>CM062819.1:1804348414-1804948414 GCA_031772625.1 Pinus tabuliformis
TTATGCTGCTTTGTAGACATTAGAAAGGCTTTCGATACGGTTCCTAGATACAACCTTTGGAATAGGTTAGAAGAGCTAAAGGTTCCTCTTGAGTTAAGAGCCGCTGCTATAAGGCTATACGAGAATGTAATTGCCAAGCTAAAGAACAATGAGGGGTGGTCAAAAGATCATTAAGTGTAACATCGGAGTTAAACAAGGTTGCCCCCTCTCCCCTACTCTATTTGGCATTTACATCGATAAGCTCGAAGGTTATTTAGAAGAAGCAGGATGTGGTGGCACAATCTTAGCTGGGATAGTCATTATCCTACTTCTCTATGCTGACGATATTGTTCTTCTGGCAGGCCCTTCTGATCTTGATAGCAACTCAAGCTTCTTAAGGACTTCTGCTCTACCATGGGTATGACTGTTAACACAGACAAAACAAAAGTTATGATTATCAAATCTAAAAAGGACACTTGCGCTAATTTTACTATGACAATAATAATTGGAGGAAGTGTATTCTTACAAGTACCTAGGAATTGATATCCATCACAAGCTCAACTGAACCATAGCATTGAGAAAAGGATCAATGGGGATGAAAGCTTATTTTGGTCTTGAAAATAATTGTAAAACAGCAAACCTCGTAATGTGGGATAAAAGAAGTTCTACTTTGAAAATTTAGTCACTCCTGTTATCTTATATGGTTGTGAAGTTTTGGGTTGCAGCATCTCCAAGAATCATGGAGGCAGATTGAGCAATCCAGAAGCGTTTTTATAACTTATAACCTGAAAATAAAAGTAATACACCCTAACCTATTCTCCTTATAGAAGCGGGTCTTTCTTCTATTGAGAGCCTAGCTATGCTCAGGTTTTCTGATGTACAAGCACAAGCTCAATAACATAGACAATCATAGACTTCCTAACTAGCTTTAAATTCTAGCCAAAATCACCTAAGGCTTAACCGAGGATGGCATAGGACACAAGGGCCTGGTTAAACTATTGGGGATCAATGAGAAAGATGCTTTGCAAAACATAAATAACATTAAAGATATTTTATTCAAGTTCAAAGAAAAATTGTGGTGTGAGAAAGATTTAGCGTCTAAAAGAAAAGAAAATTAAGTATATTATAAGAAGGTCATCAACCCCACCCTTGAAGATCAAAGTATCTCTCTATTCTAACTACTCAAAAAAGAAAATCATATCGCAAAGATTAGAACGAATTCTCATGAGCTCCATAGTGAGACTGGCCGCTGGGTAGTTCCTAAAACGCCATGGATGGAGAGGATCTGCCATATTTTGTGAGAAAAAGAGCATCGAGGATGAAAACCACTTCCAACCTAGAGTGCCCTGCATACAACCACATTAGATCTCAAATTCACAACCTTTGTTACAATAACTGACCTTTCTAGCCTTTACAATGCCAAAATTATAGTGAGCTCGGGAGGCTTCTCTCACAAGCTTTTGAGCATCGGAATAAAACATCTTAAATCAAAATAAATAATTTGTCTTTTTAGGTCCGATAGATCATTATTTGGTCTCAGTGGACGTTAACAACCATCATCATCATCATCATCATAATAAATGGTATAAGTATAAAAATACAAAACCATGAGCCCTAACAAAATTATGGCAAAAGAGTAATATATTAAATGAATATACACTACACATTCAAATCCATCCACTAAAAATGAATGGTTTAGTAAATTATAGGCTCAAGTGATATTTATATATAATATTTAATGTAATAGAAATTAAAAATCATAATTTAATAATATTTTATTTGTTATTAATAAAAAATAAATAAAATAACTAATATTTATGTAGGGTAGTTGAATTTGACTATAAATTTCTTACACAGTAATAAATTTGTTATGCAAATTATGTGTGTGCTCCATTAAAATAATTAATATAAAATATAACTATATATTATAATGATTTAGTAAATACAAATATCTCATAGGTGAAAACCATTAAATACTTTAACAATAATTAGAGTAAATAATATATATGAAAATATCAATTTATAATTAAAATTTAAAAATTATGAATAAATAAATCATGTGCCTCAGGCTTTTTGATGAGGTTTTTTATGTATTCAAAATTATATTTTAAACCAGAAGAAATTACAATATTTCTAGAAATTGTATTTTGAGGTTCTAGCCAAAATCATTTACTCTATTAGATAGACTACACCAAATTAAATCATTTAGTCTTTAGATAGAGTACCAAATTAAATTTAAGATATAACAAATTTATATTAATTAACGACCTTAAATTTCAACAACTAAAAATTAACAAGGTAAAGAAATAATAAATGAATATTTATTTAATTTTTTTCAAAATTTTCAACATAAATTACTATTGATAGATTATAATTTATATTAATTTAAAAAAATAATATTTAACAAATAAAACAATACTAATTAATACTTAAATATATTTGAGACATGGAATGTAACCTATAGATTATATTATTTTTAAAACCTATATACATCTTTTTTAAATCAAGATCAACCATAAACCTAAAAAATCAAATCTCTTGAAATATAAACTATTTTTAAAGTCAAAAAAATTTAAATCTTTTTAACTATTTGATAAATAAAAAATTAAGATAAATCTAAACTAATAAACAAAATCATTTATTAAAAAAACTTAACCAATTGAAATTCCAAACTGAAACCACACTCCAAACTCAATTTTCTTATGGCTTTGGCCTGCCCTAAAAGACTTTAAACTACGTGAACGTTTTTTCAATTTGGCTCCTACAGGGAATCCTTTATATAAGTTACGTTGGAACTGGTTGCTTATCTTGATGATCTCAGAGCGACTGTGAGGAAGTCTAAATGCCATGTTATGGTTGATCATATTTTTGCTTGATTTTAAGTTAGAATGTTAATAAAATAGTCATTTTTTATATGTTTTTTGTATTTGTAATATATTAGTATAGATTTATCTTAAATAACCATTTAAAATAAGTGGAGAGGAATTCAATTTCTTTACATTCAATGCTTTTTTATGAGTAGACATTATTTAAATGTTTTGTATAGTTATTTAATCCATTTTTTTATTCTTACATATTTTAAAAATTTTATTTTGGTTTATATGAGAAAAAATTTCAACTTTTCATACTAGGCTATAGAATGAGCGTCTTGGGTTAATAATTTTCATCTTTTTTAATGGAATTTTTCTTTTTAAAAAAAAACCAAAAATATTTATGCCTGTAAAGATTTTTGATTTTAGAAATAATATTTAGTTTCATTTATGAGATTAATATTTAATGTTATTCAAATGTAGTATCTAAGTTTTGTATCAAGATGTACATTATATTGGCATATATAATAAACATCTGTAATTCAATTTGTGTTTGCTAAATTAAAGAACATAATTTAATATGCATATTTAATTAAAAGAATTATAAAACATTAATAATATCAATAATATTTCAGTCACTCTTATCTCGAAATAAAATATTTTAATATCCATGTGAAGTCACATAATTTCATATGTAATTTTTTTTTTAAAATAAAGCAATTTTTCCCTCTTAAGAATAAGAATAACTAAAAAAGATGACTTTCACGTGACATTTAAAATAATAATAATGGAGGTGAGAAACTCATAATAAATTGAGTTGAGTGGCTCATTTTACAGCCTAGTGTGAAAGCTATCCATATATGAGCAACCACATTAAATTGGTTGTTTTGCTATTAATATGTTTTTAACTATACTTCAATGTTAATCTATGTTACACAAGAACCGCTCCCTAGAGGTGGGAAACCAATTCCAATGGTTCTAGCGCTACTAACTTTCCCTTTTAAAGGGAAGTTGCAATGGGAGCTCGTGAAAGTTCCATGAGCTTTGTATTGCAACGTTCCCTTTTCACCAGGAGTTGTAATGGGAGCTCTAATGGGAACCCTTTTCACCAGGAGTTGTAATGGGAGCTCTAATGGGAACTTGGGAAAGTTCTGGGAGCTTTGAAGACTATTTTTTTTTGAGTTTCAAGGTTCCCTTGTGTTGGGGAATACAAAGCTGGTAGAGAAATTAGGTGAACTGCCCAAAAAACATTAGCCTATGTTGAAACCTTTGTAGGAATAAAGGCCAAAGACATCCTTAACACCGATACCCTGGGTTAAGGAAGCATGTGCATGTGGCACCTTGATGTAACGCCGATATGTGGGATATCATGGTGATGTGTATTTCTTTAGCTATTTATGTATATATATCTTAGAAGATTGTGTGTGCATATTGTATGTGGTAATCAATGCTTAAACATTAGAGTTTCTTTATTTTTTCTCTTCAGAAGAATTAGAAAAACATATGTAAAACTGTTAGTTTTTATTTTTTGTTTTAAAGACTAATCATGTGTTAGATAACTCATAATGAACTTGTATATATATATATATATATATATATATATATATATATATATATATATATATATAAGGGACACATTGAGGGAGAGAAACACTTAGAGAATATATTTATATATAAGAGAGATTATATATTTATCATTTATATATTTAAATTGATTTTAATATTTGAATATTTGGATTCAATATTAATTTTAAATATTATATAAATTATATAATTATTATAAAAATATTGTTACTTCTAAGTTCAGAGAAAAAATGTGGTGTGAGAAAGATTTATGACGTAAAAGAAAATTAAAATATTATAATGTGGTCATCAACTCCACCTTAGAAGTTCAAAAGTATCTGTCTATTTTAACTAGCTGAAAGAAGAAAATTAATATAGCCAAGATTAGAACGAACTCTCATGAGCTCGATAGTGAAATAGGTCATTGGGCAATTCCTAAAACACCATGGATGGAAAGGATCTGCCATCTTTGAGAGAATATGAACATCGAGGATGAAAATCACTTCCTCTTAGAGTGCCCAGCCTACAACCACATTAGATCTCAGTTTCATAATACTTGTTGCAATACTCACTTTACTATCCTTTTACGGTGTCAAAATTATAGTGAGCTTCTCTCCAATCTTTTTTAGCATAGGAATAAAATCTTAAATCAAATTAAATAATTTGTTTCTTTAGGTTTAATAGACCAAAGTTGGGTCTCAGAAGATGTTAACCATCATCATTATCATCATCAATTAAAAAATATTATTACTACTCCCAATTAGCCATTTCATGTAAATTTTGAGGAAACCTCTACCCATAGTGACACCCGTACCCAAGTTCCCAGAAACTCATGCAACATAGATATTAATTCGTATTAAAATATTATAATTCACATTAGAAATTTTTTAGTGTTGTATATAGTAAAATATAATATGAATTAATATTGAAGTATACTTAAAAATATATTAATATCAAAAGAATTGTTTTGATGGTCCCTAATAAAATGGCTCAATGCACATGTTATATAAAATATTTTATATATTGTTTTAAAATATTATGTATATATCATATAAAGATCTTAAAATAAATAATTATTTATGATTAAAAAGTTTGAAGTGTTGTCAATATTTTATAGTTTAACCATTTTTTAGGTATATGAATTTTTTTGGAAACTTTTATAGCATTTAAAAATATAATTTAAACAATGAAAATTAGATATTGATTTTTGCACTCCCAAAAATGTTTGCATGTCAAGAAATGTGATTCCTCTCCACTCATACGAAATCCTTTCTAAAAATATATTAATAACAAAGAAATACTTGATGTAGAAAATATGGTAAATAAAATATTTCAATAGTCATGTTAAGTAATATATATATATATATATATATATATATATATATATATATATATATATATATATATATATTCCTACACAAATGAAAGCTTACAATTCCAAAATAAAAGTAGTGGATATATATATATATATATATATATATATATATATATCCACTACTTTTGTTTTGGAATTGTGAGCTTTCATTTGTTATTTAAACAATGAAAAATTACACATGTTTAATCTCACTTTATAGGCTTGATCGAAAAACATAAGTCAATATGATTAATTTTAATTAAAAACATTATAAAACATCAATAATATCATTTTTCATGTGTTCAGTTCATTTAGTATCAAAAAAATATACGAAAAATATTTCACTTTTACTTTTGTTTCTAAACAAAATATTTTAATATCTATATAAAGTCACATAATTTTATATTAATTTAAAAAGAAAAAAAAAAATCAATTATTTTTTAATAATAAAAAAAAAATCAATTCCATGTGACATTTAAAATAATAATAAACATTTACCTATCAATCCTTCCATAAAGGTCAACCAAAAGTAAAATATATATATATATAATATTATAAGAAAATAGAAAAGCAAAAGCAAAAAATATATATAAAATATTATAAGAAAATCAAAACTTCAAAAAAGAAGGTTTATATATAAAATATTATAAGAAAATAAGAAACATAACAAAACTTTCAAATTCATAAAATAAGTCTCTCAAACTTAACAAACTCTGAACGACCTAAAAATAATCCCGTTCCCTTTCTACAAACTCTGAACGACATAAAAATAATTCCGTTCCGATTTTCCAGTGGTGGTGGTTTGTTTTTCTCTAAGGCTAGAATAAATTTATGTCTTTCACTCTCGAAAGATTTGAACCCTAAACCTTGGTGACCAAAGTCCTCCCACATGGCCATTGTCCTTTCCTTCTTGGATATGTAACTGGAACTTTGACACCGAACACTGTAGCAATGTTTTTTTATGATCTGAGTCACACTTTTCAAAAGAGCTCAATTTGCTGTGCATTTGACCATTGGAGTTGCTGCTTTCACCTTGACGCTGAACTGATTGGCCATCATGTTCGTCCTCCTCATCATGTTCCTTGCTGTTATGAATGACAACGAGTACTTCCATCTGTCAAAGCAAAGAAAATCCCCCACCTTCAATTTTTTACACTTCACAAAGCTTTTCCATGACATAGTGATGGCTTTTCTTCCCAAGAAAATCCCCAACCTGTGCTTATCGTCATTGAATGCGAACTTCTTTTGTCTCTCCTGCTCCTCATCCAGATGTTCTGGAATGATCAACCTTTGAACCTTGCCTACATCACTCTTCCTCACCTTTTTACTGAAGAGTTCTCTCTTCCTCTCTATATCAGCACCATCGCCATCATCATTATTGTTCCTGTGGCGCTGGGTTACATGAGCACCTAATTGATCCCCTGAAGCCATAAGTCTCCTTAAATTCTTCTTGTCCAAATATATCTGATTCCTTGCTTTAATATTCATGGCTAAGAATGTTCGAGGGCCCTTGCATATGGGGTTTTCTGAGCTTGAGGCTGTCCCTGTAGTATTCTATTGCAACCTTATCTTCACTATCAAATCTACCCAACCAGATTTATTTATAGTTACTCCGATAAACAGCTACGTAACGCGATTTACGCCGAGATGAGCGCCCCGCAATTTACAGAGGAGCTTTTTCCCGGAGTAACCCTAAATGGGGAACTATGATTCGCGGAACTATGGTTGACCACATTTTATAGCGAAGAAGAGGCTGCAAGGGAATACGACAGTGCCATCCTCAAGCTTAGAAAACTCCAGATGCAAAGGCCCATTAACATTCCCAACCATGATTACGGCAAGAAAATCAAATTCCAGGACATGTACGACGACGAGGTCATACTGTATATGATCCGACATTAAACATCATTGCTACAACAATACTTAACCAGGTTTAGGGCTTCAGCGGATCAATTAGGTGTTCATGCACAGCAGCACCAGACCAATAATGGTAATGACAATGGTGGCGATATAGACAAAACTTCTGTTCAGTAAGAAACACATTTGAAAGATTAACGATTCCAAAGAAAATTGAACTCTTGTGAAACGTGCAAATCAGATGTTAAAAACACTGTTACAATATTTGCAAGCAAAACTCAATTCCACATCCAAGGAGGGAAGGAAAACACAATATTTGCTTATTTTATGAGTTTGAGGATTTAGTTGTGTTTCGCATTTTGGTTTAAGAAAACCTACATACTTCTCTTTCCAGTTCATCATAGAGAATGTATTTATGGTTTGCATGGTTGAGAAAAACTGAACTAACTGGTTTGGGAATTTTTTAAGAACTCAGTTACAGTATAAAAGTCATTGAGATTTTTATAAAAAAATTATATTTAAAGAAAGCGAACGGAAAATTTATTACAAATACCTGTAAATCTTATTCCAAATCATTCACTGAGAGTTCAGGAACGAGAGCCAGAACGAAGCCTGTTTGAAAGGCAGTTTTATTCACGCGTGTATCATTGGTAGAATGCCATGCTTTAAAGGGTTATGCGAAGTGCCTCCTCAGTTTTCCCGGACACCGAAGCGTTATCGTCAGTACAAATCTATCAGTTTTCCCGGACACCGAAGCGTTATTGTCAGTACAAATCTATCAAATTGAGTGAAGATAATAACGGCCAGATCGCCGAAAGATTGGCGACTATGTTTGTACTTTTCAGGTCATTCTATCACGCACACATCACTAACTCCGGTGCACTCTCTTTTCTGCTCTGCAGATTTTCATATTATATTTGGCAAAACAAAATATAAGTAATTTTAGATCCAGCAAACATATATAGGTATCTAATCTCTTTTTCTTTCCTTTTTTTTCTAAAAGAGATCTGTATTTTTAGAAATTAAATCACCAAAAGTTCAAAAAATATCGAATCTCTTTTTTCATTATAAAAAATATCTGCACTTGTAGAGATTTGATCCCTTTCAATTTTTGGTGATTTAATTTTACCATTTAAATATGTTATATTCAACATGAATACCATGGCTCAATACCATGCAGTGCTCATAAACATGGAGCTCAAAAACCACTATTAACTTCACTTGCTATTTACTTTAATTACATAAATTTTATCTTAATTAATATTATTATTATTTTCTTTGTTTTATTAATTTATCCAATATAATATTAGAGAATAAGAATATTTAAAAAACATCATATTACATTACAACAACCCTATCATACTCTGCTATATAGTTGTGCAATCAAACCAAAAAATAAAATTAATGTTTATATATATATATATATATATATATATATATATATATATATATATATTCTAATTTAGTGGGATAAAATAAGAATTCTACATTTTATTATTATTTTTCTTAATTTTTATTTGTTAGAATTTGATTTGGTCAAGGTACCAACTTTATGAGAACCCATAGTAATCATATGAAATACAATCTATTTAAAGGGGAATTAAATTAGCCTACATATTTCTTTAACTCAAGATCCATCAATTACCACAAACTTCTTTTTTTGGTTGAAAACATCCCAAGAAACCAAACAAACCAAGCTAGACATTATTCATGTTTAGGTTATATATATATATATATATATATAATTGAATAATTTATTTTTTATATTGTTTATATATCAATTTGATTATACTAGCCTAGATTCATCTAACTCTTGTTCTACTAAACCCATGGAGGGATCAAATATCTACCTCTTTTGGAATGAAGAGATTTTATATCTAGTTTGGTAGATGTAGAGTTAGATGGATATCAACTCAATATAAACTTCACATCTCTATCTGTAAAACTATTCTCATGTTTCATTGTAGTAAAATCTTGATTTAATTTCTATGGAAAATCCCCAACATATTTTTAGTAGTAGTAAGGGTAGATGGTTTAGATACATATCAAAGGTATAACGTTTTTTTCTTTTAGATTTAATTAAAAAACTATTATCAAATTAAATTGAATTTAATTAAAATATTTATATTTTATTTTGATTGTGAAATGACTTATGGTTTTTGGGCATGTGCTATTGATAACCCATGGTATTAGCTAAGGGTATTGTATCAAATTCTATTTACAAGTTAATAATATCCATAGTAAAGTGTGGGTGAATATCTAAGTAATAAGTTTTTATGTGGTTATTAATTAAATTTAAATGGTTACAAAATCATTATTTGTTTCTTGATTGATATTAGTCTAGCATTGGCAAATGCAAGCTATAATGTGTGACTTTAAAAAATAGATATTTATTTCTCAATATTATTAAAAAATATATTTTTCTGGCATTTGATTGGAACATAGCTTGCATAACATAATGCCATGTGGATAACTCCATCACATATTTTATGCCATAATTTATTGAGATGGTTCCAATATATATATATATATTTATTTTTTTAACCCAAAAATAAAATCCTTGAAAATATCTAAGATTCACTTAAAGAATATATTTACCATCACAAGGCTTGCCAACATGCCTTTTACCAATTGTGCTACCACCCTTGGACATAAATAAAATATTTTTTATATTTATATTAAATATAATACTTTTACATAAATTATATATAATAATTATTGTGTGAAGAGGTGTTCTCCATTATAGTATGGAAGATATGTTTTCATGTCATATCTATCCGATAAACATTTTGACATTGTCAAATTACATCGAAATAAAATTAGTAATTAAAATAAAATTGAGATAAAATAGTCAATTTAACATTGGTGGTTTCTTGGCTCGATATATATATATATATATATATATATATATATATATATATATATATATATATATATATAATTTACATTGTCATCTGTGACTTTTGAGCTCTAGGTGTATGAGAAATCATAGAATTCATGTGGAATATAACATATTTAAATAGGGGAATTAAATTATCATAGATCTATCTTAACTCAGTTTCTATCAAGGATAGAGAGGGCTCAAATATCTTCACATACAAACTTATTTTAAATTTAAAGGAGATTTGAACTATTTTAAAGCCAAAAGATTTGAACTATTTAAAAGCCAAAAGAGACTTCATCTGACACTTGGTATATCTAGAATTAAGATGGATCTAAGTTGGCTTTAACGTAATGGATATATGTGTGTGAGTGTGTGCGTATTTTTAATAAGAAGTTGACTTATAAATTTTGTTTTTAAACGTAACAGTTACGAATTTGGTATTAATTGATTCAATGGCATAACCTTTTACATATACAACTATGTCTTCATGAGTTGAGTTCAAAAATATCTAAAACAAACTTTACTTGTCATTATATTGTTTACATGTTCCTACTCTAAACTAATTTTTTCTATATAATTTCCAAAAGAGTCCTAGAACTAATCTATAAATCTGCAATACATGATCTAACGCATAAAAATCTACCTATAATAGGTGGACTCGGTTCAAATTTGTCCGCGTCGTTGTTCTCTTTATCTTGCTTCTACTGCAATGGAGCTATTGTGACCACTTTTGCATCCTTCTACATCTCCATTAAGCCCTATGTTGGACACACCACTAACGATGTGCCTTTTTCCTTAGACACTCCAACATCCATTGCACCATTTCCTCCCATGGGCCTCATTCATGTGAGATGGAGTTCTGGGAAATTACTTCTTGCTTGCAATTTATCAAACTCGGTCTGAAGCAAGGCTATTCTCCTGTTCAAAGAACTAATTGTGCGTGTGTCTCCATTGTTCCCGTTTCCTCTCAGTTGGTTAATAATTAAAAAATATACTCCATTGTGGCTCCTAGATGTTGGTTAAATTCTTTCTTCTTCAAGCCTGATGGTCCATCCACCTTTGCACCAACGATATAGATATCCTCACCAATTGTGTCTTTGAAGATATAGGCTCTTTCTTCATTAGAAACAATGACAAGTCGCATATTATAACTAAGTAGGCATGCACCTACCAAGATGAAAATTCTCTTGAGATCTTTATGAATCTAAATGTCATATAGATTATCTTGTCTCGATATTCTATTTTGAAACTATCCCTGTAGTTCTCCATTGATGCTCTGAGCCCCAGTTGTGTTGACCTCTCTTTAAATTTGAATGAAGATTCCGTCACCTTCCTCCAACATTTAATGTGAACATAAGATCGCTTCCATCCATCCTTGGTCGTGCTTGTACTCACATGGCCAAGCCAAGTGTGAGAACAAGCTTGAGCCCCAATGAGAGTAATGAGCCAAAAAATATATAGGAAAAGATATTATATACTCATAATTCATGGAGATGAGTCTTCTTGGGGACGATGAACCAATATCGAAATACTTCTTGATTTTTCACTCTTTACAATAATTTTTCACCTTTATTTTTATTTGAAATTTCGATGGAAGTGGTCTAAAAACACCACTTCTTTCATCATGGATTAATATTTCTTGGTCTAGGATGACTCATTTTCTATGTCATCCACATTTGATTTGTGGCACCTCTTTACATGATAGAATTTAACAAACCTGAGTTTTCCAATTTTAAGCTTATTCTCTTAAGAATTGAGGATTGAGCCTGTCTAGAGTTCTCTTGTAGATTGCATTCCTGTTGGATGACGATCGTCGAGTCTCCATAGAATGTTAACTACTGAATTTTGCATGAGATAACCAAAGCCAACCCTTTCCCAAAGCTAAAAGATCATCTCGCATATTTGTAGCACTTCCCAAGCCCCATGGCTATTATATCTCAATTTATTCATTTAGGCGATATATAATCCCTCTTGTTCTTGCCTCCCTTGGGTTTCCTTTTGATGGTCCATATAAAAATAATGAATATTTCCCTGTATTGTTCCTCCATTTCTTAAAATCTTCAGGGCCCATCCTTATGACAAAGGATTTTCTAGTCGGAGGCTTATAATTGAAACTACCAACCTAATGTGGATTTTGGTCAATTCATAAGCAATCCTTCTTTCTTTGTGACACATCAACCAATTCACCTAGATCATATCAATGAGTAGAAATATATTCAAAAGGAAAATACATTTCTCTAGTGGTCATGGAAGTAGAGCTTGGATTAAATCCCTTGAAGACTAACTTCTTGCATGTTATCCAAACCGTCCACCACAAAAACTTGGGCAGAGCCATCTAGAATCTCATGGAAAGTGAGTTAGATCTTTCATGCCAAGGGATTTTGGATTTCCAACCCTCAAACATATATTTCCAACTATTTCAAATGTTTTTTATATCACTAACCCTTTCCAAGGCATTTTTTTGAACCTCTAGAGTGAAGGTGCACTATCTAAAGATGTGAGGGATGTCTTCTTCAGCCTTCTCCCACAAAAAACATCGATATGGATTTTGTATGTTCCTTTTCTTTAAGATTATCTATCATTAGGATATTCCCATTAACCATTACCCAACAAAGTATATTGATTTTTGGGAAATTGTTTGGTGGGGGCCCAAAGTCACTATGTTGTGCTATAGTGGAGAGCATGAGAACATCTAAATTTGACTTTAATTCATTCTTGATGTTTTTTTAATTTTCATTGAAAAATTATTGTAGATCACCTAAGTTTACTTAGCATGTATTTTTGCATCTTAGATTTTAAGTGTTCATTCATTTGTTTGATTTCTTGTCGTGAAGTCTCAAAAAGAAAATAAAATGTAATGGAAAGGTTGTAACAAATTAAATAAGGTATTATTTTCATTTCTTATGAATGTTGTTCTTCTAAATGACTATGTAAACTCTCCTTTAAATTATATTAGTATTTTCATTGTAAACTCAAACTATATATTTCATGCACTCAACTTTCCTTCATAGAGTTTTTTCACAAGAGTAAAGAAACATACAGAGCCATTTTAGGCCATCTAAATCAAATTATATTTCTATTTAGAATTCCAATTTTTGTTGGGAATATAGTGTAAACTTCATTCATAATTCAACTTGTATTTAATACACATTTTAAATATGAACATTTGATGCATTTTAGCTTCATCATAGGTTTTCATAAGAAAGAACAAGATACGATAAGTAAATTCCATTCAAATCAAGTTTTCAGTTATTGTTTTAAATTTTCATTTCCCCTGCAAATCTAGGTAAGGGAAAGTGCCAACAATTCAAAACAGCTTTGTTGGGTATGATTTGCACTAGTTTTGAGTCAGAGAATACATGTGCCTTGTGTTTTACATGAATAAGTACAAAGGGTTCAATGAAGGGGGAAAATGGAGAAAAAATATTAACAAACTAAAATGAGCAATTAAGAAATCAGCTCTAAGAAAATATAGTAATTTGAATTTTGCATTTTCCATGAAGACCATGTAAAATTTCAACAAAACAACAAAGACACTCTTTCAAAAATCATGGTAAATTCTACAATAATTAAGGAAAACAATCACATTCATTTAGAATGTCCTTTAATTTCTACAATTATAAACACATTCCGCACGAAATCAACTTTACAACATGAATCTACCATGAAAATTATATGTAATTGTATTAATATTGTTTAAAACAAAAATTACAATGTGAGTTCTTAGAAATACACAGAGAAGATGAACTCATAACCCAAAACACACTTCAAAATTCATCTTTAGATAGATTTAAAACTCCCAAAAAAAATTACAAAAAATTGATGATGTTTCCCCTACACCAAAAAGCATCTCTCTCATTCAATTAAAATTAGTCCCATATATAGGTACTCGAGACTCAAGACCTAGCCCCAAAACACTAGTGGTATTCATAAACCACTAGGAATATTTTACAAAAATGATAGTTATCTTGAAAATAACTTCATGTAGAAGTATCTATAAAATAATGTGAGATGTAGGGTGGGTCCCATTTGATTTGGCTATAGTGGATTGTCCTTCTCTCTCTTGCTTGTACATTGAGTGTTATTCTCTCCCTTACCTAGGCGTTGGTTGGTCTATGTAGTGCCTTAGATGGGTTGCTAATCGTGCTAGCCTTGGTTGTGCTTATGCTAGTGCCAATGATTAATTTCATGCCTACTATTGTTGTAGAGGTGTGGAAATTGAGCCTACCTATACGAGTGACACTGGTGCATATCCCCTCTAAATGGATAATTTATACAAGTCCATCATACCTTTGCATTTATTTCCCAAGGGGATTTCGTACAACTATGAATATAAAATTGTCCCTTCTAAAGTCATGATTATTTCATAGTCCACTTTACCTTTCTCTTTGAAGATGCTCCTTAACATGAAAAAAAGATCAAAATAGTCTTCATACAAATTTACAATATCTTTTCTGTGTATTGGGCATTCCTCCTCCCTGACCCCTCTTTGATCTTCCTTAATTTCGGTAAGGCTCTTCCCAGGGGATTCGTTGGAATATAAATCCCCATTTTCGTCAAAGAATATTGGGAATTTCCTCATATATAGCACTTCACATCTATCTTCAAAATGTTGTACTTCATTTGAAAGTGTATTTTCTTTATTTTCTACAAGTGTTACCATTTTTGTTTCTTCTTCATTTGTTGGCCCTCACAACCCACATGGCTCTGCCATTATTTTCCTTGATGACCCCCTCCTTAGCGTATGGTTAAGGAAATTTATGATCACTTTGGATTTGGTAGGGAAGTCACTAATTATGGTCCTAAATGCATTCATCTCCTTACGATCCATTCAGACAACTTCTATATTCTCTTGGATCAAATCCATGTGATCCCAATTCTTATCCGCTGTCTTCATGATATTTAGAGTGTGAGCTAACTGAGTTAAGTATGTGTGCATGTCAAGATATTTTGGGCGAGTCGATAGTCGAACAGGTTAAATACCCTTCACGAGTTCATTGTAGGTATCATGTTTTGTGGGATAAATAAAATAGCAACAACTCATGTTTTGTGTGTATATTTATGCTTTGTCTCCTCTTACATTCCAACATGTTACACTGACCTGGTGTAATTTTGTTCTCAGGGTTCATGGACCCCTTATGACCCAGTTGTGCACTTGTTCTGGTCCACATTCAAGTTGCTAAAACCTCATCTTTGAGTCCATGCTTTTTTCATCTGGATTTTTCCCCTTTTCTCAGCATTCCTTCCATGAAGCCACTTTGCAATAAGGTGTTAAGCCTTTATGTACTGAAAATTAGTGAGTCAATTCAATTGTATCTAGTGTTTAGGAATTTAAAATGCTTCGAGCACATAAGTATATGTTTATTAGTTTTTTGAAAGGATATTTTGAGGCCCTTATGTTATAATGCACAAAATGGTTTTTATTATGTTTTTCATGAATCACAGGTTCTCAGTATGCCTCTCAAGTTTCGTGTTGGAAATTATCATTGTGTACTCTGCTGGTTTATAATATATATATTAGACATTTCTATCACAAGGATTTTCTTGACAGATTTCGCTATGCATTCCAAGTTTAGAAAAAATAAAGATGGTTTAGCATATTCTTATCATCTCTTTTTTTTTTTCCTTTTGGTTGCCCATGCAAGGGTTTTCTAGTTGGTTAAAGAATTTCTTCACTTAATTTCATTCCCAGCAACTGTGCCCATAGGGTTATTGAGACAATGAACCCCCTTAGTTGTTATTATAGAGTCAACTTTTCAAGCTCAACCCTTATGCTGAGCGTAGTTATGAAAAGCTTCCTTGCTTCAATTTCTTCTTAGTTGAGTTCAACATAGGAATTTTCAGTCATAGTGGTTATTCTGTGAGTAAATATAGGCTCTTTTACTTAACCAAAATGACTTCCTATCTTTCCTTCTCTCCACCCTGTTAGGACTAGGATATGGTAACCAGGGACCTAGCCTTTACCCTACAAGTGGATATTATTGACCAAGCCTTTACCCTACAAGTGGCTATTAATGACCAGGAACTGAACAACTCCAAGATTCCTAGTGAGGAAATAACCTTCAAGTAACTGGAGAATCCTATTACAAGCCCTTCCTTGTATATTTTATTCACTGGCACTCAGTTTAATTTACCAATATTATCTACTATTAAAAATTATAGTTTATCTACTCCTACATTGGAATTATGGTTATATGTCATTCTGCAATTTTGTAGTTGATACAAAGTTTTTCCATGAATCTGCTTCCTTATTTCTATCTAAACTATTTGTAGTAATGCATGGAAATAAAAAACAAAAAAAAACAAAAAGTTCTCTGACTTTTTCTTTTCTATAGAATAAAATAAATTTAAAAAAATCAAATTTTATTTTTATTTTATAGAGATACTTATCTTTTCCATAGATATCAAAGGTCTCTCCACCCAACCTCCCTTCCTTTCGAACCCTTCCTTCCATATAGTTAAGGAAGATATTCCAACTTGTGCTAATCGGTATGTGTTCTTCCAGCTTGTGCTAACAGGTATGTGAACCTCAGGACCCCTGGTCGAGTCGAGTAATGTACCCTTGAATCATTTGAGGGTTCCACTCATTTTCACATTCAACTCAAGAACACCTCTAGAAGCATAGTTCTTCTTTTGTCACTACGGTGACAAGAACACCTCTGGAAGCATAGCTCTGCTTCTGTCACCATGGTGACAAATTTTGGTGTTTTCCATTTAGTTTCCATATCCTTGAGCTTCTCGTGTATCCATCCCCATATTTTTCCCCTCAAAGTCCCTTTTCTCTGTGGGAACGAGAAGAAACCAAGAACAATAACTCATTCTAACAATCTCGAAAATAATAAAGAAAATAATAACACGTTTCTTAATTTATCTATTGTTTTGGGTTTCACAACCATAACCCTTTAAGTCATTATATTATTCTCATACATTAGTATTAAAACAAAGTTCCTGTTTACTACCACTTTAGCAACTATCACAATTTCCTAAGTTATAACGAGTAAAAGCATTTTACTATGGGGTGTTACAAAGCTTCATATGCTTTAATTAATAGTCAAATTAAAACATACATAAATATAATGGGCAAAATGTAAACAAAAATAAAATTAAAACATATCTCATAGATAAAATCTAAACAAATATCAATAATTTAAGGTGAGAATGATTTATCTACGTCATCTTCATTATTTATATATATATATATATATATATATATATATATAATAAATGGTATAAGTATAAAATACAAAACCATGAGCCCTAACAAAATTATGGCAAAAGAGTAATATATTAAATGAATATAAACTACACATTCAAATCCATCCACTAAAAATGAATGGTTTAGTAAATTATAGGCTCAAGTGATATTTATATATAATATTTAGTGTAATAGAAATTAAAAATCATAATTTAATAATATTTTATTTGTTATTAATAAAAAATAAATAAAATAACTAATATTTATGTAGGGTAGTTGAATTTGACTATAAATTTCTTACACAGTAATAAATTTGTTATGCAAATTATGTGTGTGCTCCATTAAAATAATTAATATAAAATATAACTATATATTATAATGATTTAGTAAATACAAATATCTCATAGGTGAAAACCATTAAATACTTTAACAATAATTAGAGTAAATAATATATATGAAAATATCAATTTATAATTAAAATTTAAAAATTATGAATAAATAAATCATGTGCCTCGGCTTTTTGATGAGGTTTTTTATGTATTCAAAATTATATTTTAAACCAGAAGAAATTACAATATTTCTAGAAATTGTATTTTGAGGTTCTAGCCAAAATCATTTACTCTATTAGATAGACTACACCAAATTAAATCATTTAGTCTTTAGATAGAGTACCAAATTAAATTTAAGATATAACAAATTTATATTAATTAACGACCTTAAATTTCAACAACTAAAAATTAACAAGGTAAAGAAATAATAAATGAATATTTATTTAATTTTTTTCAAAATTTTCAACATAAATTACTATTGATAGATTATAATTTATATTAATTTAAAAAAATAATATTTAACAAATAAAACAATACTAATTAATACTTAAATATATTTGAGACATGGAATGTAACCTATAGATTATATTATTTTTAAAACCTATATACATCTTTTTTAAATCAAGATCAACCATGAACCTAAAAAATCAAATCTCTTGAAATATAAACTATTTTTAAAGTCAAAAAAATTTAAATCTTTTTAACTATTTGATAGATAAAAAATTAAGATAAATCTAAACTAATAAACAAAATCATTTATTAAAAAAACTTAACCAATTGAAATTCCAAACTGAAACCACACTCCAAACTCAATTTTCTTATGGCTTTGGCCTGCCCTAAAAGACTTTAAACTACGTGAACGTTTTTTCAATTTGGCTCCTACAGGGAATCCTTTATATAAGTTACGTTGGAACTGGTTGCTTATCTTGATGATCTCAGAGCGACTGTGAGGAAGTCTAAATGCCATGTTATGGTTGATCATATTTTTGCTTGATTTTAAGTTAGAATGTTAATAAAATAGTCATTTTTTATATGTTTTTTGTATTTGTAATATATTAGTATAGATTTATCTTAAATAACCATTTAAAATAAGTGGAGAGGAATTCAATTTCTTTACATTCAATGTTTTTTTATGAGTAGACATTATTTAAATGTTTTGTATAGTTATTTAATCCATTTTTTTATTCTTACATATTTTAAAAATTTTATTTTGGTTTATATGAGAAAAAATTTCAACTTTTTTAATGGAATTTTTCTTTTTTAAAAAAAAACCAAAAATATTTATGCCTGTAAAGATTTTTGATTTTAGAAATAATATTTAGTTTCATTTATGAGATTAATATTTAATGTTATTCAAATGTAGTATCTAAGTTTTGTATCAAGATGTACATTATATTGGCATATATAATAAACATCTGTAATTCAATTTGTGTTTGCTAAATTAAAGAACATAATTTAATATGCATATTTAATTAAAAGAATTATAAAACATTAATAATATCAATAATATTTCAGTCACTCTTATCTCGAAATAAAATATTTTAATATCCATGTGAAGTCACATAATTTCATATGTAAATTTTTTTTAAAATAAAGCAATTTTTCCCTCTTAAGAATAAGAATAACTAAAAAAGATGACTTTCACGTGACATTTAAAATAATAATAATGGAGGTGAGAAACTCATAATAAATTGAGTTGAGTGGCTCATTTTACAGCCTAGTGTGAAAGCTATCCATATATGAGCAACCACATTAAATTGGTTGTTTTGCTATTAATATGTTTTTAACTATACTTCAATGTTAATCTATGTTACACAAGAACCGCTCCCTAGAGGTGGGAAACCAATTCCAATGGTTCTAGCGCTACTAACTTTCCCTTTTAAAGGGAAGTTGCAATGGGAGCTCGTGAAAGTTCCATGAGCTTTGTATTGCAACGTTCCCTTTTCACCAGGAGTTGTAATGGGAGCTCTAATGGGAACCCTTTTCACCAGGAGTTGTAATGGGAGCTCTAATGGGAACTTGGGAAAGTTCCGGGAGCTTTGAAGACTATTTTTTTTTGAGTTTCAAGGTTCCCTTGTGTTGGGGAATACAAAGCTGGTAGAGAAATTAGGTGAACTGCCCAAAAAACATTAGCCTATGTTGAAACCTTTGTAGGAATAAAGGCCAAAGACATCCTTAACACCGATACCCTGGGTTAAGGAAGCATGTGCATGTGGCACCTTGATGTAACGCCGATATGTGGGATATCATGGTGATGTGTATTTCTTTAGCTATTTATGTATATATATCTTAGAAGATTGTGTGTGCATATTGTATGTGGTAATCAATGCTTAAACATTAGAGTTTCTTTATTTTTTCTCTTCAGAAGAATTAGAAAAACATATGTAAAACTGTTAGTTTTTATTTTTTGTTTTAAAGACTAATCATGTGTTAGATAACTCATAATGAACTTGTATATATATATAAGGGACACATTGAGGG
The DNA here is from genome assembly GCA_031772625.1 of Pinus tabuliformis. Classification (NCBI taxonomy): domain Eukaryota; kingdom Viridiplantae; phylum Streptophyta; class Pinopsida; order Pinales; family Pinaceae; genus Pinus; species Pinus tabuliformis. The sequence continues at coordinate 1,804,368,867 of CM062819.1, forward strand.
AGAGAAACACTTAGAGAATATATTTATATATAAGAGAGATTATATATTTATCATTTATATATTTAAATTGATTTTAATATTTGAATATTTGGATTCAATATTAATTTTAAATATTATATAAATTATATAATTATTATAAAATATTGTTACTTCTAAGTTCAGAGAAAAAATGTGGTGTGAGAAAGATTTATGACATAAAAGAAAATTAAAATATTATAATGTGGTCATCAACTCCACCTTAGAAGTTCAAAAGTATCTGTCTATTTTAACTAGCTGAAAGAAGAAAATTAATATAGCCAAGATTAGAACGAACTCTCATGAGCTCGATAGTGAAATAGGTCATTGGGCAATTCCTAAAACACCATGGATGGAAAGGATCTGCCATCTTTGAGAGAATATGAACATCGAGGATGAAAATCACTTCCTCTTAGAGTGCCCAGCCTACAACCACATTAGATCTCAGTTTCATAATACTTGTTGCAATACTCACTTTACTATCCTTTTACGGTGTCAAAATTATAGTGAGCTTCTCTCCAATCTTTTTTAGCATAGGAATAAAATCTTAAATCAAATTAAATAATTTGTTTCTTTAGGTTTAATAGACCAAAGTTGGGTCTCAGAAGATGTTAACCATCATCATTATCATCATCAATTAAAAAATATTATTACTACTCCCATTAGCCATTTCATGTAAATTTTGAGGAAACCTCTACCCATAGTGACACCCGTACCCAAGTTCCCAGAAACTCATGCAACATAGATATTAATTCGTATTAAAATATTATAATTCACATTAGAAATTTTTTAGTGTTGTATATAGTAAAATATAATATGAATTAATATTGAAGTATACTTAAAAATATATTAATATCAAAAGAATTGTTTTGATGGTCCCTAATAAAATGGCTCAATGCACATGTTATATAAAATATTTATATATGGTTTTAAAATATTATGTATATATCATATAAAGATCTTAAAATAAATAATTATTTATGATTAAAAAGTTTGAAGTGTGGTCAATATTTTATAGTTTAACCATTTTTTAGGTATATGAATTTTTTTGGAAACTTTTATAGCATTTAAAAATATAATTTAAACAATGAAAATTAGATATTGATTTTTGCACTCCCAAAAATGTTTGCATGTCAAGAAATGTGATTCCTCTCCACTCATACGAAATCCTTTCTAAAAATATATTAATAACAAAGAAATACTTGATGTAGAAAATATGGTAAATAAAATATTTCAATAGTCATGTTAAGTAATATATATATATATATATATATATATATATATATAGATATATATATATATATCCTACACAAATGAAAGCTTACAATTCCAAAAAAAAGTAGTGGATATATATATATATATATATATATATATATATATATATATATATATATATATATATCTCCACTACTTTTGTTTTGGAATTGTGAGCTTTCATTTGTTATTTAAACAATGAAAAATTACACATGTTTAATCTCACTTTATAGGCTTGATCGAAAAACATAAGTCAATATGATTAATTTTAATTAAAAACATTATAAAACATCAATAATATCATTTTTCATGTGTTCAGTTCATTTAGTATCAAAAAAATATACGAAAAATATTTCACTTTTACTTTTGTTTCTAAACAAAATATTTTAATATCTATATAAAGTCACATAATTTTATATTAATTTAAAAAGAAAAAAATCAATTATTTTTTAATAATAAAAAAAAATCAATTCCATGTGACATTTAAAATAATAATAAACATTTACCTATCAATCCTTCCATAAAGGTCAACCAAAAGTAAAAATATATATATAATATTATAAGAAAATAGAAAAGCAAAAGCAAAAAATATATATAAAATATTATAAGAAAATCAAAACTTCAAAAAAGAAGGTTTATATATAAAATATTATAAGAAAATAAGAAACATAACAAAACTTTCAAATTCATAAAATAAGTCTCTCAAACTTAACAAACTCTGAACGACCTAAAAATAATCCCGTTCCCTTTCTACAAACTCTGAACGACATAAAAATAATTCCGTTCCGATTTTCCAGTGGTGGTGGTTTGTTTTTCTCTAAGGCTAGAATAAATTTATTGCTTTCACTCTCCAAAGATTTGAACCCTAAACCTTGGTGACCAAAGTCCTCCCACATGGCCATTGTCCTTTCCTTCTTGGATATGTAACTGGAACTTTGACACCGAACACTGTAGCAATGTTTTTTTATGATCTGAGTCACACTTTTCAAAAGAGCTCAATTTGCTGTGCATTTGACCATTGGAGTTGCTGCTTTCATTCACACCTTGACGCTGAACTGATTGCCATCATGTTTGTCCTCCGCATCATGTTCCTTGCTGTTATGAATGACAACGAGTACTTCCATCTGTCAAAGCAAAGAAAATCCCCCACCTTCAATTTTTTACACTTCACAAAGCTTCTGGGTATGACTGAATGCCCAGCTGTTGAAATTAAAGGGAGTGTTGAAATCTAATTTCAACGCAGACCAAGAAAAACCGTGAACCAAGCCAGAAACCGTTCACCGGATTTTCTCGGAGCTATTTGCCGACGAAGGAATAATCCGGGAAGGAGCTCCGAGAAAATATGGAGCTGACGCGTGGTTGACCCCTGACGTAACGCAACGTAAGAATCTCGGAGGTTAACTTTCAGCACTTGTTGGTCTTCCGATATTGTTCTCCACCGTTGGATTTGCTCCCGTGTTCTCCGCCGTTGATCACCTGGAGCTGCATACGAACCCACATCAATTCAATGTTTTGCGTGGAGTAAAAGGTTTATGGTTGACCGCCGTAGGTAAAAGAATTTAATGATTGGTACAAGATTTTGGTGAGGCTCTTTTAATATGAGCATGGGCATGTTATAATATATGTTTTTATATATATTTATATACGGCATGTATTAAATAGGAAATCGTATGTAATAAGTTTAATGTTTTTTGTTTTGACTTTTAAAAAAAATGTTATGTATTGCACACGGGAGGAACAAAAATTATTCTTCACAGCAGTGAAAAACGTTGATGGTGCGGTAAAAGAAGAAGAGAACCAGAGGATGTATGCACAGCAGTGCACGAATACATTCAGTAATGTTTTGTGAATTTTTTTTAAGTAGCGAAAACCATGTGTGGTTTTGCATGAAGTAAGTTTTTGTAAGTTTGTGTAGTTTTGCTTTTTACTAACAGTATGTAAAATTGTTTTAACCAGTACCATATATGTGAATGAAGGTTTTACAGCAGTAAATGTTAATGGGAATTTTTCTAGCAGTGTAAATTCTCATATGGAGACACAGTGAATGTTTTTGTTGTTTTAATGAATAGAAATATTTTATGGTGAAATACTCTGTCTCTCAGTGAAATTTCTTTTAAGTCTTCTGTGTGCACAAAAGATCTTGGAGCAAAAGAAACAGAGCATTGTCTCTGTGTGTTTGTTTATTTGGTTTTTGGTATTTTCCCCATCAAAAATACCCAACAGTGGTATCGGAGCAGGCTTAGGCTCTTTGAAGGAGACAAAGAAGCTGAAGGGAGAAGGTTGTTGCTGCAGCAAAACTTCTCAGGCAGACAGAAGACTCAGACAACAAAGGATTCAGGTATTCTTCATAGCTATCTTGTTTGTTATTGAAGAGACAGTCAGTGTTTTAAATACACAGTCAAGGAATGGCCAGCACAAGCACTGGTATGGGTTTGTTTAACACCCAGCTCCCACAGTTTAATGGGAAGAACTATGACTACTGGTCAATAACTATGACAGCTCTGCTTGCTTCCCAAGATTTATGGGAAATAGTTGAAGAAGACTTTGAAGAACCAGCAGATGAAACTGAGTTCAATGCATTAACTCAGGGAGAGAAGGATCTGCTGAAGAACAATAGGAAGAAGGACTCAAAAGCCCGTGTGTTGTTGTATCTAGCAGTAGACCAGAGTATGTTTCCAAGGTTAGCAGCAGCTAAGACAGCCAATGAAGCATGGCAAACCCTCAAGACAGCCTATCAAGGCATGGAGAGAGTGAAGACAGCAAAACTACAATTGCTGAGAAAGGACTTTGAGAATCTGTGCATGAAGGAGTCAGATAACATTGACTCATTCTTCACTCATGTGATTGGTGTAATCACACAAATGAGAACTCATGGAGAAACCATTGAAGATAGAAGAATTGTGGAGAAAATATTGAGGGTCTTGCCCTCAAGGTTTGATGCCATAGTCACCACCATTGAAGAGACAAAGGATCTCTCAAGCTATTCAGTTGATGAGCTGCATGCATCACTGATAACACATGAGCAGAGGTTGAGTAGGAATGAAAACTCATCTCTTGAGCAAGCCTTCAAGACCCAGATGTCCTTTGGAAGAGGCAGAGGTCAAGGCAGAGGAAACAAAAGAAAGAGGAGAAGCCAGAATAGAGGTGGAAGGAACAACTCATCAAATGCACAAGGAAGAGGCAACAATCCAAATCAGAACCAAGGCCAAGGCAGCAGCCAACAAGGAGGACAACATCATGCTCAAGGACAAAGGTATGATAAATCTAATGTTCAATGCTATTATTGCAAAAGGTATGGACATTATGCTAGTGATTGTAGAAAGAAACAACATGATATGAACAGCAGACAAAATGCAAATGTTACAAGAGAAAACAGCAGTCAAGAAAATGTCCTGTTAGCTTGTAACATGGCTGAAACACATAGTGAGGACATATGGTTTTTAGACTCAGGTTGCAGCAACCATATGACCGGAAACATTGCCTTCTTTTCTGCCCTAGATAAAAATGTGAAATCAGAGGTCACACTAGGAACTGATAGTAAAGTGTCTGTTATGGGAAAAGGAGAAATAAAAATACTTTCAAAGCAAGGAGAAAGGAAAACCATAGCAGATGTATACTATGTCCCCGGAATGAGATGTAATCTCTTGAGTATTGGACAGCTTGTCCATAAGGGGTACAATGTTTTCTTTAAAAATGATGTGTGCACCATCATGGATATACCACCCAGCAAAAGATGCATTGCTGAAGTGAAGATGACAAGGAACAGGATGTTCCCTCTCCAGATCAGGGCAGACATGAAGAACAAAAGGGAAATGGCAGCAGTCACCCAAGAGGCCTTCCAAAGAGTGCCAAAGGATGAAAATTGGTTGTGGCACTTGAGATTTGGTCATCTCAATTTTGGGGTCTAAACTTGTTGAGTAGGAAAGAATGGTAAGAGGATTACCATTGATAGAGAAACCGGACAGCCTATGTGAAGGCTGCATTTTGGGAAAACAACATAGAGAAAGTTTCCATCAGGGAAGAGTATAAGGGCAAAGACACCCTTAGAGATTATCCACTCAGATTTGTGTGGACCAATGCAAGCTCCATCATTAGCAGGCAGCCTATATTTCTTGACATTCATTGATGATTTATACAAGAAAGACTTGGATAATATTTCCTCAAGAACAAAAGTGAAGTCTTTGAGAAATTCCAAAACTTCAAACATTTGTTGAAAACCAAAGCGGGCTGCACATTAAAGTTTTGAGAACTGATAGAGGAGGTGAATATATCTCCAAGGAATTCCTAAGATTTTGTAGAGAAAATGGAATACATAAACAGTTTACAGCAAGGTAACACTCCACAGCAAAATGGAGTTGCTGAAAGAAGAACAGAACCATCATGGAGATGGCAAGGAGCATGTTGAAGGCAAAGCATTTGCCAAATGAGTATTGGGCTGAAGCTGTACATTGTGCAGTTTATATATTGAACAGGTGTCCTACAAAAGCAGTCATGAACAAAGTGCCAGAAGAGGCATGGAGTGGGAGAAAGCAAGGAGTCACCCACATGAGAGTTTTTGGATGTGTGGCCTATGCACACATTCCAGATCAGCTAAGGAGGAAGTTGGACAGCAAAGGGGAGAAATGCATCTTCATTGGATACAGTGATGAATCCAAAGCCTACAGGCTGTACATTCCATCTACCAAGAAGTTCTTTGTCAGCAGGGATGTTCAATTCATAGAAGAGGAAGCTTGGGATGGAAGCATAGAGAAAACAGTCAATGTCAAGAACTGTTTGTCTCATGATGAAGATGAAGAGGAGGTGGCTGAAATGAATCCCCAAACAACAGCGCCAACACAAGGACAGCAAGGTACACCATTGAGGATCAATGAGAGTGCTTCTCCAAGCACACCACAAGGAGGAAATTCAAGTGCATCTTCAAGCACTTGCACACCAAGTGAACGAGGTAAGAAGTTTAGAAATCTAAGTGAAATTTATGAAGAAGGAATGAATTCCTTATTTGCCTTGTATTGTCATGTTGATGATCCTATTCATTTTGAAGAAGCTATTAAAGATAAGAAATGGATAGAAGCTATGGATGAGGAGATGAATGCCATAGAGAGAAACAAAACATGGGATTTGGTTGAGTTACCAAAAGGCAAAGAAGTCATTGGTGTGAAGTGGGTCTACAAGACCAAGAGCAATGCTGAAGGCAAGATTGAAAGGCACAAGGCAAGGCTGGTTGTCAAAGGCTACAAGCAGCAGTATGGGAGAGATTATGAGGAGACCTTCGCCCCGGTTGCAAGAATGGAAACCGTGAGAGCAGTGCTGTCCATAGCAGCTCAAAACAAATGGAAAGTCTACCAAATGGACGTGAAGTCAGCATTCCTAAATGGAGTGTTAATGGAAGAGGTCTATGTGGAACAACCTCTTGGATATGAGAAGAAAGGTGAGAGAAACACAAAGTGTGCAAATTGAAAGAAAGCTCTTTATGGGCTGAAGCAAGCGCCAAGAGCATGGTATAGCAGGATAGATTCATATCTATTGGATAATGAATTTGACAAGTGTGAAGGAGAACCCACAGTCTACATCAAGGAAAAGGATGGTAAGATTTTAATTGTTGTTTTGTATGTTGATGATGTGATTTTCATAGGTAATGATGATCAGCTCATTAAAAATTTTAAATCAGTCATGAAGGATGAATTTGAAATGACTGACATGGGTTTCTTGAGATACTTCTTAGGCATAGAAGTAGATCAAAATGAAAAAGGAATTTTTATATCTCAAGCAAGATATGTAAATCAAGTTTTGGACAGATTTAACATGCAAGAATGCAAGGCAGCCATCACTCCCACAGTAATGGGATTAAAACTCAGCAGAGAGGACAGCAGCAAGGATTTTGATCCTAGCTTGTATAAAAGTATTGTGGGCAGCCTTATGTATTTAACAGCAACTAGGCCTGATTTAATGTATGCTGTTAGTTTAATTTCCAGGTTCATGGAGAGGCCAAAGGAGGCACATTGGCAGGCAGCAAAGAGAATTTTGAGGTATGTCAAAGGCACCAAAATGTTTGGAATTTTATATCATGCCTCAGAACATTCAGATTTGGTTGGATACACAGACAGCGATTGGGCTGGAAGTGTAGATGATCGGAAGAGCACTTCCGGTTATGTTTTTCATATGGGTTCAGGAGCCATTTCATGGGCTTCTAAGAAGCAGTCCATTGTAGCATTGTCTACAGCAGAGGCTGAATATGTGGCAGCTACAGCAGCAGCATGTCAAGCAGTGTGGATGAGAAGAATGTTGAGAAGCTTAGGCCAAGAGCAGGCAAAAGCGACAGTGATTTTTTGTGACAATAGCTCAGCTATTGCTTTGTCAAAGAATTCAGTGTTTCATAAGAGAACGAAACACATTGATACAAGGTTTCACTACATCAGAGAATTGGTGAACAATGGAGAAATTGTCTTGGAACATTGCAGGACTCAAGAACATGTAGCAGACATCTTGACAAAGCCACTTGATCAGAAGAGCTTTGAATTTTTGAGAGAGTGTCTGGGTATGACTGAATGCCCAGCTGTTGAAATTAAAGGGGAGTGTTGAAATCTAATTTCAACGCAGACCAAGAAAAACCGTGAACCAAGCCAGAAACCGTTCAGCGGATTTTCTCGGAGCTATTTGCCGACGAAGGAATAATCCGGGAAGGAGCTCCGAGAAAATATGGAGCTGACGCGTGGTTGACCCCTGACGTAACGCAACGTAAGAATCTCGGAGGTTAACTTTCAGCACTTGTTGGTCTTCCGATATTGTTCTCCACTGTTGGATTTGCTCCCGTGTTCTCCGCCGTTGATCACCTGGAGCTGCATACGAACCCACATCAATTCAATGTTTTGCGTGGAGTAAAAGGTTTATGGTTGACCGCCGTAGGTAAAAGAATTTAATGATTGGTACAAGATTTTGGTGAGGCTCTTTTAATATGAGCATGGGCATGTTATAATATATGTTTTTATATATATTTATATACGGCATGTATTAAATAGGAAATCGTATGTAATAAGTTTAATGTTTTTTGTATTGACTTTTAAAAAAAATGTTATGTATTGCACACGGGAGGTAAAAAAAATGTATGGGTATTCACAGCAGTGAAAAACGTTGATGGTGCGGTAAAAGAAGAAGAGAACCAGAGGATGTATGCACAGCAGTGCACGAATACATTCATTAATGTTTTGTGAAGTTTTTTTTAAGTAGCGAAAACCATGTGTGGTTTTGCACGAAGTAAGTTTTTGTAAGTTTGTGTAAGTTCTGCTTTTACAGCAGTATGTAAAATTGTTTTACACCAGTAAATGTGAATGGAGGTTTTACAGCAGTAAATGTTAATGGGAATTTTTTTTCAGCAGTGTAAATTCTTATATGGAGACACAGTGAATGTTTTTTTTGTTTTAATGAATAGAAATATTTTATGGTGAAATCCTCTGTTTCTCAGTGAATTTTTTTTTAAGTCTTCTATGTGCACAAAAGATCTTGGAGCAAAAGAAACAGAGCATTGCCTCTGTGTGTTTGAATATTTGGTTTTTGGTATTTTCCCTTTGAAAAATACCCAACAGAGACAGGTATCTCATTTGAAGTTTTGTTCAAATATTATTTTTGATGGAAGTATTGAAGAGCTCTAGACAAGAGAAGAAGTTTTGTTCAAATATTATTTTTGATGCAAGTATTGAAGCTTTGGACAAGGGACGAGAAGCTCTGGTAGCAAGATTTTTTTACATATAGTATTCAAGGCAAGAAAGCTAGTTGTACAATCCCATGTAAATAGTCTTCCAAAGTTTAATTTAGGTGCTTAGAGTTAGAGAGATGAGCTCGGTGAATATCTGGACAGTGAGTCCCACTGAAATCCGCTATGGTGTCATCTCCAATCCGTTGGACCTAACTCTCGATTTTAAGTTTGTCTCTGCGTTGTCCTTCTTTAGGGTAAGCATAGAACTAAATCTCAGTAGTGCGTGAAGCATAAATGTAAATGTCTGCTTAGAAGCCAAGCAGAGGCCAGAGAAAAAGAAAACGAACTAATTTCTTTATCCCTGGAACGATTTATTTTCATATCTTACCGTTGTCTGAACACTTAGTTTACATAGATTCTTGTGTTTCACGTGTGCGTTGAACGGTCCTCTTTGCGTAAACTTGGTTTAAGACAACCCTGTGGTTTCTTCTTTTAAGGTGTTGATTAACGCTGTATCGGGTACTAGCACAAGCTGATCTCGAGCTGCAGTAGAGACCTCTTTATTTTACAGGTCAGGTGTGAGCGGTGGGCAAAATAGGCAGAGAGCCCTTGTCTATTCTCTGAGTGGGTTTTGGGTTTTGAATCGAGCGGAATTCTAAGTTTCCTTGAAGTTGTGTATGACGCAAGAATCCGCGTGAATTAAGTGTGGAGAGTTGGTATTCACCTCGACCGTGCTGAGTCAAATATAGTTCAAATCATAGTTACCAAATACGGCCGAATCACTGTTAAAAATACGAACCGCACGATTCGAATACCGAATAGTTCGATAAAATTTGATCCGGTTCGTAGTATACGTGTTTAACGATTTGGGTGCATGTATGGTTATTTACCTCGCATAGTTAAGGGTCGCCGTTTATTAACTAAAGAAGAAATAGATTGCTGCTGCAGGAAAAAAAATTGTTGTAGTATTGCATGCTGCAGAGTAAAATAAAAATTGTCACAGTATAGTATGGCATGTAATATGGCATGTAATAGAGAAAAACAAAAATTGTTGCGGTATGTCAAGCAGCAGAGAAAGACAAAAGATTCACCCAGTGGATTGTTCATTAGCTAAACAAAAATAGATTGCTGCTGTATGACATGCACACATAGGAAAATAGAAATAGCTGTATGGCATGCACACATAAGAAAATAGAAATTGCTGCAACCCAGTTAAAAACATAAAAAATGGTTGCTTTATAGCATGCACAGAGCTAAAAACATAAAAATTAGGAGACTTATAGGTTACTTAGATTTTATAGGGTAAATGAGTAATAACAGTTATGATCAAAATTCCCAATCTCAAAAGTAGTTATGAACATTGATGTTAATAAATCTTATTTTCTGGTTAGATTTTTCCCACTGACAAAGAAGTAAATGGCACTAGTTAAATTAGAAAATTTCTTTTTTCAAAAATAAGCAGTTGATTTTTTTTATAAAATAAATTTGAATATTAATTTTCTAAATAGAGAAAGATTTTACATTAATGAATCTTTGAAATCAAAGAAAAAATATAAGTTCTTGAAAAGAGTATATGGTTTAGAGGGAAATGCATAGAACAATATTTTCTGGTTAGATTTTTCCTACTCATAGAGAAGAAAATGGAAGTATTTAAATTAGAAAATTTCTATTTTCAAATATGAGAGATTGATTTTTCTATAAAATAAATTTGAATATTAATTTTCTAAATAAACAAGGATTTTATATTAATAAAATTTTGAAATCAAAAAAAGAATATAGGTTTTTGAAAAGAGAATATAGTTTGGGGAAAAAGGTGAGTGTAAATTCTTTTTGAGTAAATTAAGTTATGAAGGTTTTTTATTATATATAGTTATAAGTTATATAAAATTCAAAATAAATTAGAAAGAAAATAGCTAAAAATATTTTAAAAATATATTATTTAAAAAATGTTTAAGAAATATATTATCGAATTTTTTTCGAATGAATGTTTATCGTATCGTTCAAATCAGAAAGGGTCGCTACCTCTGGAAGTAAAAGAAATTGATAGAAAACATTCTACTTACAAATAAAATATTATCACGAAAACTATGCAAATTTCAGATTATATAAATAAAATGTTGCTATGTGATTTGAGTTGCCTTTATTGGATCTCACGATGCAATAGAATTGTATATGCACACAGCGCTATTTGTGCGACACCAGGTATTTACTTATTTTTTAACATTGCACGGTGTAAAATTTGTTCATTAAAAACATTTGTTCGTTTCCCAGATTTGTTCATTACAAATCTTTCTTCATTACAAACAACTTTACCAAGCTATTTCTCTTCGACTTTTTACCGCAAGCAGTCATTACCGCACTTAGGTTAGGTTAGACATTCAGTTTCGAAGTTATTGAATTATTGCCATATCTTTTAAATTTGATGTTTCAATAACCCACGATAAGTTATATTTTTTTTTATCAACTTCAATGAAAATCACTATAGATTTAAGAGGTGTAAAAAAAAGTTAAATTATGTCGAAATATGACTTGTTACTTAAGATGAATCTAGACATAAATGTTAAAGAAGGACAACAATTTATCTTAATAATATAATTATTTAAGTAAATTTAATTTTACCATTCACTCAGTTGTGTAACTATATGGAGTTATGTAATGGATTCTTTGTATTAAAATTTTGATTGGCAAAGAAGCGGAGAGTCATTTTTGAATTTTGGAGCAATAAGAATTCCAATCCCTTGCTTTGTGGAGGTTTCCTTGACACATTGTGAGGGTTTTACCACATAAATTCTTGTGTTTCTTGTTGTGTGATTTAGTTTCTATTTCTTGTACATTTTTTCTTGGTTAAGTGTTAACCGGCTCAAATACCATCAAGTGTTATTAGAGCATTGTTGTTGTGAGGGTTGTGAGGTAATCTATTGAAGTCATTGAAGGTCATAAGAGCAGTCGCCCACAAAGCCACAGAGTTGTCATTTAATCATGCCTAAAGCCACCCCAACTACAAAGAAGTCTGCATTTCACTAACTATATAGCCCAAGTCGGGGCTCACGAAGTCAAATATTTGAAGTTTTGCGCAACCACAAAATTACAAAGTCGTTGCATATGAACCATGGCCCACAAGGTCAAATCTTTTGAAGTTTCAGGCATCCGAGCTGCCATGCCACAAAGTTGTTGAAGTTGAATAGTCAAAGAGGTTAATGGTGTTGGTTGAAGCAGTAGAGCCTCATTGAACCGGACCAAATCCGCATCATTTGACACAGCAACCAAGAGTCGATTTGAGAGCTATCATCGAGCGAAGCAAATTGAACAGCCTATCACGAAGGAAGAAAACATTTTTTTTTTGTTTTGACTGAGTGTTACTAGGTATTATAGGGGACCAAACTCTAAAAAGTCACCAGAAGAAATGGCAATATTTGTGTTAACTATTGCAGCATAATTTTACCTTTTTTGAGTGGAAGAAAGAAAAAATTCTTTGTAGAACTGGCTGTTTTTTTCCCCTGGAGTTCTTGAAGATTTGTTCTTGAAGAATTGAAGTATGGTTTCAAGAAGAAAAAGAAAAAAGGTTATGGTTTTGTTTTTTCTGTAAAAAGGAAGGGAGAGGAAGAAACTCTAATTGAAAACAGAAGGTGAAACCCTAGCAGAAGATTTATTATAGAAATAGGAAACCAAGAAATTTATCACACAAAGAGGAAACCCTAATAGCATATTTCTATAAAAAAACTTAGTCATTTGAAAGAGCTCGTACAGAAATAAATGACTAAAATGATTAATGCTAAGTTTCAGGTGGAGAAGTTCATTGGTAAGAACAATTTTGCATTGTGGAACCCAAAGGTATGAGATTTGTTGGTACAACAAGGATTGCACAAAACATTAGATTGGGTAAGAAAGAAACCTAATGGCATGAAAGCTTTGGACTGGGAGGACTTGGATTCACGAGCTCGAAATGCTATCAGGTTGTGCCTTGTAGATGAAGTTCTCTTCAAGATTGTCGAAGAAATCTCAGTGGCAGGTGTTTGGGGAAAGTCAGAAACACTGTATATGACCAAATCTTTAACCAACAGAATCTATTTGAAGATGCAGTTGTATAGCCTTTGGATGAAGGGGGGGGTACTAAAATTGCACAACACTTAAATGTATTTAATACACTTATTTTCCAATTGTCATATATGGATGTTAATTTTGAAGAAGAAGATAAAGCTATTACCTTGTTGAGTTCCTTGCCCGATTCTTTGGATCACTTCGTGACTTCTATCAGTTTGAGCACAACCAAATCTTTGGAATTTGATTCCGTTGTGGGAGCTCTGTTATCAGAAGAAGTACAAAGGAAGTATAGCGTTGAAACTTCCACATGAGAAGCCATGGTAGCTAGAGTTTGGTCCAAGGAAAAATGGGAGAAAGCAAGAAGTTCTTCCATATCAAAATCAAAAGGAAAGAAGTGTAAAGTCAAATGTTGGTATTGCAACAAAATAGTGCATTTCAACAAAGGTTGTTGGAAAAGAAATGAGTCTATTGAAAACCCAAACAAGGAAGCAAATCAAGTTGAGTCAAGTATGATGGATGAAGTTTTATCTGCTGAATTAGGTATGGTAGATGAAGTTGTGCCTGCTTATAATGTTTCTCAGAATTATGAACAATGGTTGTTAGATTCTAATTCTTTTCATCACATGAGTCCACATAGAAATTGGTTCAACTCATATCAAGTTGTGAATAGTAGTTATGTGTTTATGGGTAATAATGTATCTTCTCAAGTTGTTGGGATGGGAAATGTTAGAATTAAAATGTATGATGATATAGTTAGAACATTGACTGATGATAGACATGTGCTTGAGTTGAGAAAGAACTTTATTTCCTTGGGAGTATTTGATGCTAGACATGTACCATTCCTTCATGGTTAGCCAAAACTTCACTAGAAGTGAGTATGATCATTATGTGTACTTTAAGAGTTTCAATAGAATATTCATTTTCTTGGTATTGTATGTTGACAATAGGCTTATTGCAAGAAAAAGCATAGAAGAAATGAACAGGTTAAAGGATCAACTTTCTAGGACATTTGAAATGAAAGAACTTGGAGATGCAAAACATATCTTGGGCATGGAGATACACATAGATATGAAAAATGGAAAGCTTTGGCTATCACATCAGAGGTATGTGGAGAAAGTACTTGCAAAGTTCGATATGGACAATGTGAAACCTGTTATTGTTCCTTTAGCTTCCCATTTTAAGCTTTCTTTGGGTTTGAGTCCTAGAACTGATGAAGAAAAGAAGTATATGTCTCATGTACAATATGCAAATGTAGTAGGAAACTTAATGTATGTGATGGTATCTACAAGACCTGACATTTCACATGCAGTTGGAGTTGTCAGCAGATTCATGAAAAATCCTTATATTTATGATTAAGCAATGACATTTGTATAACCTTCATACAAAAAATGTTAATTATCATGTCCCTACTATCCAACTGGAAACTGAGACTTTCTATAAAACACATTAATTCTAAAAAAAATTAAAAAATTAAAAAAAATGTTTATTATTACGACAAGCATAATCAAGCCTAGTATGGAAGCCACGTTGTATTATCATGTCATGTAAACATTTTGGCTTCATCAAATAGAAATTGTAAATTTTCAAATTCAAAGTATTTAAAATAAAATTAAAATTAAAAATTACTAACTAATACTTATAAAATTAAAATTAAAAAATACTAACTAATGTTTATAAAATTAAAATCAAGAAATACTAATGCTTATAAATATTGTTAGGTTTGCTCACGTAAAATTAAATTTATAAAATGAATTTATCATTTGTAATTTTTGAATTCTAGATTTTAACAACTCATAATTTTGTTAATAATATATGTGTATTTTTTCATAAATACCACACTATATATTTCAAATGAAATCAATATCCATCATAGAATTTGCACAAATTAAACTTAAAGAATTCTTCCCTCTAAACAAAATATGTATCTATCCAGCATTCGAGTAATTAAAGTACAATACCTTTTTAAGATTTAAAAAGGAAAAAAATTGCTTATTCTGTATCTAAATTGACTTTATATAGGAAATAAAAAAATTCTTAACGTAACCACAAAGTCAACTAAATTGAATTTATATATATGAAATAAAAAAATTTCTTAATGTAACTACAAAGTCAAAATAATTGTTATGAATATTTAATAATCCATTACATCTAAATTAAGTTAACTTAATAATCCATTTTTAAATTCAAACACGCAAATTAGCACAATAGGTTGTAGAAATTAAATATTTCTACAAAGATTATGATACAACGTAACGCACGTCACATGCGTGGCTAAATACACTTCTATGCCCCTGCTGGTTGGAAATTTCCACGATCTCCTCATGATCTTCTGAGCGAGAGAGGGAGTGTTTTGACGAGGTAAGTTGAGGATTTTTATTTTATTTTATTTCAACTATTTTGTTTTCTTTTCTTTTAATACGAAAATGGCTTATTTTTATAATAAAAAGAAGAGTAAGTATTGCATGACTCATCTTACACAGGTTGTAGAATAGCCCTTTGTTTCACAATATTATATGTATTTCTTTTTACTTATTTCAACCAAAACTGACTATGTATTTTTAGTATAGTTAAGTTATATTCTAATAAAAAATCTAGTATTTTTATTTCATTTTGTTACATCATCGTAAATATGGAATTTAATACTGACTAAAACCGTTTAACAAAACTTATAAAACAAGTACTCCTACATAATATTAATACTACTTATATTTGATAAATTATTTTGATCAAAAGTAGCAAAATGTATGACACCTAGATTTTGGCGATATCTCTTTTTGATAGCATGTTTGCAATGTGGTTATGCTCTCTATAAATGTGCTTGTAAGATATATGATGAAAAAACGCCACCAGAGTGCGAATATGACACATCTAATTAGATAACAATAGCAGATGAAAATGGGTGTGGCCATTTACCCAATCAATAATGCCTTTAGAATCCCCAAATCTGTGTAAATGATCAATTTCAAGCCATTTAGCACAAATGAGAAAGCCCCAAAGTGCAATGACTTGAGCCCGACTATTGGTACCTCTTCCACACTCCCACCAGAAATGGTAGAAGCAACCTGGATCAGTGATGATGTATGCACCACAACCACACTATTTGTTTAAACAAGCACCATCAAAAAATCCAACTGAAAATAATTGCCAAATATCCCTTATTTTATTACTTCTCTTTTTTTGGATTTGTTTCCTAGGACCAATTTCTAAAAAGTATGCCACTATATTAATCACATTTTTCCTCACATCAACCTGGTTATGATCAAATATCCTTATATTCCTACATCTCCAAATGCCCCATATAACGTAGAAGAGAAATTTGCAAAATTCCTTTTGCCTCCAATGAATTGTTAACCCAAGTTGGAGCAATGTGATGTGCATGTAAGACACATGTCCAAACCTCTTTAGAAAATGGACAAATAAAAGATAAATGCCACAAGTCCTCTGATTGTTTCATACATAATGAGCAAAAACCAAGGCCAATGAAACCCTTGCGAACAAGATTCAACATAAACACTTAATTTTCTATGAAATCCTCCATGTCCACGACTTTTGAAACCATATTTTGTCATTTGGAAATACCAGGGTTGCATAAATAGTTTTGTATATCTTTCTAACCATGACTTGAAAAGTAGTTATTAGTAAACTTCGTAGACCGAGTATTTGAATCTTGGATCTCTCAATTTTTTATAAATTTCATATTACTTCGATCACAAATTGAGCTGCCCCTTACAAAGACTTTTATTTTCATTTTATGATATTTAATTTTAATTTTATGGTGCACTCTAATAAATATATGAATATCTAGTTTTCTTTTTTTAAACAATTTTGTTTAATATTTGGTAAAATAGTTTTAATAAATTCATTTATATATTAAAATTACATTTTAAATAACAAAACATCATAATCATATTCAAAATTGTAAATAATATAGTAAAAAATAGGCAAAGAAAAGTCATTTTATATTAAATTGTAATTTAAGTTGTGTTCGTCATTCCAAAATTTTAATGTAGATTATCTTAATTCCAAATCTATTAAATATTAATAACATCAAATTAATAAGATGCAAACTTTTTTTGAGGAAAAAACTTTGATCCTCTAAACATTTAAATAAAATTAGAGTTAAAACAAATTTACATTAATTTAATTATTTATAATACTAATTTTATATATTTTAATTTATTTATTATTTTTATTTCAGCTAAATCAAAATATTAAACAATATATTACAGCATCTTGAATAACACATTTCGACAGAATTATTTAAATATTATAAGAACCTTTAAAATATATTACTAATGCAAATTATTTATCGTATTTGAATGTGATTTTTATAATTTGTTAAGACGTTATTAGTGATTCAAAATATTTATCATATTTGAAAGTGATTTTTATAATTTCTTTAAGACAATTTATTATTTTTTCAATAAATGAGAAAGTGAAAATAAAAAATAATATATTTAAATTTTAATATCATTTATGAAAAATAAGATGTTTCTTGATTTTTTTTTATAAGTTTATATTTATTTTAAAAGTATATATTTAATATTAAATGGTCATTTTATTATATTTAAATAAATTTAATGGTTAAGGGTGTTGGTTTCTTAATAAAAAGTTATAGGTTCAAATCCAAAAAAGTAGATAGCTTAAAATTCATGAAAATGAACATATTTTATCTTTTTTTGATTCCAAACATGTGACATTTTAGGATGAAAATAACACTTAAAAAATAATCCATTCCATATCTTTTAAATTTATTTGTTACTAATTTAATTATGCAAGTAGCATGTCTATTTTAGAATAGGAACTCAAGAATTTTAATTTAATTATCCATAATTTTTGGCTGGATGGTAATGATTTAACCTTCATTATATATTATAAAATATTCTTAGTGGTAGTCATAAATCAAATGTTGAAATTTATCTAAAAAATTGTCATGTCTTTTCTATCTTTTTAATTAAATTGATTAATTTAACAAATGCCATATGAAAAAAAATAATATGAAATGAATTATAATTTATTTATTTTTATTAATATTTTTTATTCTTGGTAATGTGATATGTATTATGAAGTGTTTTGATATTTTTTATGGATTTATGTCTATTAACCTTACCAACCGTTTAATTAAATGTTGAGCTAATTTATAATTATTTTAAATTTAATTTAGATTTAAAATATTGGAAAATTAATGATTTAATTTAATTTTAAGTTTATATGATCAAACAACTTACTATTTGTTGTAGTTTCTACAAAAGCACCCTAAAATTTAGTCTACCACTCAAATTTTGGGTCCCCGTCTACTTTTCAAGGTTCCAATGGCTATGTCTATGTCTTAGATTGATCATATCTTTCAATGACCTAGTTTCCATCAATCCTATGGTTACGTATGCTTCCACAATGCATATTGTATATGTCCACCATTATTTGTATTGGTTTATCTTATTTATGAATGGATTAGGGTTTTGGAGATTGCTATTTTAGTGATGCACTTTTAAAGCTTTTTGCCTCCATGACATGCATTGCAATTCACAAGTTATGAATTTATAATGCATGAGTAAGCATGAAAGTATTTCTTCATATTGATTCTTATTCTATTGTATGCATAAGGGATTATGTAGTGGTTTTTTAATTCATGCACATTCAAGCACTAGGTATCCATGGTATGCGATGCAAATGATAGGTAGACATATTGTGTTCTTGGCTATTCTTTACTTTGGTTTCCATTCTCTGATTTGTATCATCAATCCTCAAACATTCATGAGAGTTTCATGGAACTTTTAATTCATGCTAGTTGCGTCATCATTGTTAGATATTGCATTCTACATTGATACCTCTTGGTTATTAAGTCGGTTCATGTGCTTGAATATTGTATTAGTTCTTAAACTCAAGTATCTTTTGCCAAATTAATGCAACCTATAGCAATTTATTTTTTACTATTGCATATTATTTCTATTTGAAGGAATGTGATGGTGATGCAAGACCTAAATTGTCATAAGTATTTGGTTATGAATGAGGTCATGAATTCAAGAGTGAATCTTCAAATACACATTATGCATTATGTTAGGATATTCCGACACATAGGATATAGTTAAGTTCAACTTGGTCTAGTATAGAGTTAGGTTAGAGTTAGGTAAAGTGTGTTTCTTTACCGTTGTACATTTTGTAACTTACAATCCGACGGTCACGATATGTAGTGATCCGACGGTTCACTCTCACCTCGGTATTACCGACACTTGATCCGTGGCTTGACACCCGATTGGTCCATGAGTTCTATTTAAAGCGCATGGAGGGTCATTGTTCGGGTAATCCGTGCATGAGAGAAGCTTATGTAAATTTTCATTCTTTGATTAATAAATTGTCTGTACCCACGTTGGGACAGGCCGTGGACTGTTTCCCTCCTTGCACTCTGAGGGTTTTAACCACGTCAAAAATACTGGTGTATTGATTTGAGATCTGGTTGTGAGCGGTGTCCTCTTGGTATTCTTTCTGAGGAACTTACCCTGTAAATTCCTACATGGTATCAGAGCTATTTGAGGGCCGCGTCCGTTGGTGATCCAAATCTGAAGCCGGTAGAACTGCATGCGGCTGTCGTTTCCTAGATCTGCTGTTTCTGACTGCTTTCGGGCCAAGAGGACTGCTCTGCTGCGTTCGGAGCATCTGTTTCAGTGAGGAACCCCTTTCGTTTCACGCGAAAAGGTTTCCGGTAGCCCTAGCTGCGTCATTTTTCAGATCGGGAGGTATACAGTGTTTTTTTTGCAGTTTACTGTCATTTTCTCTCTGCTTATTTCGGTTTCGGTTTATTTAGCCTTTTTTTTCCGGATCTATACCTTTCATTTCTGCGTATGCTCTTTGCCCTGCGACTCTGTGCGATCTGTGCAAATCAGAAACAGAAAGAAAGGATTTTTCTCATGCGTATGCTCTTTTCCCTGCACCTTAGTGTGATCTCGGAAAATCAGAAACATTGAGAAAAATATTTAGTTTTTCGGCTAAAAGCTAACTTTGAGATTTTTTTTAAATTTCTAGTTTTTTGGCTAAAGCTAACTTCGAGCCGTAAGGTTCGTTTTTCTTTGGATATTCGTGTTGGGTTTTGTGTTTTGTGTTTTGTAGGGGAAAAGAGTCTTCCAAGGCAAGCACGCAAATCGAGGCCCCCCCCCCCCCCCCTCTCTCTCTCTCTCTCTCTCTCTCTCAAATATTTTGTATAGATCAATTGGTTCAAAGACCTTTTAAGAGAGTAGAGGTCTTGGGTTCAAGTCTCCATTTTGTGGGGGCGGATTTTTTCATTCCCGCACATTCGCGCACTTTGCCGGCAACGTCAACAATTTTTTTTCAAAAAGCCATAACTTCTTCATCCGGAAGCCTTTTTCAGAGCCGTTTTTTTTAAAACCGCCTATTTTTTCGAGATCTATCCATTGGACCACTTACTTTCAGCATCTTCAGCTTCAGTTGTTTTTCAAAAAATGGAAAGTCCATGCCAAGTCATTCTTGACAGCACTAACTACTTCCAATGGGTAGCCTACATGGGAGATTTACTTAGAAGTAAAGGTCTCTTCAGAATAGCCACAGACCAAGAGAAGAAACCAAAAGATGAAGACAAGGCCGAAAAATGGGAAAATCGACAAGATCAAGCACGTGGTTTGATAGGAATGTCTGTTTCTCCTGATCTTAGATTCCACATTGCAGAAATTGAAACTCCTCATGAAGCATTAGAAAAACTTGCTAAAGTTTTTGGGATTAAAAATGAAATTAGAGCCCATCAACTTGAGAATGAGTTGCTTACTTTGGATCCTAATAATTTTTCTTGCATTGAAGATTTCTTGTCCAAATTCAAGACCCTTAGATATCTCTTGGAAGGTGTTAAAGTTAAGAAAGAAGATGGTAACCTTATTTATTCCATCCTTACTAAGTTGGGACCAGCCTACTCTGTATTTGTTTCCACTTTCCATTCTACCAGGGAAGCTTTCATTTGTCAAGGCAAAGACTACAAGCCCCTTCCTTTGACTCCTTTTGTGATTCCTTAATAAGAGAACAAGAAAAACTCTTACACCTTGGTCTTCTTAATCTTGGAAACTCTTCCTCGAAAGCGTTAGCCGCCCAGCAGCAACCAAATTCAAAGAATCCTAAGAAGTCTTATCCTCAAAGGAATGGTCCTAAACCAACTCAGCCTCAAGATGAAAGATCATTTCAGCAATATGACAAGACCAATAAAAACAAATGGAAGAAGACTGACAGACATTGTAACTTTTGTAATCGAGATGGCCACTTAGAATCTAAATGCTTTAAGAAGATGGAAGCCTTGGAAGCCGCAATGAAGAAACATAACATCCATCTGGAGCCTACTTCAACTTCAACTTCCGGAACGGCATTTTCTGCATGTCATCGTCAATCATCTCAGTCTGGTTATGCATTAAATGTATCTTCTTCTTCTTCTCATTCTCATGAGTGGCTCATTGATTCTGGAGCCTCTTGTCACATGGCCAAAAACCAAGCCATGTTTTCTTCTTTAAATGATTGTAACACCAAAAATATATATGTTGGTGATGATAGATCTCTTAATGTTGTAGGGACTGGAACTGTTCATCTAGACAATGGTCAGTTCAATGATGTATTATGTGTTCCAAACTTATCCTGCAACCTTCTATCTGTCTATCAGATAACTCATTCAGGTGAAGGTAAAATTGTTGAATTTTCACCTCATGATGTTGTAATCAAGGATCTAAAAGATCCTAAACAGATTCTAGCTACTGGTCTTGCTGATGATTCCAAAAGGTTGTATAAGTTTCACAACTTTGGGTCATCCCATCTTCCCTCAGTATTTGTTGCTCATAATGATGAAGTGAGCAAACTTTGGCATGAGCGGTATGGTCACTTAAACTATCGCTCCCTTCAGCATCTATGTAAAGAAAACATGGTGACAGGTCTTCCTATGGTATCTTGCAAAGATGGTGTTTGTTCCGGATGTGTACTCGGAAAACATCATCGGGACAGTTTTGACAAACGTGCCTCTTGGCACGCCTCAGCCCCTTTACAGCTTGTGCACAGTGATTTATGTGGTCCTCTTCCTGTTGCTTCATTCTCTGGCTGCAAGTACTTCTTAACTTTCATTGATGATTTCTCCAGACGCACTTGGGTATACTTCTTAAAACTCAAGAGCGAAGTATTTACCACCTTTTTGGCGTTCAAAGCATTCGTTGAAAAACAATCTGGACATCAAATTCTTAAGCTAAGAACTGATAATGGTGGAGAATATGTTAAAAATGCATTCATCAACTTTTGCACCGAAAATGGAATTCAAATGCAACATACTGTTCCATACACTCCACAACAAAATGGTGTAGCTGAAAGGAAAAATCGCACCTTAAAGGAAATGGCTAATTGTATGCTGCAATCTAAAGGACTCAGTCTTAGTTTTTGGGCCGAAGCAATTAATTGTGCAAATTATATAATCAATCGCACTCCTACTAAGGTTCTAGAGAATATCACTCCAGAAGAAGCCTGGAGTTCCATTAAACCAGATGTAAGTCACTTTCGTGTGTTTGGAAGTGAAGCATGGGCCCATATTCCAGATGAAAAGCATAAAGCTTTAGAACCTAAGAGTGAGAAATGTACTTTTGTTGGATATTCTGAAGATGTAAAAGGCTATAGACTTATTCCATTTAAGTCCAAAAATGTTATCATTAGAAGAGATGTAAAATTTGATGAAAATAAATCGGCCTGCGAGCCTAGTCCGGCAGATGTGCCACCTCTTCCTATCTCTTCTATCTTTGAAAACATTTCTTCTTCTGATGATGAAAGCGAGGATGATAATCCTTCCCCACCTTCTCAGGATCCTCAACTTCCAAGATGGGTCCGTGCTACTCGGGATGCAGCAGGTGATCTTGCCGGTGATCCTACAGATCAGCGACGTACACGTTCTCAGTTTGAAAGAGCCTCTTCTTTACTGGCTCAAGCTCCAGTAAATCATGATCCTGACACTTTTGCAGAAGCTTCAGGCCATCCACATTGGGAAACAGCTATGAATGAAGAATATCATTCATTGATGACAAATGATACATGGGATCTTGTTCCTCTACCAAAGGGACGCAAACTTGTTAGATGCAAATGGGTTTACAGAACCAAGTATGGACCAGATGGGAAAGTTGATAAACATAAAGCTCGTCTAGTTGCAAAGGGCTTTTCACAGGTTGAAGGCATTGACTACACTGAAACCTTCTCTCCAGTTGCCAAAATGAACTCTATCCGCCTTGTTCTTTCCCTTGCTGCCTCTTTAAAATGGGAAGTCCATCAAATGGATGTTAAATCTGCCTTCTTGCAGGAAGAAATCTATATGGAACAACCCATTGGCTTCATACAAACAGACTCCAGCCTCGTTTGTCGACTTAAGAAATCCCTTTATGGCCTCAAGCAAGCTCCTCGAGCTTGGTATGCCAAAATGGATAGCTTTCTTTTAGAATCTGGCTTTTCTAGGTGTCATTCTGACAATACTGTCTACACCAAGAAAGTGGGCAACTCTCTCATCATCCTTGTTCTTTATGTTGATGATCTTATTCTTACTGGTAGTGATCCCAACCTTATAAACCATGTGAAGTCCAGCCTTAAAAAGAAATTTGAAATGACAGACTTAGGACACTTACACTATTTTCTCGGTCTTCAAGTCTTGCAATCCCAAGAGGGTATTTTCCTTTCCCAGTCCAAGTATGCTTGTGATATTCTTCGTCATTTTCACATGGAAGACTGTAAGCCAGCCACTTCTCCCTTTCAGTCTGGAGTCAAACTTTCAGTCTCTTGTACTTCTCCTGAAGTTGATGCTACCTTATACCGTCAACTTGTCGGAAAACTCTTGTATTTAACCCATACTCGTCCTGATCTTTCCTTTGCTGTTGGCCTTGTTGCTCGTTTTATGCAAAACCCCCGTGAAAGTCATTGGAAAGCAGCTAAAAGAATACTTCGTTATGTTCGAGGTACAGTACAGTTTGGGATTCATTACAGTGCCAAAGCAGCTCCTCTGTTAGTTGGTTTCACTGATTCTGATTGGGCTGGTGACCTTGATGATCGGAAGTCTACTGCCGGTTATGTCTTCACTCTTGGTTCAGGACCTATTACATGGGCTTGTAAGAAACAGGCTGCCATTTCTCTTTCATCAGCAGAAGCAGAGTATCGTGGTGCCGTGGAAGCTAGTAAGGAAGCCTTGTGGCTTCGTCATATCCTATCAGAGTTTGGCTTTGAGCAGCAGCATCCAACCACACTTTGGTGTGATAATCAAAGTGCCATTCAGCTATGCAAAGATCCAGTCCAGCATCAGCGCAGCAAACACATTGAACTACACATGCACTTCATCAGAAAGCTCATTCATGACCATGTTCTTGAAGTGCAATATTGTCCAACAGATGATCAGGTTGCAGACATCTTCACAAAGGCTCTCACAGAGGCGAAGTTCACTAAACTTCGATATATGCTTGGAGTTCAGGAAGTTGTCACTAAGGGGGGATAGGCTCTAGTGCCTCCTTCCTTCTCCTATTGTGTCATATTTGTAAATCCTTCAATCCTATCCCAAGTTGTTCTTAAGGGGGGATGTTAGGATATTCCGACACATAGGATATAGTTAAGTTCAACTTGGTCTAGTATAGAGTTAGGTTAGAGTTAGGTAAAGTGTGTTTCTTTACCGTTGTACATTTTGTAACTTACAATCCGACGGTCACGATATGTAGTGATCCGACGGTTCACTCTCACCTCGGTATTACCGACACTTGATCCGTGGCTTGACACCCGATTGGTCCATGAGTTCTATTTAAAGCGCATGGAGGGTCATTGTTCGGGTAATCCGTGCATGAGAGAAGCTTATGTAAATTTTCATTCTTTGATTAATAAATTGTCTGTACCCACGTTGGGACAGGCCGTGGACTGTTTCCCTCCTTGCACTCTGAGGGTTTTAACCACGTCAAAAATACTGGTGTATTGATTTGAGATCTGGTTGTGAGCGGTGTCCTCTTGGTATTCTTTCTGAGGAACTTACCCTGTAAATTCCTACACATTAATGTTTTATCAAGAGAAGGAATTAGAAACATCTTTATCACTTGTATTTGTAAATCCTTTGGGTGTTTCTTTTAGTTTTTCTTGGAGTTAATGCTAGCAACTTAACTTATTAATGAACTAGATTGGACATTTGAAAAGCATGTATGCATATTTTACAAAGGCCATATACACTGGAACAAAGAAGAAAAGTTGCATGCATTGCATTTCCTAATTGACTCAAAGCTCTATCATATATGGTTTCATCTTATTTTATCAATTAAGTTTCTAAAATATTGCATTGTGAATTAATTAGTTAGTCTAGGTAACGTTGATTTTAGGCGAATGATCTTAAGATAAACCTTTGTTATCATATACAAGTTTTCATAGGGACAATTCCAAATATTTGCCACGTTTTGTGAGAGGTATAAACTCAAAGAATATGCATTATTCCTCAAAATCGTATTCTCTAAACCCATATTAGCTTTAAAATTAAATCATGTGAACATTTCATGTTTCAAGTTTCACTCTTCTCACATTAAAGAAGAAGTCTTTGCACATAAAACCTAAAGAGATAATGACATGAATGAGATTTTGTGGGAAATGGTAGAAGAATGAAATGAATGTAACAATGAGTGCTCACTTCCATTAATGACAAATATATAAGTGCATTTATCTTAAATGTGAAATTTTCATTAAGTAACTTTATTTCTTATTAGTCTCTTCAAACTAATTTTTTAAAGATTCTTCTTTTTGTTTTGTTTTGCAGTATTTAATAGAGGTATTAAGAATGTAATGAAAGGAAAATGCAAAAGGTGTTGAAGGAATATATATTGCAATATAAACAATGCATTGAAGGCAAATATATTGCAATATAACCAATGCATTGAAGTTAAGAGGTGAATGAAACATTCTTTCCATTCAATTTTAACAATGAAAACCCTACATGAGGAAAATTGATGGCAAGGATCTGGTAACATGGATACAACATGACAGAAATGCCTGCCTGAGAGCTCTGCAACCTAGGGTTTTCTGCTCGCCCCTGCAACGACACAGTCTGAACCCTCCCTGCTTCTATTCTCCGTCAGCCTTCCTCCTTGCGACAGTAGCTGCTGTCATAGACTGTATAGCAATGGCTAACCCTCAGGGGGGGGCTTCAAAGCCTTCCCCCTCAGCCAAGAGAGATAATCAAGTGAAGGAACCGACAAAGCCTTGCGGTGAGAACAAGTAAACATGGATACAAGAGATTTCCCAATGCAAGATACGACAAACGCTCCCACTGAACAGTCAGATAGGCGTAGTGAAGTACAAGAAGGAAATATTGGGCAACAGGAAATGCCCAAGGTTACTTCAACGACATGTAAATGCATAGCAGCTAAACGACCCAAGATAGAACTTCCCAGCCAAAGAATCAATGGTCAAATCCAGTACATGAAGGACCATGCGCTCATTGGAAAATTTATTGGATACTGGCTGATTGAAAAAGCTTTGCAAGGATGGATCTTTGCCAAATGGAAACCCAAGGGACATGTCACCCTGTAGCTAGGACCAAAAGGGTTTTTCACTGCGATCTTCATTTGCATCGAAGACCAGAATAGGGTTATGGATGAAGGTCCCTACTTCTTGAACTCCGCCGGTCTGTATTTAAGGGAATGGGTAGAGAGATTTAACCTTGACAAGGAGGATTTCAACTGGGCACCAGTTTGGATCTAGATGTACTCGCTCCCGTTGGAATACTGGGACGAAGAATCACTGAGAGACATTTGCAAGGGGTTGGGGGAGTTTATAAAAATTGTTGAGGAAACGAAGCTGTGAAGATACACCTCCTATGCCCATATTTGTGTCTTCATGCACCTGGACAAAGCCCTTCCGGACTCGGTAAGTCTCTACCATGATGACTTTGAATGGATCCAACCCTTAGATTTTGAACATGTACCCTTTCGCTGTCGCAAGTGTCATGCCCATGGGCATCTTTTTCGGGATTGCCCTCTAAATGCTAAACCCCAAACCTCTGACCCCTCAAACAAGTTAGCTCATGATGGCTTTACCAAGGTCGCAAATCGAAAAAGATCGCATAAAAAACCCTCCTCTAGGAAAATGCCCATGCAGGACGCTGCCTCCATTCCCTCCACAAGCAATAGCTTTGAGGTTCTTGCTAAAACTTCAGAAGACCCACCTCAGAGCATTTTTCCAATCCCACCGTTGATCATCACGACCTCTCCCCCCACTCTGTCTGGCTCTTCTCTCACTCCCCTGCCCCTGAGTGACAACATCAGGATTCCTAAGGCGGCTCGAAAGGACCCTGATTGGAAACCTAATGGAATGGATGTTAACGGTATCCCTAGCTAGACCCTGCACTTAGCAATCACCTCAGCAAAAAGCAGTCAGACGCAACATATGGAAGAAGAACCGGAAAGCATTGATTTGGGAGGACTTGACATCTTCGAGCTTGAACAAGCATGTAGAAGGAAAGACTACGATAAGATTCAAGAGTATCAGCTCAATACCCTGGAAGTCATCATCTCTAGGGCTTACTAGCAACAACAACTAGGCATACAACTGGGTTGTCAATGGGATGACAGCTTCTTTCTTAAAGACTCCAAAAAATGTGGAAGAAAGATAGATCTTCAAAGAACTATTGCAATAGGGAAAATCCTGGTAGACTCAGGCAGATACGCTAAGTTGACAAAGTACTACAAGCCTACCACAAATAGTGAATCATGAAGCTCACTTCAGGGAATCTAAGAGGGCTCAATAGCCCTGGCAAACTCAGAATGATAAAAAACATGATAAAGCAGGAGCAGCCCCAGTTCTTCTTTATGCAATAAACGAAATGTAATAGTAACACACTTGGAAACATCCTCTCTATAGCATGGACAGGTTGTCACTCGGTTGCAGTGGATGCTTCGGGTGCCTCCAGGGGACTGGCAATTGCTTGGAACACGCAAGATATAAAACTCTTAGACTTTCATGCCTCCCATCACATTATACATGCTACTTTTCATATAATTGGCACAAACATTCATGGCCATCTCTCCAATGTCTACTTCCCACAGGAAGTAGGCAATAAAATTGCTCTTTTAGACATAATAGAAGCTCTCAACTTCAATAGACTCCATCCTCTTTGGATCATTGGAGGAGACTTCAACATGATCACCAAGCTAGAGGAAAAGCAGGGAGGTCGAGCCAAGTTGGAACAGGAAAATGGCCACTTTAAAGTTTTTATCCAAAACAGTATGCTAATTGATCTGCAATTCTGCAATGGAATGCACACCTGGAGCAATCGCAAGGTTGGGTGACATCAAATTGCTTCCAAACTAGACAGATTTCTAATTTCAAATAATGCAATGCATCTTGGGGGTGACATTTTGGCATCAATTCTTCCATTTTCAGGCTCAGATCATTGGCCTATCTCTCTCCAATGGCAAAGACCAGGAAACTCTACCAGACGTTCTTTCCGCTTCGAAGCTTTTTGGCTCACCCACCCCGCCTTCAATGACCTCATCAGATCCACCTAGACCAACTTGCCTTCGCCAGAGGGATCAAAAATGTTTCAGTTTCAACAGAAACTCAAATTCCTGAAATCCCAAATCAAGCGTTGGAATCAAGAGACTTTTGGCAACATCTTCCAAGCTCAGCAAGATCTAAACAAAGAAATGAGAGAACTCCAGCAACAGATAATCATAGAGGGCTACAAGGAAGAGACTTTGGAACAGGAAAAGCACATTCACAATCAATTGCAGGAGAGAAGAAAGCAGGAAGAAATTCTCTGGAAGCAAAAATCTAGAATTAGATGCCTAAAAGAAGGAGAAAGGAACACTAAATTCTTCAACAGAACTACAATATAGAGAAGAATGCACAACACCATCTCTTTCATACAGAAGTGAGGGGGGAAAGAGTGGAAAGCCATGCAGAGATCGAATAGGAGTTTATCAATCACTTCCAGGAGGTCCATCAAGAACCCCAAATTGATAGATGGCCTGCTATAGGAAAGATCACTCAAAATGTACTGAAAATTATCACAGAAGAACACAACCAACTTCTTCTTCAACCAATACTGCCTCAGGAGGTGGATTTGGCTATGAACTAGCTCAAGGAGGGCAAAGCTCCTGGCCCGGATGGCTTCCCTACTACC
This sequence comes from Pinus tabuliformis, assembly GCA_031772625.1. Lineage (NCBI taxonomy): Eukaryota > Viridiplantae > Streptophyta > Pinopsida > Pinales > Pinaceae > Pinus > Pinus tabuliformis. The sequence goes on from CM062819.1 coordinate 1,804,398,005, forward strand.
TTCTTCCACTCTTTGTAGGATCTTATCAAAGAGGAGGTGTGGCTAGTGGTGGAGGAGTCGCACACTCTTCATTGGCTTCTGCCCTCTTTGAACTCAACTTTCATCACCCTCATCCCAAAAGAAGAGCATACCAGTACTTCGGACAAATTCTATCCAATCGCACTATGCAATGTTATTTACAAGGTGATATCCAAAGTCATTGCTAATAGGTTGAAGCCACTTTTTCCCTTGCTCATATTGCCTGAACAATCTGGATACGTAGAAGGAAGACAAATATTGGACGGCATTATCCTCACTCATGAAATCATACACTCCCTCAAGCACTCCAAACAGGCAGGTCTGATTCTCAAGATTGACCTCTCTAAAGCTTTTGATAGGTTAAGCTAAACCTATATTCAAAAAATTCTAATAGCGTTTGGTTTTTCCCCAATGAAGGTTCGATGGATTCTGATTTTAATTTCCACAACATTTTTGTCTATCCTCATAAATGGCATACCCTCTCGACCTTTCAGCCCCTCTAGAGGCATCAGACAAGGAGATCCACTTTCCCCATTCCTTTTTGTTCTAATGGTGGAAGGTCTAGGTCGCCATATCAAACATGCCCTCCTCTCCCAACATCTCAAGGGTCTATCCATACACAACTCTCTAGCCATCACTCATCAACAGTTCGTGGATGACAACATGTTGTTTGGGTACCCTTCTGTTCAGGAAGCCTCCCTTTTTAAATCCCTTCTGAATGATTTCTCTGATGCTTCAAGGATGAGCATAATAATGGAAAAATCGCAGATCTTCTTTTTTCACACCCCCCTATTACTCAGCATGCTATTACCCGCATTTTGGGCTTCTCCATAGCCTCCTTACCTTCCAAATACCTTGGAGTTCCCTTAATAGATTCTGCCATCAAGCACGCCTCTTGGCGTATGGTCCTTGAGAAACTTGAATCTCGTATCACTTTATGGACTCAAAGAACTCTGAACATAGCTAGCAGATTAGTGCTAATCAAATCTGTGCTACAAGCTATGCCTCTCTACCTTTTCTCAATCTTGGCAGTGCCTAAATGGGTCCTTAACAAAATAAAAGCTCGACAACGCAATTTTCTTTGGGGTGCAACTGGCAAAAATCGCAGATGGGCCTTGGCAAAATGGAGGACAGCATGCAAGCCCAAAGAAAAAGGAGGTATAGGCCTGAGAGATCCTCATCACAACAATGTTATCATGGCTGCAAAAATATGGTGGCAATGGCTCTCTACTCCCAGTAAGCCATGGGCAGCCATCTAGATAGCCAAATATGCCAATCACAGACCAACAGAGGAGCTAATCAGATTCACTCCAACTGAAAGGGGATCACTAATATGGAACGCTGCCGGACAACACTTCTTACTGATCCAACAACACAGATTTGGGGAAATAAGGAATGGCAACACTGCTCGGTTCTCGACGGATGCCTTGAACCAACTACCAAAGCTCAACGACATCTATAGATCGCCTCCTTGCTAAGAGTGGGAGGACCAACAAAAGGAATCCATCCAGCAACAATGGATTCCGAAGACAGAACAGGGGTACAGACAATGGAAGCAAATCGACAAGCTGATCAGGAATGCAGATAACCAGACTAAGGAGGTCATGGAGAGTGAGCTCCAGAATTGACGCATTAGATCATCCGAAGGCAGGGATATTTTAAGATGGGGATATACCCCAAAAGGTTCCTTCACCACCAAAGAGTCTTATAAAATTATATGCAATGATCCAATGCCCCTGGATCCTATCTGGGGCAGAATCTGGTCACTTGGTACTTGGCCCAAAGTCTCCCTATTCCTCTGGCTTGTTGGGCACCAGAAAATCCTCACTTGGGACAATCTTAGGAAAAGAAACTTTCACGGGCCCTCCATATGTCCCAATTGCAATTCTCGGGAGGAATCGCTCCAACACCTCTTGGACTCTTGCACTCTTGCCAATCAACTATGGGAGAAGGCTAGCTTCCATTGTCAAAAAAGATGCAGAGTGTCCGAAAATATAATCAACTCTATTCACCATTGGCACCAGAACCCTTATAAAAGCGTACTACTTAACCAATTATGGAGATTGATTCATGGCCTTCTCCTCTAGACAATATGGAAAGAACAAAACAAGCGCATATTCAAAGATGAAAGCACTCCTGTAGAAATAATTTGGGGTAACTTTTGTCTCAATCTTAAAGAGACCTTGGCACCTCAAACTTGGCACATGCAAGATTTTCCCACTCTTCCACATGAGAAAGCCATCTGGGAAAATTGGAACATATAACTCCCACAAGGTACTCACAATCATAGACCTTCAGAAAGAAACAACATCAAAAAGCACTTATGCACCCCCCCTCCAAAGCATACTTTCAAACTCAACTTTGATGGAGCTTCAAAGGGAAATCCCAGCAAAGTAGGATTTGGTGGCAAATTTAGAGATCATGAGGGTCTTCCTCTCCTAATCTACTTCGGAAACATTGGCTGGGACACGAACAACTCGGCTAAACTGGAGGGTCTCTGGCAAGGATTACTCCTTTCCCAGCGTCATGGCTTCCAACCTCTGGAGATCGAAGGTGATTCCCTAATCCTCATCAACCTAGCCAATCAACTCCTCAATGGGGCACATGCGCATAAAATTGCCAACAGTTGGAGACTTGAAGCCAGATTGGATGCAATAGAATAATCGCTTCACGCCAATCGTGCCATCATATTCAATCACGTTAAACAGGAAGGAATCATGATTTATTTTCATATCTCACCGTTGTCTGAACACTTAGTTTAGATAGATTCTTGTGTTTCACATGTGCGTTGAACGGTCCTCTTTGCATAAACTAGGTTTAAGACAACCTTGTGGTTTCTTCTTTTAAGGTGTTGAGTAACGCTGTATCGGGTACTAGCACAAGCTGATCTCGAGCTGCAGTAGAGACCTCTTTATTTTACAGGTCAGGTGTTGAGCGGTCGGCAAAATAGGCAGAGAGCCCTTGTCTATTCTCTGAGTGGGTTTTGGGTTTTGAATCGAGCGGAATAATAAGTTTCCTTGAAGTTGTGTATGACGCAAGAATCCGCTTGAATTAAGTGTGGAGAGTTGTTATTCACCTCCACCGTGCTGAGTCAAATATAGTTAAAATCATAAAGAAAGGGTCACTACCTTAAGAAGTAAAAGAAATGGAAGGATCCTGGGCAGCTAGAGCAGGCCACCTAAGGGTTGCACAGAATTGTGATTACAGAGATCATTGATAGAAGACATTTTACTTAAAAATAAAATATTATCACGAAAACTATGCAAATTTCAGATTATATAAATAAAATGTTGCTATGTGATTTGAGTTGAAATAGAATTGTATATGCACACAGTGCTATTTCTGTGACACCAGATATCTACTTATTTTTTAACATTGCACGATGTAAAATTTGTTCATTAAAAACATTTGTTAGTTTCCCAGATTTGTTCATTAAAAACATTTCTTCATTACAAACAACTTTATCAAGCTATTTCTCTTAGACTTTTTACCGCCAGCAGTCAGTACCGCACTTAGGTTAGGTTAGACATTCAGTTTCGAAGTTATTTAATTATTGCTGTTTCAATAACCCACGATAAGTTATATTTTTTTTTATTATCAACTTCAATGAAAATCAATATAGATTTAAGAGGTGTAAGAAAAAGTTAAATTATCTGGAAAGATGACTTGTTACTTAAGATGAATCTAGACTTAAATGTTAAAGAATGACAACAATTTATAATAATAATGTAATTATCTAAGTAAATTTAGTTTTACCATTCACCCAGTTGTGTAACTATAGGGAGTTATGTAATAGACTCTTTGTATTAAAATTTTGATTGGCAAAGTGGCTTGGTCTAAAATTGTAGAGTCATTTTTGAATTTTGGAGCAATAAGAATTCCAATCCCCTCCTTTGTTGAGGTTTCCTTGACACATTGTGAGGGTTTTACCACGTAAATTCTTGTGTTTCTTGTTGTGTGATTTAGTTTCTATTTCTTGTGCATTTATTTCTTGGTTAAGTGTTAACCGGCTCAAATACCAACAGGTGGTATTAGAGCGTTGTTGTTGTGAGGGTTGTGAGGTAATCTATTGAAGTCATTGAAGGTCATAAGAGTAGTCGGCCCACAAAGCCACAGAGTTGTCATTTAATCATGCCTAAAGCCACCCTAACTGCAAAGAAGTCTACATTTCACTAACTGCATAGTCCAAGCCGGGGCTCACAAAGTTTTGTGCAGCCACAAAATTAAAAAGTCCTTGCATATGAACGATGGCCCACAAGGTCAAATCTTTTGAATTTTCAGGCATTCGAGTTGCCATGCTACAAAGTCGTTGAAGTTGAATAGTCAAAGAGGTTAAGGGTGTTGGTTGAAGCAGTAGAGCCTCATTGAACCGGACCAAATCCACATCGTTTGACAAAGCAACCGAGAGTCGATTTGAGAGCTGTCACCGAGCGAAGCAAATTGAACAACCTATCACGAAGGAAGAAAACATTTCTTTTTTTTGTTTTGACTGAGTGTTACTGGGTATTATAGGGGATCAAACTCTAAAACATCACCAGAAGAAATGGCAGGTATTTTTGTTAACTATTGCAGCATAATTTTACTTTTTTTGAGTGGAAGAAAGAAAAAATTCTCTGTAGAACTGGCTGTTTTTTTCCCCCGGAGTTCTTGAAGATTTGTTTTTGAAGAATTGAAGTATGGTTTCAAGAAGAAAAAGAAAAAAGGTTATGGTTTTGTTTTTTCCGTAAAAAGGAAGGGAAAGGAAGAAACTCTAGTTGAAAACAGAAGGTGAAACCCTAGCAGAAAATTTATTATAGAAATAGGAAACCAAGAAATTTATTAAACAAAGACGAAACCCTAACAGCATGTTTCTATAAAAATAAATCAGTCATTTGAAAGAACTCATACAGAAAGAAATGACTAAAATTATTAATGCTAAGTTTTAGGTGGAGAAGTTCATTGGCAAGAACAATTTTGCATTGTGGAAACCGAAGGTATGAGATTTGTTGGTACAACAAGGATTGCACAAAACATTAGAGTGGGTAAGAAAGAGACCTAATGGCATGAAAGCTTTGGACTGGGAGGACTTGGATTCACGAGCTTGCAATGATGTCAGGTTGTGCCTTGTAGATGAAGTTCTCTTCAACATTGTTGAAGAAATGTTAGTGGCAAGTGTTTGAGGAAAATCAGAAACACTGTATATGACCAAATCTTTAACCAACATAATCTATTTGAAGAGGCAGTTGTATAGCCTCTGAATGAAGGGGGGTACTAAAATTGCACAACACTTAAATGTATTTAATACACTTATTTTCCAATTGTCATATATGGATGTTAATTATGAAGAAGAAGATAAAGCTATTACCTTGTTGAGTTCCTTGCTCGATCCTTGGGATCACTTTGTGACTTCTATCAGTTTGAGCACAACCAAATCTTTGGAATTTGATTCCGTTGTGGGAGCTCTGTTATCAGAAGAAGTACAAAGGAAGTATAGTGTTGAAACTTCCACACGAGAAGCCATAGTAGCTAGAGTCTGGTCCAAGGAAAAAGGGGAGGAAGAAAGAAGTTCTTCTAGATCAAAATCAAAAGGAAAGAAGTGTAAAGTCAAATGTTGGTATTACAACAAAATATTGCATTTCAAGAAAGGTTGTTGGAAAAGAAACGAGTCTGTTGAAAACCCAAAGAAGGAAGCAAATCAAGTTGAGTCAAGTATGATTGATGAAGTTTTATCTGCTAAATTAGGTATGGTAGATGAAGCTATGCCTGCCTATAATGCTTCTCAGAATTATAAAAGATGGTTGTTAGATTATGGTTCTTTTCATCACATGAGTCCACATAGAAATTGGTTCAATTCATATCAAGTTGTGAATGGTAGTTATGTGTTTATGGGTAATAATGTATCTTCTCAAATTGTTGGGATGGGAAATGTTAGAATTAAAATGTATGATGATACAGTTAGAACATTGACTGATGTTAGACATGTACTTGAGTTGAGAAAGAATTTTATTTCCTTGGGAGTATTTGATGTTAAACATGTACCATTCCTTCATGGTTAGCCAAAACTTCACTAGAAGTGAGTATGATCATTATGTGTACTTTAAGATTTTCAATAGAATATTCATTTTCTTGGTCTTGTATGTTGACAATAGGCTTATTGCAAGAAAAAGCATAGAAGAAATGAACAGGTTAAAGGATCAACCTTCTAGGACATTTGAAATGAAGGAACTTGGAGCTGCAAAACATATCTTGGGCATGGAGATACACATAGACATGAAAAATGTAAAGCTTTGGTTATCACAGCAGAGGTATGTGGAGAAAGTACTTGCAAAGTTCGATATGGACAATGTGAAACCTGTTATTATTCCTTTAGCTTCCCATTTTAAGCTTTCTTTGGGTTTGAGTCCTAGAACTGATGAAGAAAAGAAGTATATGTCTTATGTACCATATGCAAATGAAGTAGGAAACTTAATGTATGCGATGGTATCTACAAGACCAGACATTTCGCATGTAGTTGGAGTTGTCAACAGATTCATGAAAAATTCTTATATTTATGATTAAGCAATGTCATTTGTATAACCTTCATACAACAAATGTTAATTATCATGTCCCTACTATCCAACTGGACACTGAGACTTTCTTAAAACACATTAATTCTAAAAAAAATTTAAAAATTTAAAAAATGTTTATTATTAGGACAAGCATAATCAAGTCTACTATGGAAGCCATGTTGTATTATCATGTCATGTAAACATTTTGGCTTCGTCAAATAAAAATTAAAAAAATTCAAATTCAAAGTATTTAAAATAAAATTAAAATTAAAAATTACTAACTAATACTTATAAAATTAAAATTAAAAAATACTAACTAATTTTTATAAAATTAAAATTAAAAAATACTAATTCTTATAAATATTGTTAGGGTAGTTCACATAATATTAAAGCCATAGAGTGAATTTACCATTTGTAACTTTTGGGTTCTAGATTTTGACAACTCATAGTTTTGCTAATAATATATATGTATTTTTTTCATCAGTACCACATTATATATTCCAAATGAAATCAATATCCATCATAAGATTTGCATAAATTAAACTTAAAGACTTCTTCCCATCGAAACAAAATGTGTATATATATAATTGTGTATCTATCAAGCATCCGAGTAATTAAAGTACAAAACCTTTTTAAGATTTAAAAAATGGAAAAAAATTGCTTATTCTGTATCTAAATTGACTTTATATAGGAAATAAAAAAATTCTTAATGTAACCACAAAGTCAACTAAATTGATTTTATATATATGAAATAAAAAAATTTATGAACGTAACTACAAAGTCAAATTAATTGTTATGAATACTTAATAATCCATTACATCTAAATTAAGTTTTTAATAATCCATTTTTAAATTCAAACACGCAAATTAGCACCAATAGGTTTTCGAAATTAAATATTTCTATAAAGATTATGATACAACGTAACGCACGTCACATGCGTGGCTAAATACTCTTCTATGCCCTGCTGGTTGGAAATTTCCACGATCTAGTCATGATCTTCTGAGCGAGAGTGGGAGTGTTTTGACGAGGTAAGTTAAGGATTTTTATTTTATTTTATTTCAACTATTTTGTTTTCTTTTCTTTTAATACGAAAATGGCTTATTTTTATAATAAAAAGGAAGAGTACGTATTGCATGAGTCATCTTACACAGGTTGTAGAATAGCCCTGTGTTTCACAATATTATATGTATTTTTTTTTAATTATTTCAACCAAAACTGACTATGTATTTTAGTATAGTTAAGTTATATTTTAATAAAAATTAATTTATCTAGTATTTTTGTTTCATTTTGTTACATGATCGTAAATATGGAATTTAATACTGATTAAAACCGTTTAACAAAACTTATAAAACAAGTACTCCTACATAATATTAATGCTACTTATATTTGATAAATTACTTTGATCAAAAGTAGCAAAATGTATGACACCTAGATTTTGGCGACATCTCTTTTTGATAGCATGTCTGCAATGTGGTTATGCTCTCTATAAATGTGCTTGTAGGATATATGATGAAAAATGCCGCCAGAGTGCGAATACGACACATCTAATTAGATAACAATAGCAGATGAAAATGGGCGTGGCCATTTACCCAATCAATAATGCATTTAGAATCCCTAAATTCGTGTAAATGATCAATTTCAAGCCATTTAGCACAAATGAGAACGCCCCAAAGTGCAATGACTTGAGCCCGACTATTGGTACCTCTTCCACACTCCCACCAGAAATGGTAGAAGCAACCTAGATCAGTGATGATGTATGCACCACAACCACACTATTTGTTTAAACAAGCGCCATCAAAAAATGCAACTGAAAATAATTGCCAAATATCCCTTATTTTAATACTTCTCTTTTTTTGGATTTGTTTCCTAGGACCAATTTCTGAAAAGTATGCCACTATCTTAATCACAATTTTCCTCACATCAACCTCCTTATGATCAAATATCCTTATATTCCTACATCTCCAAATGCCCCATATAACGTAGAAGAGAAATTTGCAAAATTCCTTTTGCGTCCAATGAATTGTTAACCCAAGTTGGAGCAGTGCGATGTGCATGTAAGACACATGTCCAAACCTCTTTAGAAAATGGACAAATAAAAGATAAATGCCACAAGTCCTCTGATTGTTTCATACATAATGAGCAAAAACCAGGGCCAATGAAACCCTTGCGAACAAGATTCAACATAAACACTTAAGTTTCTATGAAATCCTCCATGTCCAAGACTTTTGAAACCATATTTTGTCATTTGGAGACACTGGGGTCGCATAAATAGTTTTGTATATCTTTCTAACCATGACTTGAAAAGTAGCTATTAGTAAACTTCGTAGACCCAGTATTTGAATCTTGGATCTCTCAATTTTTTATAAATTTCACATTAATTCGATCACAAATTGAGCTGCCCCTTACAAAGACTTTTATTTTCATTTTATGATATTTAATTTTAATTTTATGGTGTACTCTAATAAATATATGAATATCTAGTTTTCTTTTTTTAAACAATTTTGTTTAATATTTGGTAAAGTAGTTTTAATAAATTCATTTATGTATTAAAACTACATTTTAAATAACAAAACATCAAAATCATATTCAAAATTGTAAATAATATAGTAAAAAATAGACAAAGAAAAGTCATTTTATATTAAATTGTAATTTAATTTGTGTTTGTCATTCCAAAATTTTAATGTAGATTATCTTAATTCCAAATCTACTAAATATTAATAACATCAAATTAATAAGATGCAAACTTTTTTTAAGGAAAAAAACTTTGATCCTTTGAACATTTAAATAAAATTAGAGTTAAAATAAATTTACATTAATTTAATTATTTATAATACTAATTTTATATATTTTAATTTATTTATTATTTTTATTTCAACTAAATCAAAATATTAAACAATATATTACAGCATCTTGAATAACACATTTCGACAGAATTATTTAAATATTATAAGAACCTTTAAAATATATTACTAATGCAAAATATTTATCGTATTTGAATGTGATTTTTATAATTTCTTAAAACGTTATTAGTGATGCAAAATATTTATCATATTTGAAAGTGATTTTTATAATTTCTTTAAGACAATTTATTATTTTTCAATAAATGAGAGAGTGAAAATAAAAAATAATATATCTAAATTTTAAAATCATTTATGAAAAATAAGATGTTTCTTGGTTTTTTTTATAAGTTTATATTTATTTTAAAAGTATATATTTAATATTAAATGGTCCTTTTATTATATTTAAATAAATTTAATGGTTAAGGGTGTTTGTTTCTTAATAAAAAGTTATAGGTTCAAATCCAAAAAAGTAAATAGCTTAAAATTCATGAAAATTAACATATTTTATCTTTTTTTGATTCTAAACATGTGACTTTTTAGGATGAAAATAACACTTTAAAAATAATCCATTCCATGTCTTTTAAATTTATTTGTTACTAATTTAATTATGCAAGTAGCATGTCTATTTTAGAATAGGAACTCAAGAATTTTAATTTAATTATCCATAATTGTTGGCTGGATGGTAATGATTTAACCTCCATTATATATTCTAAAATATTCTTAGTGGTAGTCATAAATCAAATGTTGAAATTTATATCAAAAATTGTCATGTCTTTTCTATCTTTTTAATTAAATTGATTAATTTAACAAATGCCATATGAACAAAAATAATATGAAATGAATTATAATTTATTTATTTTTATTCATATTTTTTATTCTTGGTAATGTGATATGTATTATGAAGTGTTTTGATATTTATTATGGCTTTATGTCTATTAACTTTACCAACCATTTAATTAAATGGTTGAGCTAATTTATAATTATTTTAAATTAATTTAGATTTAAAATATTGGAAAATTAATGATTTAATTTAATTTTAAGTTTATATGATCAAACAACTTACTATTTGTTGTAGTTTCTACAAAAACACCCTAAAATTTAGTCTACCACTCAAATTTTGGGTCCCCATCTACTTTTCAAGGTTCCAATGGCTATGTCTATGTCTTAGATTGATCATATCTTTCAATGACCTAGTTTCCATCAATCCTATGGTTACGTATGCTTCCACAATGCATATTGTATATGTCCACCATTATTTGTATTGGTTTATCTTATTTATGAATAGATTAGGGTTTGGGAGATTGCTATTTTAGTGATGCACTTTTAAAGCTTTTTGCCTCCATGACATGCATTGCAATTCACAAGTTATAAATTTATAATGCATGAGTAAGCATGAAATTATTTCTTCATATTGATTCTCACTCTATTGTATGCATAAGGGATTATGTAGTGGTTGTTTAATTCATGCACATTCAAGCACTAGGTATCCATGGTATGCAATGCAAATGATAGGTAGACATATTGTGGTCTTGGCTATTCTTTACTTTGGTTTTCATTCTCTGATTTGTATCATCAATCCTCAAACATTCATGAGAGTTTCATGGAACTTTTAATTCATGCTAGTTGCGTCATCATTGTTAGATATTGCATTCTACATTGATACCTCTTGGTTATTAAGTTGGTTCATGTGCTTGAATATTGTATTAGTTCTTAAACTCAAGTATCTTTTGCCAAATTAATGCAACCTATAGCAATTTATTTTTTACTATTGCATATTATTTTTATTTGAAGGAATGTGATGGTGATGCAAGACCTAAATTGTCATAAGTCTTTGGTTATGAATGAGGTCATGAATTCAAGAGTGAATCTTCAAATACACATTATGCATTAATGTTTTATCAAGAGAAGGAATTAGAAACATCTTTATCACTTGTATTTGTAAATCCTTTGGGTGTTTCTTTTAGTTTTTCTTGGAGTTAATGCTAGCAACTTATTAATGAACTAGATTGGACATTTGAAAAGCATGTATGCATATTTTACAAAGGCCATATACACTGGAACAAAGAAGAAAAGTTGCATGCATTGCATTTCCTAATTGACTCAAAGCTCTATCATATATGGTTTCATCTTATTTTATCAATTAAGTTTCTAAAATATTGCATTGTGAATTAATTAGTTAGTCTAGGTAACGTTGATTTTAGGCGAATGATCTTAAGATAAACCTTTGTTATCATATACAAGTTTTCATAGGGACAATTCCAAATATTTGCCATGTTTTGTGAGAGGTATAAACTCAAATAATATGCATTATTCCTCAAAATCGTATTCTCTAAACCCATATTAGCTTTAAAATGAAATCATGTGAACATTTCATGTTTCAAGTTTCACTCTTCTCACATTAAAGAACAAGTCTTTGCACATAAAACCTAAAGAGATAATGACATGAATGAGATTTTGTGGGAAATGGTAGAAGAATGAAATGAATGTAACAATGAGTGCTCACTTCCATTAATGACAAATATATAAGTGCATTTATTTTAAATGTGAAATTTTCATTACGTAACATTATTTCTTATTAGTCTCTTCAAACTAATTTTTTAAAGATTCTTCTTTTTGTTTTGTTTTGCAGTATTTAATAGAGGTATTAAGAATGTAATGAAAGGAAAATGCAAAAGGTGTTGAAGGAATATATATTGCAATATAAACAATGCATTGAAGGCAAATATATTGCAATATAACCAATGCATTGAAGTTAAGAGGTGAATGAAACATTCTTTCCATTCAATTTTAACAATGAAAACCCTACATGAGGAAAATTGATGGCAAGGATCCGGTAACATGGATACAACATGACAGAAATGCCTGCCTGAGAGCTCTGCAACCTAGGGTTTTCTGCTCGCCCCTGCAACGGCACAGTCTGAACCCTCCCTGCTTCTATTCTCCGTCAGCCTTCCTCCTTGCGACAGTAGCTGCTGGCATAGACTGTACTGCAATGGATAACCCTCAGGGGGGGCTTCAAAGCCTTCCCCCTCAGCCAAGAGAGATAATCAAGTGAAGGAACTGACAAAGCCTTCCGGTCAGAACAAGTAAACATGGATACAAGAGATTTCCCAATGCAAGATACGAGAAACGCTCCCACTAAACAGTCAGATAGGCGTAGTGAAGTACAAGAAGGAAAGATTGGGCAACAGGAAATGCCCAAGGTTACTTCAACGACATGTAAACGCATAGCAGCTGAACGATCCAAGATAGAACTTCCCAGCCAAAGAATCAATGGTCAAATCCAGTACATGAAGGACCATGCGCTCATTGGAAAATTTATTGGATACTGGCTGATTGAAAAAGCTTTGCAAGGATGGATCTTTGCCAAATGGAAACCCAAGGGACATGTCACCCTGCAGCTAGGACCAAAAGGGTTTTTCACTGCGATCTTCATTTGCATCGAAGACCGGAATAGGGTTATGGATGAAGGTCCCTACTTCTTGAACTCCGTCGGTCTGTATTTAAGGGAATGGGTAGAGAGATTTAACCTTGACAAGGAGGATTTCAACTAGGCACCAGTTTGGATCTAGATGTACTCGCTCCCGTTGGAATACTGGGACGAAGAATCGCTAAGAGACATTTGCAAGGGGCTGGGGGAGTTTATAAAATTGCTGAGGAAACGAAGCTGTGAAGATACACCTCCTATGCCCGTATTTGTGTCTTCATGCACCTGGACAAAGCCCTTCCGGACTCGGTAAGTCTCTACCATGATGACTTTGAATGGATCCAACCCTTAGATTTTGAACATGTACCCTTTCGCTGTCGCAAGTGTCATGCCCATGGTCATCCTTTTCGGGATTGCCCTCTAAATGCTAAACCCCAAACCTCTGACCCCTCAGACAAGTTAGCTCACGATGGCTTTACCAAGGTCGCAAATCGAAAAAGATCGCATAAAAAACCCTCCTCTAGGAAAATGCCCATGCAGGACGCTGCCTCCATTCCCTCCACAAGCAGTAGCTTTGAGGTTCTTGCTAAAACTTCAAAAGGCCCACCTCAGAGCATTTTTCCAATCCCACCGCTGATCATCACGACCTCTCCCCCCACTCTGTCTGGCTCTTCTCTCACTCCTCTACCCCTGAGTGACAACATCGGGATTCCTGAGGCGGCTCGAAAGGACCCTGATTGGAAACCTAATGGAATGGATGTTAACGGTATCCCTAGCTAGACCCTGCACTTAGCAATCACCTCAGCAAAAAGCAGTGAGACGCAACATATGGAATTTGGGAGGACTTGACATCTTCGAGCTTGAACAAGCATGTAGAAGGAACGACTACGATAAGATTCAAGAGTATCAGCTCAATACCCTGGAAGTCATCATCTCTAGGGCTTACTAGCAACAACAACTAGGCATACATCTGGGTTGTCAATGGGATGGCAGCTTCTTTCTTAAAGACTCCAAAAAATGTGGAAGAAAGATAGATCTTCAAAGAACTATTGCAATAGGGAAAATCCTGGTAGACTCAGGCAAATACGCTAAGTTGACAAAGTACTACAAGCCTACCACAAATAGTGAATCATGAAGCTCACTTCAGGGAATCTAAGAGGGCTCAATAGCCCTGGCAAACTCAGAATGATAAAAAACATGATAAAGCAGGAGCAGCCCCAGATCTTCTTTATGTAAGAAACGAAATGTAATAGTAACACACTTGGAAACATCCTCTCTATAGCATGGACAGGTTGTCACTCGGTTGCAGTGGATGCTTCGGGTGCCTCCAGGGGACTGGCAATTGCTTGGAACACGCAAGATATAAAACTCTTAGACTTTCATGCCTCCCATCACATTATACAGGCTACTTTTCATATAATTGGCACCAACATTCATGGCCATCTCTCCAATGTCTACTTCCCACAGGAAGTAGGCAACAAAATTGCTCTTTTAGACATAATAGAAGCTCTCAACTCCAATAGACTCCATCCTCTTTGGATCATTGGAGGAGACTTCAACATGATCACCAAGCTAGAGGAAAAGCAGGGAGGTCGAGCCAAGTTGGAACAGGAAAATGGCCACTTTAAAGATTTTATCCAAAACAGTATGCTAATTGATCTGAAATTCTGCAATGGAATGCACACCTGGAGCAATCGCAAGGTTGGGTGACATCAAATTTCTTCCAAACTAGACAGATTTCTCATTTCAAATAATGCAATGCATCTTGGGGGTGACATTTTGGCATCAATTCTTCCATTTTCAGGCTCAGATCATTGGCCTATCTCTCTCCAATGGCAAAGACCAGGAAACTCTACTAGACGTCCTTTCCCTTCGAAGCTTTTTGGCTCACCCACCCCGCCTTCAATGACCTCATCAGATCCACCTGGACCAACTTGCCTTCGCCAGAGGGATCAAAAATGTTTCAGTTTCAAAAGAAACTCAAATTCCTGAAATCCCAAATCAAGCGTTGGAATCAAGAGACTTTTGGCAGCATCTTCCAGGCTCAACAAGATCTAAACAAAGAAATGAGAGAACTCCAGCAACAGATAATCATAGAGGGCTACAAGGAAGAGACTTTGGAACAGGAAAAGCACATTCACAATCAATTGGAGGAGAGAAGAAAGCAGGAAGAAATTCTCTGGAAGCAAAAATCTAGAATTAGATGGCTGAAAGAAGGAGAAAGGAACACTAAATTCTTCAACAGAACTACAATACAGAGAAGAATGCACAACACCATCTCTTTCATACAGAAGTGAGGGGGGAAAGAGTGGAAAGCAATGCAGAGATCGAATAGGAGTTTATCAATCACTTCCAGGAGGTCCATCAAGAACCCCAAATTGATATATGGCCTGCTATAGGAAAGATCACTCAAAATGTACTGAAAATTATCACAGAAGAACACAACCAACTTCTTCTTCAACCAATAATGCCTCAGGAGGTGGATTTGGCTATGAACCAGCTGAAGGAGGGCAAAGCTCCTAGTCTGAATGGCTTCCCTACTACCTTCTTCCACTCTTTCTAGGATCTTATCAAAGAGGAGGTGTGGCTAGTGGTGGAGGAACCGCACACTCTTCATTGGCTTCTGTCCTCTTTGAACTCAACTTTCATCACCCTCATCCCAAAAGAAGAGAATACCAGTACTCTGGACAAATTCTGTCCAATCGCACTATGCAATGTTATTTACAAGGTGATATCCAAAGTCATTGCTAATAGGTTGAAGCCACTTTTTCCCTTGCTCATATCGCCTGAACAATCTGGATACGTAGAAGGAAGAAAAATATTGGACGGCATTATCCTCACTCATGAAATCATACACTCCCTCAAGCACTCCAAACAGGCAGGTCTGATTCTCAAGATTGACCTCTCTGAAGCTTTTGATAAGTTAAGCTAGACCTATATTCAAAAAATTCTAACAGCCTTTGGTTTTTCCCCAATGTGGGTTCGATGGATTCTGAGTTTAATTTCCACAACATTTTTGTCTATCCTCATAAATGGCATACCCTCTCGACCTTTCAGCCCCTCTAGAGGCATCAGACAAGGAGATCCACTTTCCCCATTCCTTTTTGTTCTAATGGTGGAAGGTCTAGGTCGCCATATCAAACATGCCCTCCTCTCCCAGAATCTCAAGGGTCTATCCATACACAACTCTCCAGCCATCACTCATCAATAGTTCGTGGATGACAACATGTTGTTTGGGTACCCTTCTGTTCAAGAAGCCTCCCTTTTTAAATCCCTTCTGAATGATTTCTCTGATGCTTCAAGGATGAGCATAAACATGGAAAAATCGCAGATCTTCTTTTTTCACACCCCCCTATTACTCAGCATGCTATTACCCGCATTTTGGGCTTCTCCATAGCCTCCTTACCTTCCAAATACCTTGGAGTTCCCTTAATAGATTCTGCCATCAAGCACGCCTCTTGGCGTATGGTCCTTGAGAAACTTGAATCTCGTATCACTTTATGGACTCAAAGAACTCTGAACATAGCTAGCAGATTAGTGCTAATCAAATATGTGCTACAGGCTATGCCTCTCTACCTTTTCTCAATCTTGGCAGTGCCTAAATGGGTCCTTAACAAAATAAAAGCTCTACAACGCAATTTTCTTTGGGGTGCATCTGGCACAAATCGCAGATGGGCCTTGGCAAAATGGACGACAACATGCAAGCCCAAAGAAAAAGGAGGTATAGGCCTGAGAGATCCTCATCACAACAATGTTATCATGGGTGCAAAAATATGGTGGCAATGGCTCTCTACTCCCAATAAGCCATGGGCAGCCATCTAGATAGCCAAATATGCCAATCACAGACCAACAGAGGAGCTAATCAGATTCACTCCAACTGAAAAGGGATCACTAATATGGAACGCTACCAGACAACACTTCTTACTGATCCAACAACAAAGCTTTGGGGAAATAAGGAATGGCAGCATTGCTCGGTTCTGGACGGATGCCTGGAACCAACTACCAAAGCTCAACGACATCTATAGATCGCCTCCTTGCTAAGAGTGGGAGGAGCAACAAAAGGAATCCATCCAGCAACAATGGATTCCGAAGACAGAACAGGGGTACAGACAATGGAAGCAAATCGACAAGCTGATCAGGAATGCAGATAACCAGACTAAGGATGTCATGGAGAGTGAGCTCTAGAATTGACACATTAGATCATCCGAAGGCAGGGATATTTTAAGATGGGGATATACCCCAAAAGGTTCCTTCACCACCAAAGAGTCTTATAAAATTATATGCAATGATCCAGTGCCCCTGGATCCTATCTGGGGCAGAATCTGGTCACCTGGTACTTGGCCCAAAGTCTCCCTATTCCTCTGGCTTGTTGGGCACCAGAAAATCCTCACTTGGGACAATCTTAGGAAAAGAAACTTTCACGGGCCCTCCATATGTCCCAATTGCAATTCTCAGGAGGAATCGCTCCAACACCTCTTGGACTCTTGCACTCTTTCCAATCAACTGTGGGAGAAGGCTAGCTTCCATTGTCAAAGAAGATGCAGAGTGTTCGAAAATATAAACAACTCTATTCACCATTGGCACCAGAACCCTTATAAAAGCGAACTACTCAACCAATTATGGAGATTGATTCACGGCCTTCTCCTCTAGACAATATGGAAAGAACAAAACAAGCGCATATTCAAAGATCAAAGCACTCCTGTAGAAATAATTTGGGGTAACTTTTTTCTCAATCTTAAAGAGACCTTGGCACCTCAAACTTGGCACATGGAAGATTTTCCCACTCTTGCACATGAGAAAGCCATCTGGGAAAATTGGAACATACAACTCCCACAAGGTACTCACAATCATAGACCTTCAGAAAGAAACAACATCAAAAAGCACTTATGGACCCCCCCTCCAAAGCATACTTTCAAACTCAACTTTGATGGAGCTTCAAAGGGAAATCCCAGCAAAGTAGCATTTGGTGGCAAATTTAGAGATCTAAGGGTTTTCCTCTCCTAATCTACTTCGGAAACATTGGCTGGGACACGAACAACTCGGCTGAACTGGAGGGTCTCTGGCAAGGATTACTCCTTTCCCAGCGTCATGGCTTCCAACCTCTGGAGATCGAAGGTGATTCCCTAATCCTCATCAACCTAGCCAATCAACTCCTCAATGGGGCACATGCGCATAAAATTGCCAACAGTTGGAGACTTGAAGCCAGATTGGATGCAATAGAACAATCGCTTCACACCAATCGTGCCATCATATTCAATCACGTTAAACAAGAAGGAATCATGATTTATTTTCATATCTCACCGTTTTCTGAACACTTAGTTTACATAGATTCTTGTGTTTCACATGTGTGTTGAATGGTCCTCTTTGCGTAAACTTGGTTTAAGACAACCTTGTGGTTTCTTCTTTTAAGGTGTTGAGTAACGTTGTATCGGGTACTAGCAGAAGCTCATCTCGAGCTGCAGTAGAGACCTCTTTATTTTACAGGTCAGGTGTTGAGCGGTCGGCAAAATAGGCAGAGAGCCCTTGTCTATTCTCTGAGTGGGTTTTGGGTTTTGAATCGAATGGAATTCTAAGTTTCCTTGAAGTTGTGTATGACGCAAGAATCCGCGTGAATTAATTGTGGAGAGTTTTTATTCACCTCCACCGTGCTGAGTCAAATATAGTTAAAATCATAAAGAAAGGGTCACTACCTTAGGAAGTAAAAGAAATGGAAGGATCCTGGGCAGCTAGAGCAGGCCACCTAAGGGTTGCACAGAATTGTGATTACAGAGATAATTGATAGAAAACATTTTACTTAAAAATAAAATATTATCACGAAAACTATGCAAATTTCATATTATATAAATAAAATGTTGCTATGTGATTTGAGTTGCAATAGAATTGTATATGCACACAGTGCTATTTCTGCGACACCAGATATCTACTTATTTTTTAACATTGCACGATGTAAAATTTGTTCATTAAAAACATTTGTTAGTTTCCCAGATTTGTTCATTAAAAACATTTCTTCATTACAAAAAACTTTACCAAGCTATTTCTCTTAGACTTTTTACCACCAGCAGCCAGTACCGCACTTAGGTTAGGTTAGACATTCAGTTTCGAAGTTATTTAATTATTGCCGTTTCAATAACCCACGATAAGTTATATTTTTTTTTTATCAACTTCAATGAAAATCACTATAGATTTAAGAGGTGTAAGAAAAAGTTAAATTATCTGGAAAGATGACTTGTTACTTAAGATGAATCTAGACTTAAATGTTAAATAATGACAACAATTTATAATAATAATGTAATTATCTAAGTAAATTTAGTTTTACCATTCACCCAGTTATGTAACTATAGGGAGTTATGTAATGGACTCTTTGTATTAAAATTTTGATTGGCAAAGTGGCTTGGTCTAAAATTGTAGAGTCATTTTTGAATTTTGGAGCAATAAGAATTCCAATCCCCTCCTTTGTGGAGGTTTCCTTGACACATTGTGAGGGTTTTACCACGTAAATTCTTGTGTTTCTTGTTGTGTGATTTAGTTTCTATTTCTTATGCATTTCTTTCTTGGTTAAGTGTTAACCGGCTCAAATACCAACAAGTGGTATTAGAGCGTTGTTGTTGTGAGGGTTGTGAGGTAATCTATTGAAGTCATTGAAGGTCATAAGAGCAGTCGGCCCACAAAGCCACAGAGTTGTCATTTAATCATGCCTAAAGCCACCCTAACTGCAAAGAAGTCTACATTTCACTAACTGTATAGCCCAAGCCGAGGCTCACGAAGTTTTGTGCAGCCACAAAATTAAAAAGTCCTTGCATATGAACCATGGCCCACAAGGTCAAATCTTTTGAATTTTCGGGCATTCGAGCTGCCATGCTACAAAGTCGTTGAAGTTGAACAGTCAAAGAGGTTAAGGGTGTTGGTTGAAGCAGTAGAGCCTCATTGAACCGGACCAAATCCACATCATTTGACAAAGCAACCGAGAGTCGATTTGAGAGCTATCACCAAGCGAAGCAAATTGAACAACCTATCACGAAGGAAGAAAACATTTCTTTTTTTTGTTTTGACTGAGTGTTACTGGGTATTATGGGAGATCAAACTCTAAAACATCACCAGAAGAAATGGCAGGTATTTTTGTTAACTATTGCAGCATAATTTTACTTTTTTTGAGTGGAAGAAAGAAAAAATTCTCTGTAGAACTGGTTGTTTTTTTCCCCTGGAGTTCTTGAAGATTTGTTTTTGAAGAATTGAAGTATGGTTTCAAGAAGAAAAAGAAAAAATGTTATGGTTTTTTTTTTTCCGTAAAAAGGAAGGGAAAGGAAGAAACTCTAGTTGAAAACAGAAGGTGAAACCCTAGCAGAAAATTTATTATAGAAATAGGAAACCAAGAAATTTATTAAACAAAGAGGAAACCCTAATAGCATGTTTCTATAAAAATAACTCAGTCATTTGAAAGAACTCATACAGAAAGAAATGACTAAAATGATTAATGCTAAGTTTTAGGTGGAGAAGTTCATTAGCAAGAACAATTTTGCATTGTGGAAACCGAAGGTATGAGATTTGTTGGTACAACAAGGATTGCACAAAACATTAGAGTGGGTAAGAAAGAGACCTAATGGCATGAAAGCTTTGGACTGGGAGGACTTGGATTCACGAGCTTGCAATGATGTCAGGTTGTGCATTGTAGATGAAGTTCTCTTCAACATTGTTGAAGAAATCTCAGTGGCAGGTGTTTGAGGAAAATCAGAAACACTGTATATGACCAAATCTTTAACCAACAGAATCTATTTGAAGAGGCAGTTGTATAGCCTCTGAATGAAGGGGGGTACTAAAATTGCACAACACTTAAATGTATTTAATACATTTATTTTCCAATTGTCATATATGGATGTTAATTATGAAGAAGAAGATAAAGCTATTACCTTGTTGAGTTCCTTGCTCGATCCTTGGGATCACTTTGTGACTTCTATCAGTTTGAGCACAACCAAATCTTTGGAATTTGATTCCGTTGTGGGAGCTCTGTTATAAGAAGAAGTACAAAGGAAGTATAGTGTTGAAACTTCCACATGAGAAGCCATAGTAGCTAGAGTCTGGTCCAAGGAAAAAGGGGAGGAAGCAAGAAGTTCTTCCAGATCAAAATCAAAAGGAAAGAAGTGTAAAGTCAAATGTTGGTATTACAACAAAATATTGCATTTCAAGAAAGGTTGTTGGAAAAGAAACGAGTCTGTTGAAAACCCAAAGAGGGAAGAAAATGAATTTGAGTCAAGTATGATTGATGAAGTTTTATCTGCTAAATTAGGTATGGTAGATGAAGCTATGCCTGCTTATAATGCTTCTCAGAATTATAAAATATGGTTGTTAGATTATGGTTCTTTTCATCACATGAGTCCACATAGAAATTGGTTCAATTCATATCATGTTGTGAATGGTAGTTATGTGTTTATGGGTAATAATGTATCTTCTCAAATTGTTGGGATGGGAAATGTTAGAATTAAAATGTATGATGATACAGTTAGAACATTGACTGATGTTAGACATGTACTTGAGTTGAGAAAGAATTTTATTTCCTTGGGAGTATTTGATGTTAAACATGTACCATTCCTTCAAGGTTAGCCAAAACTTCACTAGAAGTGAGTATTATCATTATGTTTACTTTAAGAGTTTCAATAGAATATTCATTTTCTTGGTCTTGTATGTTGACAATAGGCTTATTGCAAGAAAAAGCATAGAAGAAATGAACAGGTTAAAGGATCAACCTTCTAGGACATTTGAAATGAAGGAACTTTGAGCTGCAAAACATATCTTGGGCATGGAGATACACATAGACATGAAAAATGTAAAGCTTTGGTTATCACAGTAGAGGTATGTGGAGAAAGTACTTGCAAAGTTCGATATGGACAATGTGAAACCTGTTATTATTCCTTTAGCTTCCCATTTTAAGCTTTCTTTGGGTTTGAGTCCTAGAACTGATGAAGAAAAGAAGTATATGTCTTATGTACCATATGCAAATGAAGTAGGAAACTTAATGTATGCAATGGTATCTACAAGACCAGACATTTCGCGTGTAGTTGGAGTTGTCAGCAGATTCATGAAAAATTCTTATATTTATGATTAAGCAATGTCATTTGTATAACCTTCATACAACAAATGTTAATTATCATGTCCCTACTATCCAACTAGAAACTGAGACTTTCTTAAAACACATTAATTCTAAAAAAAATTTAAAAATTTAAAAATGTTTATTATTAGGACAAGCATAATCAAGCCTACTATGGAAGCCATGTTGTATTATCATGTCATGTAAACATTTTGGCTTCGTCAAATAGAAATTAAAAAAATTCAAATTCAAAGTATTTAAAATAAAATTAAAATTAAAAATTACTAACTAATACTTATAAAATTAAAATTAAAAAATACTAACTAATTTTTATAAAACTAAAATTAAAAAATACTAATTCTTATAAATATTGTTAGGGTAGTTCACATAAAATTAAAGTCATAGAGAGAATTTACCATTTGTAACTTTTGGGTTCTAGATTTTGACAACTCATAGTTTTGCTTTTTTTCATAGATACCACATTATATATTCCAAATGAAATCAATATCCATCATAAGATTTGCATAAATTAAACTTAAAGACTTCTTCCCATCAAAACAAAATGTGTATATATATAATTGTGTATCTATCAAGCATCCGAGTAATTAAGGTACAAAACCTTTTTAAGATTTAAAAAATGGAAAAAAATTGCTTATTCTGTATCTAAATTGACTTTATACAGGAAATAAAAAAATTCTTAATGTAACCACAAAGTCAACTAAATTGATTTTATATATATGAAATAAAAAAATTTATGAACGTAACTACAAAGTCAAATTAATTGTTATGAATACTTAATAATCCATTACATCTAAATTAAGTTTTTAATAATCCATTTTTAAATTCAAACACGCAAATTAGCACCAATAGGTTTTCGAAATTAAATATTTCTATAAAGATTATGATACAACGTAACGCACGTCACATTCGTGGCTAAATACTATTCTATGCCCCTGCTGGTTGGAAATTTCCACGTTCTCGTCATGATCTTCTGAGCGAAAGAGGGAGTGTTTTGACGAGGTAAGTTAAGGATTTTTATTTTATTTTATTTCAAACTATTTTGTTTTCTTTTCTTTGGCTTATTTTTATAATAAAAAAGAAAGAGTACGTATTGCATGAGTCATCTTACACAGGTTGTAGAATAGCCCTTTGTTTCACAATATTATATGTATTTCTTTTTACTTATTTCAACCAAAACTGACTATGTATTTTTAGTATAGTTAAGTTATATTTTAATAAAAATTAATTTATTTAGTATTTTTATTTCATTTTGTTACATCATCGTAAATATGGAATTTAATACTAACTAAAACCATTTAATAAAACTTATAAAACAAGTACTCCTACATAATATTAATACTATTTATATTTGATAAATTACTTTGATCAAAAGTAGCAAAATGTATGGCATCTAGATTTTGGCGACATCTCTTTTTGATAGCATGTCTACAATGTGGTTATGCTCTCTATAAATGTGCTTGTAGGATATATGATGAAAAAACGCCACTAGAGTGCGAATACGACACTTCTAATTAGATAACAATAGCAGATGAAAATGGGTGTGGCCATTTACCCAATCAATAATGCCTTTAGAATCCCTAAATCCGTGTAAATGATCAATTTCAAGCCATTTAGCACAAATGAGAACGCCCCAAAGTGCAATGACTTGAGCCCGACTATTGGTACCTCTTCCACACTCCCACCAAAAATGGTAGAAGCAACCTGGATCAGTGATGATGTATGCACCACAACCACACTATTTGTTTAAACAAGCGCCGTCAAAAAATCCAACTAAAAATAATTGCCAAATATCCCTTATTTTAATACTTCTCTTTTTTTGGATTTGTTTCCTAGGACCAATTTCTGAAAAGTATGCCACTATCTTAATCACAATTTTCCTCACATCAACCTCCTTATGATCAAATATCCTTATATTCCTACATCTCCAAATGCCCCATATAACGTAGAAGAGAAATTTGCAAAATTCCTTTTGCGTCCAATGAATTGTTAACCCAAGTTGGAGCAGTGTGATGTGCATGTAAGACACATGTCCAAACCTCTTTAGAAAATGGACAAATAAAAGATAAATGCCACAAGTCCTCTGATTGTTTCATACATAATGAGCAAAAACCAGGGCCAATGAAACCCTTGCAAACAAGATTCAACATAAACACTTAAGTTTCTATGAAATCCTCCATGTCCAAGACTTTTGAAACCATATTTTGTCATTTGGAGACACTGGGTCGCATAAATAGTTTTGTATATCTTTCTAACCATGACTTGAAAAGTAGCTATTAGTAAACTTCGTAGACCCAGTATTTGAATCTTGGATCTCTCAATTTTTTATAAATTTCACATTACTTCGATCACAAATTGAGCTGCCCCTTACAAAGACTTTTATTTTCATTTTATGATATTTAATTTTAATTTTATGGTGTACTCTAATAAATATATGAATATCTAGTTTTCTTTTTTTAAACAATTTTGTTTAATATTTGGTAAAGTAGTTTTAATAAATTCATTTATGTATTAAAACTACATTTTAAATAACAAAACATCAAAATCATATTCAAAATTGTAAATAATATAGTAAAAAATAGACAAAGAAAAGTCATTTTATATTAAATTGTAATTTAATTTGTGTTTGTCATTCCAAAATTTTAATGTAGATTATCTTAATTCCAAATCTACTAAATATTAATAACATCAAATTAATAAGATGCAAACTTTTTTTAAGGAAAAAAACTTTGATCCTTTGAACATTTAAATAAAATTAGAGTTAAAATAAATTTACATTAATTTAATTATTTATAATACTAATTTTATATATTTTAATTTATTTATTATTTTTATTTCAACTAAATCAAAATATTAAACAATATATTACAGCATCTTGAATAACACATTTCGACAGAATTATTTAAATATTATAAGAACCTTTAAAATATATTACTAATGCAAAATATTTATCGTATTTGAATGTGATTTTTATAATTTCTTAAAACGTTATTAGTGATGCAAAATATTTATCATATTTGAAAGTGATTTTTATAATTTTTTAAGACAATTTATTATTTTTCAATAAATGAGAGAGTGAAAATAAAAAATAATATATCTAAATTTTAAAATCATTTATGAAAAATAAGATGTTTCTTGATTTTTTTTATAAGTTTATATTTATTTTAAAAGTATATATTTAATATTAAATGGTCCTTTTATTATATTTAAATAAATTTAATGGTTAAGGGTGTTTGTTTCTTAATAAAAAGTTATAGGTTCAAATCCAAAAGAGTAAATAGCTTAAAATTCATGAAAATGAACATACTTTATCTTTTTTTGATTCTAAACATGTGACTTTTTAGGATGAAAATAACACTTAAAAAATAATCCATTCCATATCTTTTAAATTTATTTGTTACTAATTTAATTATGCAAGTAGCATGTCTATTTTAGAATAGGAACTCAAGAATTTTAATTTAATTATCCATAATTGTTGGCTGGATGGTAATGATTTAACCTCCATTATATATTCTAAAATATTCTTAGTGGTAGTCATAAATCAAATGTTGAAATTTATATCAAAATTGTCATGTCTTTTCTATCTTTTTAATTAAATTGATTAATTTAACAAATGCCATATGAACAAAAATAATATGAAATGAATTATAATTTATTTATTTTTATTCATATTTTTTATTCTTGGTAATGTGATATGTATTATGAAGTGTTTTGATATTTATTATGGCTTTATGTCTATTAACTTTACCAACCATTTAATTAAATGGTTGAGCTAATTTATAATTATTTTAAATTAATTTAGATTTAAAATATTGGAAAATTAATGATTTAATTTAATTTTAAGTTTATATGATCAAACAACTTACTATTTGTTGTAGTTTCTACAAAAACACCCTAAAATTTAGTCTACCACTCAAATTTTGGGTCCCCATCTACTTTTCAAGGTTCCAATGGCTATGTCTATGTCTTAGATTGATCATATCTTTCAATGACCTAGTTTCCATCAATCCTATGGTTACGTATGCTTCCACAATGCATATTGTATATGTCCACCATTATTTGTATTGGTTTATCTTATTTATGAATAGATTAGGGTTTGGGAGATTGCTATTTTAGTGATGCACTTTTAAAGCTTTTTGCCTCCATGACATGCATTGCAATTCACAAATTATAAATTTATAATGCATGAGTATGCATGGAATTATTTCTTCATATTGATTCTCACTCTATTGTATGCATAAGGGATTATGTAGTGGTTGTTTAATTTATGCACATTCAAGCACTAGGTATCCATGGTATGCAATGCAAATGATAGGTAGACATATTGTGGTCTTGGCTATTCTTTACTTTGGTTTTCATTCTCTGATTTGTATCATCAATCCTCAAACATTCATGAGAGTTTCATGGAACTTTTAATTCATGCTAGTTGCGTCATCATTGTTAGATATTGCATTCTACATTGATACCTCTTGGTTATTAAGTTGGTTCATGTGCTTGAATATTGTATTAGTTCTTAAACTCAAGTATCTTTTGCCAAATTAATGCAACCTATAGCAATTTATTTTTTACTATTGCATATTATTTTTATTTGAAGGAATGTGATGGTGATGCAAGACCTAAATTGTCATAAGTCTTTGGTTATGAATGAGGTCATGAATTCAAGAGTGAATCTTCAAATACACATTATGCATTAATGTTTTATCAAGAGAAGGAATTAGAAACATCTTTATCACTTGTATTTGTAAATCCTTTGGGTGTTTCTTTTAGTTTTTCTTGGAGTTAATGCTAGCAACTTATTAATGAACTAGATTGGACATTTGAAAAGCATGTATGCATATTTTACAAAGGCCATATACACTGGAACAAAGAAGAAAAGTTGCATGCATTGCATTTCCTAATTGACTCAAAGCTCTATCATATATGGTTTCATCTTATTTTATCAATTAAGTTTCTAAAATATTGCATTGTGAATTAATTAGTTAGTCTAGGTAACGTTGATTTTAGGCGAATGATCTTAAGATAAACCTTTGTTATCATATACAAGTTTTCATAGGGACAATTCCAAATATTTGCCATGTTTTGTGAGAGGTATAAACTCAAAGAATATGCATTATTCCTCAAAATCGTATTCTCTAAACCCATATTAGCTTTAAAATGAAATCATGTGAACATTGCATGTTTCAAGTTTCACTCTTCTCACATTAAAGAACAAGTCTTTGCACATAAAACCTAAAGAGATAATGACATGAATGAGATTTTGTGGGAAATGGTACAAGAATGAAATGAATGTAACAATGAGTGCTCACTTCCATCAATGATAAATATATAAGTGAATTTATTTTAAATGTCAAATTTTCATTAAATAACTTTATTTCTTATTAGTCTCTTGAAACTAATTTTTTAAAGATTCTTCTTTTTGTTTTGTTTTGCAGTATTTAATAGAGGTATTAAGAATGTAATGAAAGGAAAATGCAAAAGGTGTTGAAGGAACATATATTGCAATATAAACAATGCATTGAAGTTAAGAGGTGAATGAAACATTCTTTCCATTCAATTTTAACAATGAAAACCCTACATGAGGAAAATTGATGGAAAGGATCCGACAACATGGATACAACATGACAGAAATGCTTGCCTGAGAGCTCTGCAACCTAGGGTTTTCTGCTCGCCCCTGCAACGGCACAGTCTGAACCCTCCCTGCTTCTATTCTCCGTCAGCCTTCCTCCTTGCGACAACAGCTGCTGGCATAGACCGCATTGCAATGGCTAACCCTCAGGGGGGGGCTTCAAAGCCTTCCCCCTCAGCCAAGAGAGATAATCAAGTGAAGGAACCGACAAAGCCTTCTGGTCAGAACAAGTAAACATGGATACAAGAGATTTCCCAATGCAAGATATGACAAACGCTCCCACTGAACAGTCAGACAGGTGTAGTGAAGTACAAGAAGGAAAGATTGGGCAACAGGAAATGCCCAAGGTTAGTTCAACGACATGCAAACGCATAGCAGCTGAACGACCCAAGATAGAACTTCCTAGCCAAAGAATCAATGGTCAAATCCAGTACATGAAGGACCATGCGCTCATTGGAAAATTTATTGGATACTGGCTGACTGAAAAAGCTTTGCAAGGATGGATCTTTGCCAAATGGAAACCCAAGGGACATGTCACCCTGCAGCTAGGACCAAAAGGGTTTTTCACTGCGATCTTCATTTGCATCGAAGACCGGAATAGGGTTATGGATGAAGGTCCCTACTTGTTGAACTCCGTCGGTCTGTATTTAGGGGAATGGGTAGAGAGATTTAACCTTGACAAGGAGGATTTCAACTGGGCACCAGTTTGGATCTAGATGTACTCGCTCCCGTTGGAATACTGGGACGAAGAATCGCTCAGAGACATTTGCAAGGGGCTGGGGGAGTTTATAAAAATTGCTGAGGAAATGAAGCTGTGAAGATACACCTCCTATGTCCGTATTTGTGTCTTCATGCACCTGGACAAAGCCCTTCCAGACTCGGTAAGTCTCTAGCATGATGACTTTGAATGGATCCAACCCTTAGATTTTGAACATGTACCCTTTCGCTGTCGCAAGTGTCATGCCCATGGGCATATTTTTCAGGACTGCCCTCTAAATGCTAAACCCCAAACCTCTGACCCCTCAGACAAGTCAGCTCATGATGGCTTTACCAAGGTCGCAAATCGAAAAAGATCGCATAAAAAACCCTCCTCTAGGAAAATGCCCATGCAGGACGCTCCCTCCATTCCCTCTACAAGCAGTAGCTTTGAGGTTCTTGCTAAAACTTCAGAAGACCCACCTCAGAGCATTTTGCCAATCCCACCGCTGATCATCACGACCTCTCCCCCCACTCTGTCTGGATCTTCTCCCACTCCCCTGCCCCTGAGTGACAACGTCAGGATTCCTGAGGCGGCTCGAAAGGACCCTGATTGGAAACCTAATGGAATGGATGTTAACGGTATCCCTAGCTAGAGCCTGCACTTAGAAATCACCTCAGCAAAAAGCAGTCAGACGCAACATAAGGAAGAAGAACCGAAAAGCATTGATTTGGGAGGACTTGACATCTTCGAGCTTGAACAAACATGTAGAAGGAAAGACTACGATAAGATTCAAGAGCATCAGCTCAATACCCTGGAAGTCATCATCTCTAGGGCTTACTAGCAACAACAACTAGGCATACAACTCGGTAGTCAATGGGATGGCAGCTTCTTTCTTAAAGACTCCAAAAAATGTGGAAGAAAGATAGATCTTCAAAGAACTATTGCAATAGGGAAAATCTTGGTAGACTCAGGAAGATACGCTAAGTTGACAAAGTACTACAAGCCTACCACAAGTAGTGAATCATGAAGCTCACTTCAGGGAATCTAAGAGGGCTCAATAGCCCTGGCAAACTCAAAATGATAAAAAACATGATAAAGCAGGAGCCGCCCCAGATCTTCTTTATGCAATAAATGAAATGTAATAGTAACACACTTGGAAACAACCTCTCTATAGCATGGACAGGTTGTCACTCGGTTGCAGTGGATGCTTCGGGTGCCTCCGGGGGACTCGCAATTTCTTGGAACACGCAAGCTATAAAACTCTTAGACTTTCATGCCTCCCATCACATTATACAGGCTACTTTTCATATAATTGGCACCAACATTCATGGCCATCTCTCCAATGTCTACTTCCCATAGGAATTAGGCAACAAAATTTGTCTTTTAGACATAATAGAAGCTCTCAACTTCAATAGACTCCATCCTCTTTGGATCATTGGAGGAGACTTCAACATGGTCACCAAGCTGGAGGAAAAGCAGGGAGGTCGAGCCAAGTTGGAACAGGAAAATGGCCACTTTAAATATTTTATCCAAAACAATATGCTAATTGATCTCCAATTCTGCAATGGAATGCACACCTAGAGCAATCGCAAGGTTGGGTGACATCAAATTGCTTCCAAACTAGACAGATTTCTCATTTCAGATAATGCAGTGCATCTTGGGGTGCAATTTGGCATCAATTCTTCCATTTTCAGGCTCAGATCATTGGCCTATCTCTCTCCAATGGCAAATACCAGGCAACTCTACTAGATGTCCTTTCCGCTTCGAATATTTTTGGCTCACCCACCCCGCCTTCAATGACCTCATCAAATCCACTTGGACCAACTTCCCTTCACCATAGGGATCAAAAATGTTTCAGTTTCAACAGAAACTCAAATTCCTGAAATCCCAAAGTTGGAATTAAGAGACTTTTGGCAACATCTTCGAGGATCAGCAAGATCTAAACAAAGAAATGAGAGAACTCCAACAACAGATAATTATAGAGGGCTACAAGGAAGAGACTTTGGAACAGGAAAAGCACATTCACAATCAATTGGAGGAGAGAAGAAAGCAGGAAGAAATTCTCTGGAAGCAAAAATCTAGAATTAGATGGCTGAAAGAAGGAGAAAGGAACACTAAATTCTTCAACAGAACTAAAATATAGAGAAGAATGCACTACAACATCTCTTTCATACAGAAGTGAGGGGTGGAAAGAGTGGAAAGCCATGCAGAGATCGAATAGGAGTTTATCAATCACTTCTAGGAGGTCCATCAAGAACCCCATATTGATAGATGGCCTGCTATAGGAAAGATCACTCAAAATGTACTGAAAATTATCACAGAAGAACACAACCAACTTCTTCTTCAACCAATAATGCCTCAGGAGGTGGATTTGGCTATGAACCATCTCAAGGAGGGCAGAGCTCCTGGTCTGAATGGCTTCCCTACTACCTTCTTCCACTCTTTCTAGGATCTTATCAAAGAGGAGGTGTGGCTAGTGGTGGAGGAATCGCACACTCTTCATTGGCTTCTGTCCTCTTTGAACTCAACTTTCATCACCCTCATCCCAAAAGAAGAGAATACCAATACTCTGGACAAATTCTGTCCAATCGCACTATGCAATGTTATTTACAAGGTGATATCCAAATTCATTGCTAATAGGTTGAAGCCACTTTTTCCCTTGCTCATATCGCCTGAACAATATCGATACGTAGAAGGAAGACAAATATCGGACGGCATTATCCTCACTTATGAAATCATACACTCCCTCAAGCACTCCAAACAGGCAGGTATGATTCTCAAGATTGACCTCTCTAAAGCTTTTGATAAGTTAAGCTAGACCTATATTCAAAAAATTATAACAGCCTTTGGTTTTTCCCCAATGTGGGTTCGATGGATTCTGAGTTTAATTGCCACAACATTTTTGTCTATCCTCATAAATGGCATACCCTCTTGACCTTTCAGCCCCTCTAGAGGCATCAGACAAGGAGATCCACTTTCCCCATTCCTTTTCGATCTAATGGTGGAAGGTCTGGGTCGCCATATCAAACATGCCCTCCTCTCCCAGCATCTCAAGGGTCTATCCATACACAACTCTCCAGCCATCACTCATCAACAGTTCGTGGATGAAAACATGTTGATTGGGTACCCTTCTATTCAGGAAGCCTCCCTTTTTAAATCCCTTCTGAATGATTTCTCTGATGCTTCAGGGACGAGCATAAACAAGACCAAATCGCAGATCTTATTTTTTCACACACCCCTATTACTCAGCATGCTATTACCCACATTTTTGGCTTCTCCATAGCCTCCTTACCTTCCAAATACCTTGGAGTTCCCTTAATAGATTCTGCCATCAAGCACGCCTCTTGGCGTATGGTCCTTGAGAAACTTGAATCTCGTCTCACTTTATGGACTCAAAGAACTCTGAACATAGATAGCAGATTAGTGCTAATCAAAGATGTGCTACAGGCTATGCCTCTCTACATTTTCTCAATCTTGGCAGTGCCTAAATGGGTCCTTAAAAAAATAAAAGCTCTACAACACAATTTTCTTTGGGGTGCAACTGGCACAAATCGCAAATGGGCCTTGGCAAAATGGACGACAGCATGCAAGCCCAAAGAAAAAGGAGGTATAGGCTTGAGAGATCCTCATCACAACAATGTTATCATGGGTGCAAAAATATGGTGGCAATGGCTCTCTACTCCCAATAAGCCATGGGCAGCCATCTGGATAGCCAAATATGCCAATCACAGACCAACAGAGGAGCTAATCAGATTCACTCCAACTAAAAAGGGATCACTAATATGGAACGCTGCTAGACAACGCTTCTTGCTAATCCAACAACACAGCTTTGGGGAAATAAGGAATGGAAACACTACTCGGTTCTGGACGGATGCCTGGAACCAACTACCAAAGGTCAACGACATCTATAGATTGCCTCCTTGATAAGAGTGGGAGGAGCAACAAAAGGAATCCATCCAACAACAATGCATTCCGGAGACAGAACAGGGGTACAGACAATGGAAGCAAATCGACAAGCTGATCAGGAATGTAGATAACCAGACTGAGGTCATGGAGAGTGAGCTCCAGAATCGACGCATTAGATCATCCGAAGGCAGGGATATTTTAATATGGGGATATACCCCAAAAGGTTCCTTCACCACCAAAGAGACTTATAAAATTATATGCAATGATCCAATGCCCCTGGATCCTATCTGGGGCAGAATCTGGTCACCGGGTACTTGGCCCAAAGTCTCCCTATTCCTCTGGCTTGTTGGGCACCAGAAAATCCTCACTTGGGACAATCTTAGGAAAATAAACTTTCACAGGCCCTCCATATGTCCCAATTGCAATTCTCGGGAGGAATCGCTCCAACACCTCTTGGACTCTTGCACTCTTTCCAGTCAACTGTGGGAGAAGGCTAGCTTCCATTGTCAAAAAATATGCAGAGTGTCCGAAGATATAATCAACTCTATTCACCATTGGCACTAGAACCCTTATAAAAGCGAACTACTCAACCAATTATGGAGATTGATTCATGGCCTTCTCCTCTAGACAATATGGAAAGAACAAAACAAGCGCATATTCAAAGATAAAAGCACTCATGTAGAAATCATTTGGGGTAACTTTTGTCTCAATCTTAAAGAGACCTTGGCACCCCAAACTTGGCACATGGAAGATTTTCCCACTCTTGCACATGAGAAATCCATCTGGGAAAATTGGAACATACAACTCCCACAAGGTACTCACAATCATAGACCTTCAGAAAGAAACAACATCAAAAAGAACTTATGGACCCCCCCTCCAAAGCATACTTTCAAACTCAACTTTGATGGAGCTTCAAAGGGAAATCCCAGCAAAGTAGGATTTGGTGGCAAATTTAGAGATCATGAGGGTTTGCCTCTCCTAATCTACTTCGGAAATATTGGCTAGGACACGAACAACTCGGCTGAACTGGAGGGTCTCTGGCAAGGATTACTCCTTTCCTAACGTCATGGCTTCCAACCTCTGGAGATCGAAGGTGATTCCCTAATCCTCATCAACCTGGCCAATCAACTCCTCAATGGGGCACATGCACATAAAATTGCCAACAGTTGGAGACTTGAAGCCAGATTGGATGCAATAGAACAATTGCTTCACACCAATCGTGCCATCATATTCAATCACGTTAAACAAGAAGGAAACAAGGTCGCTGATCTACTTGCCAATTTGGGGGTGGAAACTGGGCACACTCTTCTCACTAGAGATCTAGACATAATTTAGAATCATGATCAAAATCAGGAGTGCAAAATACTGGTCCAAAGGGATGCAGCTCTCCCGGATGCAAGTATATAAACGAGCCTTAAATATGACGGGACAGGGGTGGGGTGAGATGGGGCGACACCTGCCTACCCAGGACAAGCCGGATATTTGGCTTCTGATCAATGGATCTCTGCATTTGAGAAGAGCAGGGTTCATTGGCATTGTTTTAAGTAGTTCTGGATATCATGCCTCAGCACGCTCCAGCATACCGCAGACTTCGGCTCTCTTCAATGCAACAATAATGGCGATTCACAAATCGATAACCAGCAACATACGATTGCAATCAGATCACATTGCAATTTTGGCGGATCGCAGAATGGGGAGACCTAAGGGCAATGCCTTAACTAATAGTGATATGCGATTGTGATCAGATCACATCGCTATTTCGCATCGGCGGAAGTCAAGGGGTGTAGCCTCCACTCTTTCTCATGTGAAATGCAATGACGTGGCCCTGACGGTGGATCGCAGAATCGGGAGACCTAAGGGAAATGCCTTTACTTATAGCGATATGATATTGCGATCAGATCACATCGCAATATCGCATTGGCGGAAACCAAGGGGCGGAGCCTCCACACTTTCACATGTGTGATGCGATGATGCAGACCCGACGGCGGATTGCAGTATGGGGAGACCTAAAGGAAATTCCTTTGCTTTTAGCGATATGCGATTGCAATCAGATCGCATTGCAATATCGCATTAGCGGAAGCCAAGGGGCGGAGCCTCCACACTTCACAAGTGCAATGCGATGACGTGGACCCGACGATGAATCATAGACTGGGCAGACCAAAGGGCAATGCCTTTACTTCTAGCGATATGCGATTGCCCGATGATAGTATGAGGCCATCTGTGGCTGCCCAGGTGTTCATTATCTGGTTTTTTTTTTTTTGCTAGTGTTTCCTGGTTTATGGCTTCCTATATGGACTAATCATCAAGGAACCATCTTACTGTTTTTTTTGTGGGGTCTGGACTTGAGAAGTGATACCATTTTTGAAGTTTCTACTCTCACTGGACTAGTTTCCCCGATGTTGGGGCAGTCCAAATTTTGTTGATACTCTACGCTACATTGTTCGAGGCCTTGTCCTCTTTGTATCTTTCTATACATATTAATAGATTACTTTTACTTAGAAAAAAACAAAGAAGTTAAGAGGTGAATAATGAGTTGTATAGGAAATTAAAGCAGCGCATTACACAATAATTAAAGAAACATATTAATAATAAAATAAAGTAACACATTTAAAAATAAATTAATATAGCACAACAAAAAATAATAATAATTAAAATAAATTAGAGCATCACATACAAACTATGTTGAATTACATTAAAACCAATGCATTGTGAAGAAGGATAATAAAATAATTGAGCTGCATGGAAGGGATAACACAAAGTGAATTGCAATATATGAGTTGAAGTATCCATAAAACAATACAAATGCACTACAAAGGAATAAAATGTATAAGTTGTTGCATGTATTAAATGTGTGATGGTTATTATTTTACAGATGCATTGTGAAGAGAAGGGAGAATATGTTACATAATGTGTTGAAGAAGTGGTAAGATAATGAGTTGAAGGAATTGCCAATGTGTTTGAAGCCACTCAACCCAGCTTCTGAAAACCATAAGAGGGCATCATTTGAAAGCTATCAAATACCAATGCTAAAGCCATTCAAGGAATTCACTAGAAGATAAGTAAGGAATATATTGTTGTAGTGGAGTAAGGTATCAAATTATGCATTCAAGGACACATTAACATGCTTTGGAGAAATATTACAATGCGTTAATAGGTGGCAAAGCAATTTGTTGCAAAGCACATGAATGGAATTTCATTAAAAAAAAAACAATATTTAAAGAGACATTACATTGAGTGGAAAACCATATAAATACACCCATAGTATTATATCAAAAGACCTAGTGTGCACATTAAATACATTGCAATCAAAAGGAAACTTACATATGATAATATCATTTCAAAATCTTGCAATGAAGCCATATGGAAACATATGCAAAGAGAGTAGTTAGGCTTTCACCAATCATAAAATGCTGAAAATCTTAGCCCCTAACTTGACATGGAGAATGTTACAACCAGTATTATGGTTTATAATAATCAATATGCATTTCTATGTGTAACACTCCATACCTCAACATTTCTCTTTCCCTCTCTTCCCCTCTATTCCCCTCCCCTGCATCCAATGTAATTCATCTATCCAAACATTGATGAATTATGCATCAACCCTAAATTTTCAATCTTTATTAATGCATTTCAATATTCATACCAGTAATGTGAAAAGTATTTCCTACACAGAGAAATTTGAATGGATGGAAGAAAAGAATTATTAGTTACTGTTTGATGAAATATTCAAAATGTTTTCTCGGTGGAGTGTGGTTCCCCAAAGAAAAATCTTGTGTGAACTCCATTAAGTGATGGTCTTGTTTAAGGAATATTAACTATGCCATTGGAAAACTGAAGTTTCAAAAGAGAGTGCCTTTTGGTGATACCAAATTATAACTTGATGGAAGAAAATAGAATTCAACTTAGGATTTATTAAATAATATGGTGAAAATAATGCTGCTACCCATGTCCCAAAAATTGTTTAATGAGAACTAAAAAATACTGGCACTTAATTTACAAGCCCATTTATTACTCTTTTTTTTTTTGTCCAAGGGTTTATATGTGGTCACATATTTCCATGATAGTGGATCAATTGTTGAAAATATAGTGGAAAATGGGTGATTTGTGATTTAAACAACCACACCAACCATAAAAAGGGAGATGTTTACTGTTATGTTTATATTTTATCATGTTAAAACCTTTTTTATCCAATTCCCTAATCATTGGTAGTGTGCTTGCAGGAATGAAGTTGAGAAAGGTCTACTACATTACACACCCTGTGACCTTTGATTTATTTCATTTTAGTCATCCCACTAGAAATGTTCTTTCTTTCTAATGGTTTCCCTGGGCACACAAATGTTATTTATTTTAGAGATCATAGTCATAGGAATACATTAATAAATGATGTCAATGTTTTAATGGTTTGATAGTAATGAAGTAACTAGAGTCTATGCCTTAGCTTGCTACAACAATCACATTTCTCTATTATTTTCTGTTATGATTTCAAATAATTAGGGTTAGTTATTTGGGAAGCAACATTATGGGAGAATTTAAATGTAAACATATGCATGGTTGAAGTGATTCTTGATAGATAAATTAATAAGTCATTTTAATTTTCATGAAGGAATGGAGCTAAATGGAGCTGGTCAGAAGATAAACCTATTACATAAATCGATGGCATTGACCTACTATGTTTAAGTTGTCCTATTTTGATATTATTATTTTTTTAGTGGATGATTTAAGCAAGAAAATCCATTAATACTAAAAAACATGGTCATAGGAATGCATTAAGAAAAATGTGGAAGTTTAAGAAATCCATTTTTCGTGCAGGACAATGAAGCACTTGTTGGAGACCATACCTTGGCTTGTAGCAATTATTATCACTCTTTCTATCCTTCCTTTCATAACTCTAATGACTAGGGTTTATCTATTTGTGCATGGACACTTTATGACATTTAAATGAAATGTATGCATTGTTAAAATGAACCTTGGTTTTGAATGAACAATCTAACAAATTCTTTTAATTGCAAGGATATTGCAAAGGGAATTGTATGTATGAATAAGGTTTATAGAGTGTAGTTGTCCCACATATGATCATGAATTCCATGAATCCCTAAAAATTTGTACCTATTACCATTTCAAAGTTGAATTTGGTAGTATGATTGCTGGCGATATGATTATATATGTGCAAAACCCAAAGCCCGTTTTATTTCTTTCTTGTAATGTAATATTTTTTTTAGTGATAAATGGTAAAATTAGCCTGAGGGTCATTCAAAATGTGGAAAGTTTTATCATTTTGATAGGAAATGAGGGAATTTGAATAGTCACGGGAAAGGTTAAAGGTTACCTATACATTTGCATAAGTATCCCTCATACCTCATTCGTATGGGGCTTTTGGCATTATAATCTTATAGCATAACTGCAACAGCCTAGGATTTGAGTGAATTTTCTCTTGGTAGTTGAGAGGACAAGTGATTGTGAGGCTAGGGTTTGTGTTCTGAAAATGATATGAACTTCTCTCATCCCATTATTGGGTTTGAGGGGCTTGCAATACACGCTCTTGGATTTATCAACATTTAATGAGAAGTTTCTACTTATTCAATTGATTCTCATGCATGTTAATTGCACTTGGAATGGTTATCCATGCTTTTTTTCTTTATGCATGTGTGTTTACATATTGTTTGCATGTTAATGAACTAATTTGTTACATGAAGCTAGTATAATTTCTTTGAATCTTTGCTTTTCACTCCATGCAATGTTAGTAAATCATTTGTGAGATAATATGCAATTGGTTTCTAACACTTTCTTGTTTATGTATGTCTTAGTTAGTCTCAAGTATTCTCTCTTAAGGAATGCTCTTCCTCATTGTTTTCTGATACTTTCTTATATTATGTTCTGCAACCTATCAATTGAGGGTTGATTTCCTGTGCATTCTTTAGACATTTTACACTTGATCTCATATTCATTTATCTGCATTCAAAATCCAAGAGAAACACATACACACATATATAAAGGGATTTCATGGAAATTTGGAAGCAGCTAGGGATATCAGAAAGTGCATTTGTAGCAGAGGTCATCCAGGTCATAGACATGCTTGCACATTATATGATAATTTTTATAACAACATTAAATTTCATAAACTTAATGGTGCTCATTATTCCTCTTTTACAAATCATGGTAATCTCCTACCACATTTTCTTCCTCCATTTCCTTTATCTTGGTTTCTTTTTGGTCACTGTGACTAATCCTTTGGAATTTGTCTTCAAATTCAATAACACATTTACATTATTCAATTTTAATAAATAAATTCAATATTGGTATGGTTTCAACATTTTTTGGTCTCTCTTTGATATCCCATCATCTTGGCCCCTTTTTATACACACTGAACCATTTTCTTGTTGCTCATATTTCTTTGGCCTCCCATCATCTTGGTCCCTTTTTGTACACATTGGACCTTTTTATCGTTACTAACTTAGAATTATCTTCAAATTCAATAAAACACTTACACTATTCAATCCTAATAAAAACCTTCATCATTGATGTTTCTTCAACTTTTTCTTATCTCCCTTTTGCCTCTTCTTGTGCCTCTTATACTTCCACCTCCAATGTGTCTAGGCTCGCAAACTTTCTTGCTAAAAAAATACAACAAATTCCTTGTTTTTGGTTGCAAAATCTTTAATTACATCTCCCAACATTTCCTATTCTTGTGACCATAGCTGTGTATAATCATATACATTCACAATTGTCATTTCGTAAACAAGTTCTAGTTCTTCAAGGGACATTCTTTTCTTCAATATCCTATACACAGGAACTATTGTAGTTGACACACACTTATGCATATGATTTTTTCCTATTAAGCATTCTCTAGTCCATACCTATATTTGGTGATAATTTGTTACAACTTATATTAAAAGCTTTAATTTTTCCAAATCATCGTTCCTTCTATGTACATGTTCAACTTCTTCACCATAAAAAATCCCATGTCCCTTAAGGTCTTGTCTAATAGCAGACACATATCTCCAAATTCAATATGTGCAAACAAATCCATGTATAATGGGTTAGGAAAATCATTAATTTCCATATGCACCTTCTACAATGGAATTTCCACTTTTACTCAAAATTTCTTCAAATTCTCTAGCATGCATTTTATTGCAAGATCTTGTTCTATTTTATAGGTGCATTGATTTTGTTACTCCATAACCATGTGAAGATATTCTATTTATCTTACATTCTTCAAGGTGCTACTTTCACCTTCTTCCTTAAATTCACATTTATGTCTTCCATACAACAAATTTATTATTCCTCTCACTCATTTTCCTTCTATATTTCACTATCTTAATCAGTCCGCGACATGGTTTATATATTTTTCATATTGCATTCATATTGAGTAAATATCTTAAGAACATTCAAGGATTTATCAATATTTTCTTCACTCCCTTTCAAATACTAAACATAATCAAATCAAAATCTTCTTATTTTCCTTTACTCTTTCATTTTCTTATATGTGCAAACTGTCTCACCATAACATTGATGCATGGCCTTTTAAATTAATATATACAAACCTTACCATCTTGATATTTTAATATGTTTTCCATCAAAATACATGTGTCTATGTTTTCAATATGATCCTTTAATTATTGGTATATTGATTTGACTTCTAAATTTGCATCTCATATTCATTATTATGACACTTATCATCCCCTCCTTTAGTACACACTATTACTTCTATTGGTAAATCAGTCGAATCTTATAGTCCTCCTCATTCATAATTACATCATCCATGCTTATAAACACTTCTCTCTATTTGGTTGAATGTATTATGGCATCCAACCATGTCAAAAATTCTCTTAATATATATGGAATTTTACCTTCATCACTGAAATATATACCCTTACGTTTACCCTCATCGCCCTAAGATATACATTTAATCATTCCCACTTGAATGATTCCTGTAGTGAAACACCACATATGTTGCAGTATCCATCCTTTTTTAATTCTCTTACATATTTCTTTCAACAAACTCTTTCATCATTTTTAAACAATGTACCTAGTTATTATTTATTTCTCTTAATAAATATTAAACCCAATTCCTTCTTGTTGAATTTTTTTCTTTATATTAGTATAAAATTTCTCTAATACTCCTTGATGCAAATGCCAAGTCAAAAAACATATAAAAATATACAACTAATGAAAAAAATACATACAAATAAAAATCCAAAAAGATTCATACGCAACAAAAGTACACTATAAAAACGAGCTATAATAATTCCCGCTTTATTATTTCACAAGGCCATGGGTACGCTCATTGTGCTTACTAAGTATGAGGCCCAAAAACCTCCTATAGTGTTCCTATACATGCTCATAAATAGAGGGATGACACATTTCTTCTCATGTACACTTCAAAAATGAGGGATGAAATCTTATCCTTGATTTCAAATTCTAACTTTA
This sequence comes from Pinus tabuliformis, assembly GCA_031772625.1. Lineage (NCBI taxonomy): Eukaryota > Viridiplantae > Streptophyta > Pinopsida > Pinales > Pinaceae > Pinus > Pinus tabuliformis. The sequence continues at coordinate 1,804,438,573 of CM062819.1, forward strand.
TACATAAAATATCCGAAACTATTTTTGAACCATTGTAACTAGATTTCCAATAAACATACCTTCCTACAAAGTAAATGGCCAACCAATTAAAGAACTGAAGTGAAGTATGGCATGGAGAATTATGATGCCACATGTCATTTTTTAGTTAAGTCTTTTTCTTTACTTGTTAATGTGCATAAAGGCCAAAGGTCCTGATAGCCTTTCAAAGTCCTCATGGAGTCCACTTGCATCAAAACTATTAATCCTAGCTAGTTAGATTATGGATAAAATTTTTGCCATGGGCAATGAGACCCCTCATTCTCCTTTGAACTAGATGGTCTTCGAGCACTCAATGTGTTATCACTTAGAGAAAACCCTAGCTGCAAGGAGAAACCCTAAGGTAACCTCAAACCTCTTTTAGGTTGAAAGTTGGCCCTTCAACCTGAAGGGGGACCTCTCTGTAAAATTCAACTACTCTATGGTCACTGTAGAAGAAGGTTTTCACAATTGAGTTCAGGTGACTAGATTTGGGTTTAGGTATAAGATGGTTGGATGATCCTCAAAACCTACCAGTAAGCATGGAGTCAAACTATCATCTAAATAAGAAAGATGAACTAGGAGGAAACAAATCTTATAAGAGTTGAGCACAACAAGTATTTAAAGACTGATAATTTAAGAGAGGAGCATCAAATGAAATCCAATCTCATTAAACTAACATTTCAGACATGAAAGAGATAATTAATAACATAGAAATACTGACAGGGAAATGAAACACATGACTTTTACACTAGCTATTCATCAAACACTGCAAATACATTTAAGAATGCTCAAACATATCCATACTACAATAGTTTTTCAAATGATTTCTAACCCTTCTTCATTTTACAGAAAACTATCTTTATAGACATTACAAATTGCTAACAATAAAAGAGATCAAATGTATCTCTCAAATACATTCATATAAAACTTTCCAAACCTATATGCATTTAAAGATGAATACATTCATATAAAACTTTCCAAACCTATATGCATTTAAAGATAATGTTTTTGTTGGATTCATTGTTGGAGATAAGGAACAACAAGTTAAATTTAATGAGGTGGCATCCAAGTCACCAACTGTCCATGAGCTTTTCCCTCACGAATTCATGAAAAATAGGGTCAGAGGATCCCTTCTAAACTCCAAATCCATGACACCTGTTAGAAAACTGAGAGAGGATTTTCTAGAAGGGTACCTTTTGGAAAAAAACCTCTTTTTGTGTCATAAAATTCATTCTCCATTGACCAGGATTTGGTTTTGAAAATAGTTACTAAAACAGGATTGTGAAGTCCTGAAAAACAACCTTTCAAATATACCTTCGAATATTCCAAACCATAACACTTGTTAGAAAAACAAGAGAGGGTTTTTCATATGGATCCATTATGGAAAAAAAACTTATTTAGTTTTGTAAAATTCATTTTCATTTTTGTGGAAATCGTTCCCAAAATTACTATTTTGTATAGGAAAAACAAAGTTTTTTAACTGCCCAATTTTACAAAAAAATGCTCATAAGTAGTTGTCATCTAGTTAACTGTTTATCTAGAAAATATTATAGGTCTCTCTGTACATTATCATCGTTGTCTCAAAAAAAAAATTCCTATGTAGATTACCAACACAACTCCTGGATTTCTTCTACTACTCTATCATTTTTCTGGAAAAATTGTTGATAGGCACACTATCACAATTTTCTTGTAGGTTTCCTTTACTAACCAGTATGCATAACTTTGCTCAATATAGCCTGGAATATTAATAGAGGGAACTAGCAACCTAAAGTACCACATTGAACTTGTCTAATATCTGCTTCTTCTTCCATCTAGTCTCTATGGCCTTTGCTTTGACAACCTGTTTAATACAATTAAAATGCTTACAACACAGTTGTCAACATTTTATAAAATATAAAAAATAAAAAATGATTGTGATAACAACTGACTCCACAGGGATGATCTCTATCAATGATGGCAGCAAGAATCTTCCATAGCCCAACTACTTCATCCATTACAAAACTTAGCTAAAAGAAAAGATGACTAAAAAATAGAACTTCATATTTTAGAAGATAATTTTACAAACTCTAAACTTATATATATATATATATATATATATATATATATATATATATATATATATATATATATATATATATATATATATTCCCATAGGAAATATCTGAGCTGATCAACCCCGAAGGGGATCAAGCCCCGCGGTCAACTAGCTAAACCTAACCCCAAGGGTGTCAAGGAGAATTGACCCTGTGACCTCCCGATTGGCGAGGCAATTTAACAAAGGGGATTCGACCGGTTGAGCTAACCCTTGGGGCTAGCTTTTATATATATATATATATATATATATATATATATATCTATATATATATATATATATATATATATATATATATATATATATATAATATATAGGTTCTTATGATGAATATCAACAAAAACTTAGGGCTTCACTTTGGGCTTCAAGTCCTTTAGGTTGGCTTGTTGGGGCCTGACCCAGGTTCAGAAGTGATTTAGCCAAACAAATCCTCAAACCACTGGCCCTTTAAGCAATAGTCCGTGGTGTGTGGATTGAGGTCTCACCCAAGGTAGTATGGGAGGGTGTTGGAACCAGGTTTTTTCACCCTAGGGATGTCTTGATGATGTCTAGGAAGTTCACGATCCAAACCCGCGTTCTTGCACTACTCTGCGCAGTTGTTTGTCCTTCGCAATTTGTGCAACTGCTTCCATGCAGCTCTATAAAGAGCGCGAAGAGGTGCTATCTAGATCCTTTATCCTTACTATGCTCTTATTATAGATCTTGACTTAATTGTGTGTGCCCAATATTCTCATTAACCATTCAACATTCATAACAAGTGCGCGCAATCATAAAACTATAACGAGATGCATAAATACAACAGAAGCATAAGCACATAGTATTTCATAATCAACTTATCTTTTATTAATCCTTTGTTCAAGTACAATCCCAACTCCGCCCTGCGCACTCAGCTGCAGGGGTTCGCGCACATAGTTGCAGACTCTACCAAGCCTTTGTGCACATAGTTGCAGAGCCTCTTCCTACCACTATGACCCAAGACTCGAACTTACAGACTCAGAGCTAATATCTAATCCCTAAAACATATCTCCAAAACTAAGAATTAAGAATAACTTTACACTTAGAGCCTCACTCTATTTATACACTCCCATGGTCCATGGACCATGGGTAAGCCAACATACCATATATTAAATCACATTATTTTAGGGTGGACAACCCTAGACTCTCGCGCTCCACACCTGCATTTCGTGGGGCATTTACATTACACTTGACCAAAATCAGGGCTTCAAGCCCCAAAAACATGCTATGGGGGGATCCGCAGCCAAACAGGCCCCCAACACAATCATCGTGACTCATATTGAGTCACTCTGTTGGTGTGGTGATCTTTGTGGAAAGTCCATCCAGCTACGCTTGTGCTACGTGAAGGTCCGCAATGCATCATGATGCCATCGTCTAGCTCTGCTCCATTTCTGTGTCTAAATCATCTGTGTCTTACTTGATTCTCTACTTTGATGCTAGCTTCTAGTACCTATGTTTATAGTCCCGCAACTCTGTCCAACTTGTCAAGTTGTGAAGATTGTCCTTTTGTCAATTAGTCAGACAGCTGACCCACCCATGTAGGGCTTCAGGCAACTTCCATTTACTCTTCCTGGGAAGGGTTCTCCATTAAGTTTGACTAACTGGACCGCGCCTCCGTCTGTAACTTCTTTTACCACATATGGTCCTAACCAATTCATTCTGAGTTTCCCCAGAAATTTTTCGAGCTTGATGGCATACAACAACACTAAATCATTTACCTTGGATGTGCACATCTTGATATGATGATCGTGCCAGGATTTCTCGCACTGTTTCTGTACCTGCTGATGGAATCTTGCCAGAAACCATTCTTCCTCGATTTCTTCTAATTGCACGATCTCTCTTCCATGGCTTCGCAGCCCAACATGCCTGTAATTGTTGCTATCTACAAATTGGGTACGATGCATTCCATTGGCATGACTACTTCCATGCCATAGAATAACCTGAAAGGTGTCTAACCCGTCAATTTCTTGCACGTGGTTCTTTATGCCCATAATACGACAGGTATGCGTAGGTCCCAGTTGTTTCGCTATGCGTTACATACATTGGTCAATGTAGTCTCTAGAATTTTGTTGAATGCTTCTATTATCCCATTAGCTTGTGGATCATACAGTGTACTTTGTTGATGATACACTTGGAATTCCTTGGTGAGTGTGCTGATGGTTTCATTCAGGAAGTGCGTCCCGCGGTCACTCATTAAAATTTTCAGGCATCCAAACCATGTCAACACATTGTCAAACAAAAATTTTGTAGTCATGGTGGCCGTGTAGTCCTTAACCGGTTGTGCTTCCGCCCATCGAGTGAGGTACTTTGTCGCGATGATGATGTAGCACACACCCGTCTTCCCCTGAGGTTTGATTGGTCCCACAAAGTCGATGTAGGAATTTACAAGGTAAGTTCCTCAGATAGAACACCAAAGGACACTGCTCACAAACAGATCGCAGATCAATACACCAGTATTTTGACGTGGTTAAAACCCTCAAAGAGGGAAACAGTCCACGGCCTTAGCCAACGCGGCCACTTTAGGCAATTTATTAATAAAAGAATGAAATTTTACATAAGATTCTCTCATGAACAGTTAACCTACAAATGACCCTCCATGCTATTTAAATAGAGATCATGGACCAATCGGTTGTTAAGCCATGGATCAAGTGTCGGTATTACCGAGGAGAGAATGAACCGTTAGATTGTAAGTTACAAAAGTACATAGTAAAGAAACACACTTTACCTAACTCTACACTAGACCAAGTTGTACTTAACTATTTCCTATGTGTCGGAATATCCTAACATCCCCCCTTAAGAACAATTTTGGATAGGATTGAAGGATTTACAAATATGACACAATAGGAGAAGGAAGGAGGCACTAGAGCCTATCCCCCCTTAGTGACAACTTCTTGAACTACAACCATAAATCGAAGTTTAGTAAACTTCGCCTCTGTGAGAGCCTTTGTAAAGATGTATGCAACTTGATCATCTGTTGAACAATATTGCACTTCAAGAACATGGTCATGAATGAGCTTTATGATGAAGTGCATGTGCAACCCAATGTGTTTTCTACGCTGATGTTGGACTGGATCTTTGCATAGTTGAATGGCACTTTGATTATCACACCAAAGTGTAGTCGGATGTTGCTGTTGAAAGCCAAACTCTGACAGGATCTGACGAAGCCACAAGGCTTCCTTACCAGCTTCTACGGCACCACGATACTCTGCTTCTGCTGAAGAAAGAGAAATGGTACCTTGTTTCTTGAAAGCCCATGTAATAGGTCTTGAACCAAGAGTGAACACATAACCTGCAGTAGACTTCCGATCATCAGGGTCACCAGCCCAATTGGAATCAGTGAAACCAACCAATAGAGGAGCTGCTTTGGCACTATAATGAATCCCAAACTGAATTGTACCTTGAACATAACGAAGTAATCTTTTAGCTACTTTCCAATGACTTTCATGTGGGTTTTGCATAAACCGAGCAACAAGGCCAACAACAAAGGAAAGGTTAGGACGAGTATGGGTTAGATACAAAAGTTTTCCTACAAATTGACGGTATAATGGAGCATCAACTTCAGGAGAAGTACAAGTGACTGAAAGTTTAACTCCAGAATGAAAGGGAGATGGGGCTTTCTTACAGTCTTCCATGTGAAAATGGCATAGAATATCACAAGCATAATTGGACTAGGAAAGGGAAATACCTTCCTTGGATTGCAAGACTTGAAGACCAAGAAAATAATGTAAGTGTCCTAAGTCTGTCGTTTCAAACTTCCTTTTAAGGCTAGACTTCACATGGATTATAAGGTTGGGATCACTACCAGTCAGGATAAGATCATCAACATAAAGAACAAGAATGATAAGAGACTTGCCCACTTTCTTGGTGTAGACAGCATTATCAGAATGAAACCTAGAAAAGCCATTTTCTAAAAGAAAGTTATCCATTTTGGCATACCAAGCTCGAGGAGCTTGCTTGAGGCCATAAAGGGATTTCTTAAGTTGACATACAAGGCTAGAGTCTGTTTGTATAAAGCCAATAGGTTGTTCCATATAGATTTCTTCATGCAAGTCCCCATGCAAGAAGGCAGATTTAACATCCATCTGATGGACTTCCCTTTTGAAAGAGGCAGCAAGGGAAAGAACAAGGCGGATAGAGTTCATTTTGGCAACAGGGGAGAAGGTTTCAGCGTAGTCAATGCCTTCAACTTGTGAAAAACCCTTAGCAACAAGATGAGCTTTATGTTTATCAAATTTCCCATCTGGTCCATACTTGGTTCTGTAAACCCATTTGCATCTAACAAGTTTTCATCTCTTTGGTAGAGGAACAAGATCCCATGTATCATTTGCCAATAATGAATGATATTCTTCATTCATAGATGCTTCCCAATCTGGATGGCCTGAAGCTTCTGCAAAGGTGTCAGGATCATAATTCACTGAAGCTTGAGCCAGTAAAGAAGAGGCTCTATCAAGTTGAGAACGTGTACGTCGTTGATCTGTAGGATCACCGGCAAGATCACCTGTTGCATCCCGAGTAGCACGGACCCATTTTGGAAGCTGAGGAGCTGAAAGAGGATCCTGAGAAGGTGGGGGAGGATTTTCATCCTCGCTTTCATCATCTGAAGAAGAAATATTTTCAAAAGTAGAAGAGATAGGGAGAGGTGGCACATCCGCCGAACTAGGCTCATAGGCCGATATATTTTCAGCAAATTTTACATCTCTTATAATGATAACATTTTTTGACTTAAGTGGAATAAGTCTATATCCTTTGACATCTTCAGAATATCCAACAAAAATACATTTTTCACTCTTAGGTTCTAAAGCTTTATGCTTCTCATCTGGAATATGGGCCCATGCTTCACTTCCAAAAACACGAAAGTGACTTACATCTGGTTTAATTGAGCTCCATGCTTCTTCTAGAGTGATATTCTTTAAAACCTTAGTAGGAGTGTGATTTATTATGTAATTTGCACAGTTAATTGCTTCTGCCCAAAAATTAAGACCAAGTCCTTTAGATTGAAACATACAATTAGCCATTTCCTTTAAGGTGTGATTCTTCCTTTTAGCTACACCATTTTGTTGTGGAGTATATGGAACAGTATGTTGCATTTGAATTCCATTCTCAGTGCAAAAGTTGATGAATTTGTTGTTAACATATTCTCCGCCATTATCAGATCTTAGCTTAAGAATTTGATGTCCAGATTGTTTTTCAACAAAGGCCTTAAAGGCCAAGAACATGTTAAATACTTCACTCTTGAGTTTTAAGAAGTATACCCAAGCGCGTCTGGAGAAATCATCAATGAAAGTTAAGAAATACTTGTAGCCAGAGAATGAAACAACTGGAAGTGGACCACATAAATCACTATGCACAAGCTGTAAAGGGACCAAGGCGTGCCAAGAGGCACGTTTTTCAAAACTATCCCGATGATGTTTTCCGAGTACACATCTGGAACAAACACCATCTCTGCAAGATACCATTGGAAGACCTATCAACATATTTTCTTTACATAGATTCTGAAGGGAGCGATAGTTTAAGTGACCAAATCTCTCATGCAAAGTTTTCTCACTTCATCGTTATGAGCAACAAATACCGAGGGAAGATTTGATGACCCAAAGTTGTGAAACTTATACAACCTTGTAGAATCATCAGCAATGCCAGTAGCTAAAATCTATCTAGGATCTCTTAGGTCCTTAATTACAACATCGTGAGGTGAAAATTCAACGATTTTATCTTCACCTGAATGAGTTATCTGATATACAGATAGAAGGTTGTAGGATAAGGTTGGAAGACATAATACATCATTAAATTGACCATTGTTTATATGAACAGTTCCAGTCCCTACAACACTAAGAGATCTATTATCACCAACATATATATTTTTGGTGTTATAATCATTTAAAGAAGAAAACATGGCTTTTTTTTTGTCCATGTGATAATAAGCTCCAAAATCAATGAGCCACTCATGAGAATGAGAAGAAGAAGATACATTTAGTGCATAGCCAAACCGAGATGCTTGATAACCACATGTAGAAAGTGCTATTCCTGAAGATGAAGTTGAAGTTGAAGAGTGCTCCAAATGGATGTTATGCTTTTTCATTGCTGCTTCCAAGGCTTCCATATTCTTAAATCATTTGGATTCTAAGTGGCCATCTCGATTACAAAAGTTGCAATATCTATCAGTCTTCTTCCCTTTGTTTTTATTTGTCTTATCATTTTTTTTAAATGATTTTTCATTTTGAGGCTGAAATTGCTTAGGACCCTTGTTTGGTTTAGGACCATTCCTTTTAGGATACAACTTCTTAGGATTCTTTGAATTTGGTTGCTACTGGATGGCTAACGCTTTCTTAGAAGAGTTTCCAAGATGAAGAAGACCAAGGTGTAAGAGTTTTTGTTGTTCTCTTATTAAAGAATCACAAAAGGAATCAAAGGAAGGGGACTTGTAGGCTTTTCCTTGAGAAATGAAGGCTTCTCTTGTAGAATGGAAGGTGGAAACAAACACAGAATAGGTCGGTCCCAACTTAGTAAGAATGGAATAGATAAGGTTACTATCTTCTTTCTTAACCTTAACACCTTCCAAGAGAAGTCTAAGGGTCTTGAACTTGGATAAAAAATCTTCAATGCAAGAAAAATTATTGGGTTCCAATGTAAGCAACTCATTTTCGAGTTGATGGGCTTTAAGTTCATTTTTAATTCCAAAAACTTTAGTGATCTGTTTCATTGCTTCCTCAGGAGTATCAAGTTTTGCAATATGGAATCTAAGATCTGGAGAAATAGACATCCCTATCAACCCTCGTGCTTGATCTTTCCTATTTTCCCATTTAGTTTCCTTATCTTCATCTTTCGGTTTGGATTCTTGGCCTGAGGCTATTCTGTAGAGACCTTTACTTCTAAGTAAATCCACAATGTAGGACCACCATTGGAAGTAGTTGGTGCTGTCAAGAATAACTTGGCATGGAATTTCCATTTTAACAGAAACTAAAGATATAGATGCTGAAACTAAGTGTTCCAATGGAAATATCTCGAAAAATTAGGCTGGTTAAAAAAAAATGGCTCTGAAAATGGCTTCCGGATGAAGACGTTATGGCTTTTTGAAGAAACGTTGATGAAGATGCCGACGAAGTGCGGGAATGTGCGGAAATGAATGATAATGTTATATTTAAAAAAAATCCACCTCCTTTCCAAACTTAATTTGATTAGCTCAACAAAAAGAAGACTTGAACTCAAGACCTCTACTCTCATAAAGTAGCTTTGGACCAAGTGATTTAAACTAAAAGTTTAGTAATTTTTGGAAAAGAGGAAGGGGTTTTTTTTTTTTGAAAGTCGTTGAAGCTCTGGGCTGCGTGCTTACTTGAGAAAACTCTTTTTCCCTACAAAACAGAAAACACAAAACCCAACATGGACATACAAAAAAAAACAAACCTCACATCTTAAAGTTATCTTTACCCAGAAACTAAATATTTTCCTCAATGTTTTTGATTTTCCGAGATCACACTAAGGCGCGGCAGAAAAGAGCATACGCATGAGAAAAATCCTTCCTTTTTGTTTTTTATTTGCCCAGGTCGCATAGAGTCGTGGGGCAAAGAGCATACACTGAAATGAAAGGTATAGATCCGATAATAAAAAAACAAAAATCTAAATAAACCGAAACCGAAATAAACAGAGAGAAAATAACTGTAAACTGCAAATAAACATTGTATACCTCCAGATCTTAAAAATGACATAGCTAGGGCTGCCGGAAACCTTTTCGCGTGAAACGAAAGGGGTTCCTCACCGAAATAGATGCTCCTAACACAATAGAGCAGTCCTCTTGGCCCAAAAGTAGTAAAAAATGGTAGATCTAGGAAATGACAGTCGGATGCAGTTCTATCGGCTTCAGATTTGGATCACCAACGGACGCGGCCCTCAAATAGCTCTGATACCATGTAGGAATTTACAGGGTAAGTTCCTCAGACAGCTCAGCAAATGACACCGCTCACAAACAAATCGCAGATCAATACACCAGTATTTTGACATGGTTGAAACCCTCAAAGAGGGAAAGAGTCCACGGCCTGAGCCAACGCGGCCACTTCAGGCAATTTATTAATAAAAGAATGAAATTTTACATAAGCTTCTCTCATGAACAGTTAATCTACAAATGACCCTCCATGCTCTTTAAATAGAGATCATGGACAAATTGGGTGTTAAGCCATGGATCAAGTGTCGGTAATACTGAGGAGAGAATTAACCGTCGGATCACTACATATCATGACCGTCGGATTGTAAGTTACAAAAGTACATAGTAAAGAAACACACTTTACCTAACTCTACACTAGACCAAGTTGTACTTAACTTTTTCCTATGTGTCGGAATATCCTAACAATCGATTGCCCATTTTTTGAATGGCTGCAACATCATTTGCAGATTGAGCAGCATCTCATCCCTTCGTGATGTTTTCCCAGTCCTTTTACATATGTCACAGGACCGATAGTGTGCTTTCAAATCATAATGTAGATTTGGCCACCATAGCGCAAAGCAAAGAATCTTTTGTGACATCATGCATCCTGCATATTGTCCTCTTATATCCCCCACATGTGCTTCCGTGAGGATCTATCCTCATTCAAATTTAGGTACATATCTTCGCAATATCTGATCATTTCCCATTTTGTAGAGGTATCCCGCGATGATAGAAAAGTTCGTTGCGCGCACCACCAACTCCTTCTTCTGTTGATCTGAATATTCATTTGGCACAGTCACTGTGGTTAAAAAATGGATTATATCTTTGAAGTGGCCATCCGCGACGTGAACTACAAACAGCCATGCATCAGGTAGTCCTTCCTCTAAATTTGTTGGCTCGTCGCCTGTCTCAATTCATGATAAGTGATCTGGTCCTACATTTAGGAGTCTCGGCTTTTTGATGGCCTCAAAACCATATTCTTGAAATAGTAACAAGCATCTACATATGCGCCCCCCCAACACAGGCTTGTTCACCAGGTATTTCAATGCAAAATGATCAGTATACATCTTGAAGTGCCCGCCAAGTAAATAGTGTCGATATTTCTGGAGTGCATATACCATTGCCAACCCCTCACGCTTAGTAGTAGAGTAATTATTTTAAGATTTGGATAGTTGCTGACTCGTGAACGTGATTGGGTGATCCATGCCTTCTGCGCCTTCTTGCGTAAGTACAGCTCCCAGCGCGATACATAACGCATCAACATGTACATGAAATTCTACGTCCCATTTTGGGAAGACCAGGATGGGGGCAGATGCCATTTTCTCCTTGAGAACATCCAAACTTTTCCTACAATCATCATTCCAACAGTATGTAGCATCCTTTCTCAATAGCTTTTCCATTGCCGCTGTTATTTGTGCATAGCCCTTGATAAACTTCCTATAGTAACCAGTGTGCCCCAACGTAGTGCGTAATTGTTTGACACTTCACAGTGCTTCCAGATTGAGAATAACAGTAATATTTGGATCCACCATCAGACGTTGTTTGTAGACCACATGGCAAAGTAGGTTTCCAAAGGGGACGACGAAGGTGCACTTTTAAAGATTCAACGCAATCTGGTGTCGTCGACAAGTATCCAACATCAAACATAAGCTTTCTACATGGTGTTTAACTAACCCAAATACATTCCAATCATCCAGATAGATCTCCAAGAACTTGTGGATGTATTCCTTGAACGCGGCCACCACTACGCGTGAAAATATTGTTGGCTTATTCTTCAGTCCAAAGGGCGTGATGATGTATTGAAAACAGGTTCATTTGGTTAAAAGGTTGTCTTTCTCCTATCTTCTAGCGTGATCTTGATCTTATGTTACCCTGAGAAGCCATCCGTGAATAAGTAAGCTTCCTGACCGCCAACATTATCCAATACTTCATCTGTAAATGGTGTTGGGAATGGATTGTGAACACAAGTGTCATTAAGCTTCCAGAGGTCCATGCATATTCTATTTTTTCCCTTCTTTTTTTTCTCCTATACTACCATATGACTCACCCACTCGGATTCTTCCACTGGTTCAATAATCCCGGCTGCAAGCATTTTGTCTAGTTCTTCACAGACCTTTTCTTTGTACTTTGGATTCAAATGGTAAGGTCGCTGCTTAACTAGCTTCACATCCAGTTTCAGAGTGATATTCATCATCCCTAAGTTGCCAATGATGCCCTTTAAGTCCGTGATTTTATTCAGGAACAAATCTTGATATTCACGGAGTAACTCAGCAACCTTATCTACTGTAGCATCATCCCAATAGTCCCCAAGCATCGCGTACTTCATCTCCGCATCTGTGCGAATGTTTACCTGCTTTTTTTCAGCAGCACAGTGATGTCAGGATCCTCAATCGATGGTACTCGAACTTCGTGACACCCTTCAATTTCTGGAATATTAATATTTCACAAGTCGTCATCATCCTCCTCTACTTCCATGTTATAACATTCTAGGGCACTACTTAACTGGGTTGCTCATGCTAGTTGAACTACTTGTCGTGGTTCCTGTGGTATTTTGAAGATGGCGACTTTTACGGTTTGCAGTGCGTTATCAACAGTATCTGACCATCGGTCTTCAAATGTGAATGTTAGCGAAAATACCTTGCACAAGACATCCCATTCACCCATATCATGTCGGATTTCCATCTTAGTATACCAATTCATGGGTATGACATCTAGGGTATGGTAGAATAAGTGTACCCATTAAGGCTGAGGTTCTTCTCCATAGGCCTTGGTCCATTTCGCGAGGTGCGTGTGCGAGTCATCGCGCCTATCGTATTTATATTCTATCCATAGTTGCAGTTTCCCAAATCAGAGGCACATCATCCTTCTACATCTGCACTAGTTTTTAAAGTTTCCTTGATGTGCTCCCCACCAACGCGCCGGGGTCGTGTGCAATTCCCACTTCAATGCATCGAACCATTGTTCTTCTGGTACTGCACTTTCAAACTTGCTCAAGAATTCATCCACCTCTATCAATCCATCATATTTTGGAAGGTCTCGGGCTTGGGTTGTTACGCAGCGCAGTGATCTAATCATCATGTTGCAATTCAGCGTTGTTACTTCCTTCAATTGATTGTGCCAATGTTCATCTTCTTTGTCTGAATCCGAGGTGCCATAAATTGCGCGTTCCCACAAGATCCTTCCATTTGCAGTCAGATTCACCCAATCCTAATCTCGCACATTTAGCTTGTAGATACAATCTAGCTCATTGTCGTTTCCATCATCATGCACTGGCTCAGTGTAGTGTGCTCCTTCGGCTGGGTCTAGTGGAACTACTATGTGTAGGGAATTTTTCTCAAATATCATCTTCTGCTTCTTTAGGTTGATGACCCCATTTATATTAGTGTCCTAGTCTATTCCTAGCAATGTGGGCTAAGGATTGCTGCCATCAATAAACTCTGTTACTTCAAAGTCCATCTACATGCTCGCGCCTTCGATATCAACTGTTACCCCTTGCAACCTTCCCATAGGAAAAATCTTCTATTGGTTCACCATTCATAATTGAATAGGGAACCACTGTAACACGGGCCTACCCATGCGTTCCCATGTCTACTTTGGAACACATTCGTGTCCGAACCTAGGTCTAGGATTACCTGATCCATTTCATATTCGTCAATCTACGTCATCAATCTCATTTCCCTCCCAGTGCACAATGTATGCTTCCCCAATTTCCGGAATACGCATGGTTCCCCAGATCCCACGCACCTAGTGATCAACTCCTGTAGTCCCTGAACTGCCTTATTGTCACACAATAGTTTCATGCACATATCCAAAAAGGAAGTAAGCATAGAAGGATCCATCCCTGACGCTGGTTGATACTTACTACCTAAAGTGGAGGCCTCTATGAAGCTCTTCTTAGCTTCCATAAATGTCTCCTTTGTGCATTCTAAGTCAAACTCAAGTTCCTTGCTAGGAGCCTTGTGAACTCATGTATCCTCCTCGGGCTACTTCCCCTTATCTTCCCCTATGGTCGCACCGCTTCTGAGCATCATGTTCACATTTGGGTCTTCTTCTCATAGTTCAGACCTCATCATTTGGATATTTTGAGTTGGAGTAGGCTGGAGTACCCCTTTCTCACACATCTCTGCGATCAACGTAGGACAATATACTACTTCATGATCAAACTAAGCATAGTATGAACATGATACTCTCATTGGGTTGGTACAATCACGGGCATAGTGCCCTAGTCCTCCACAATTGTAGCAAATTAACTATCCATGGCCCCATCCTAATCCCATTCCTCATCGTCCTCGACCTCGCCCCTGAAATCCAGCGTGCACCATCCCCGTAGCTAGGTCGAGGCCTTACATTTCTATTTGCATTCTATAGGTTGGGATCTGATCCATCATTAACTGGTAGTTGTGACAAGTACAATTGTCATGGCCCACCGATCTACAAATAGCACAAAATAGTTGCTGGGGTGCTAATGTATACTTATGCAACAAATGAAAGTTATCTGTCATGTGTTTCCTCCAATCTGATAGATTGCGTACCAAAGCACATGTATCATACTTGGCCCTTCCTGTGCCTCCGGTCTCAACGGCATTGGTCCCCCTCTTGCCAAATAGTTGGCGATTACTGGACAGTGATCCTTGTTATGGCCCTGGCCCTTGCATTTTATGCACCACACTTCCTCGTGCGCCTCCGACCATGGTACCCTATCCTGCTTCAAGCTCTGCATTTCCAGGCAGAGATTCTGTAGTTGTGCATGGATTTTTTGAACTCCCAGCCCCGGATCTTGTATCGATGTCTCATGCAACCTCATTGCCATTTCCAACACTCAGCCTGGGTTGAAAGCTTCTGTTGTGACAGCGCCATCCTTAGTTGTGGTGTCAAAGACGCCACAAACCATGCGTGGTGTTGCACATCTGTTAGTGTCATATTAGCCTTGCAGATCATATTCTTCAGCTGTTGATCCCAATCCTAGGGGCTCTTGCCTGGAAGCATCGCAATCTCTTTAAATTCGATGATTTACTGTGTCTCTGATTTTGGCCGGCTAAATTCTCTGTTTAGGGAATTTTGGATCTCTGCTATTCTTGCATTTGGGTGATCATTAGAGTGCTTTACATACCATGTCAACGCACGATCCTATAGTGCGCTCACCAATGTAGCCTTCTTAAGGTTGTCGTCTGTGACCCCTTGCGCTTCCCACACTGCTCTTACCACGAACCAGAACTGGTCCAAATCCTCATTCCCTACTCCTCTAAATAGGGGTAGCTTGATCACACTTGCCATGTTGAACTACGGGTTTGGTGGAGGTGGAGTGAGTGACGATGGAGGTGAAGGAGGTGAAGCGGGTTATGGTGTAAGTGGAGGTGCTAACTGCGGAATGCGCTGCCTTATCAAACTGACTTCACTTCTTGGAGAGACCCAAGCGAGCTCTTCCTCACTCTCTCTTGAAGGTGAAATTAAGGGACTGTTTCCTAGTTCTCCGCTACCTCTGTAGATCTTTCCTCTCTGCGTCGTTCCAAACATTAATGTATTCGCATAACCTGTTTTTCACATAACAACATCTTAATCCAGGTATTCATGTATTTAATGTACTTACCTCATGGTCCCTCGAGAAACTGTCGTTCTGCTTAACTGTAGCTCATAGTTGTGTCTATTGCAAAATCAATGATAAATACCCCTATTATCCGGTTGAGCCAATGGTCCACAACTCGCACGATCTTATCTTTTGATGCCTCTAGTTTGCGTAGTAACTCTGGAGTCCACACTATTGGTTGGTCGAGCTTATACCTTCCCTGGCTATCGACTAACCTCGTGATCCACTCATACAGTTTATAAGAAAAGGACGCGAAGAATATCTCGTGGATTTCCGTATACACGTGGCGATCCAGCCACCTTTTCTCAGATACCTGCGGATTTCTATTTTCCTGCGTCATGAACTCGTGAAGCTTCTTGTCCAACCACTCTTCAATTTCCTTCTTTGTTGGGTTCCAGTGGCATGACATCATACATCCCTTAGGCAGATCCTGGTCCCAACTAAAAAAACCATTTCTTGGCTTGTTAGGGCCTCACTTAGGTTCATAAGTGATTTAGCCAAAAAAAATCCTGAAATTACCGGCCCTTTCGGCAACAGTCCATGGTACACAGACTAAGGTCTCACCCGAGGTAGTATGGGAGGGTGTTATAACTAGGTTTCTACGTTGTTGGCTTATATGGGCCTGACCCAGGTTCAGAAGAATTATTTAGGCAAACAAATCCCGCAGCTACCGACCCTTTCGACAACAGCCCGTAGAGTGCGGACTGATGTCTCACCCGAGGTAGCAAGGGAGGGTGCTGGAACCAAGTTTCCACACCCTTAGGATGTCTAGACATGGGCTAGATGTTTCATGCACCGTTCTGCAGCTTCGCACTGCTCGTGTAGATCCAGAATAACTCATACCTTCTATCAACGCGTTGTTTATGGATCTTGTTTATTGGATGAAATATTGTAACTCAGATCTACTTAGCAGGGATATTTAATAGATTTAACCGGTTTGCATACTTAATTTAACCCAGATTCATATGTATGCAAAAGGTAAACATACGCGCATAGATTAAACAGTCATATTAACCGTACAACAATCCAGAGTCGCGATAATTCATATTTAACACAGGATTATAGAAGCAACTTATCTTTAATTACTTCTTCACCAATACATCCAGATCTGCCCTGCGCACTCAACTGTAGGGGTCCACGCACATAGTTGTGGACTCTTCCAGGCCTCTGCACACATAGCTGCAAAGCCTCTATCCACTACCCAAACCCTCGACTCAGACTTACAGACACTTTTACACTCTTCTCCTCAAGAACCCATTACAATTTAGATCCAAGATCATACCCCACAAAGAACTACCTTTCCCTCAAACAGCTGCACTCTATTTATACCTTCCTATGGTCCATGGTCTACTTACTTCCTATTATTTTATATTATTTCTTGGGCGGACAACCCTTTGACTCAACCTTTTACATTTCGCGCTCCGCATATTCCGGCGGTTTACAATATTTTTATCCTAATTTCTAGGCTATCAGACCCAAAACTATTACATAGGACCTCTGCTACCCAACAATCCCCCAACACAATCATCATGACTCATCCCAAGTCATTCGCTGGCATGGCGAGATGTGTTGCCTGGGTTTCACAGTTCACTTCCCTTTGAGTGACGCTCGTCACCCTGCTGCTCCTTCATTGTCTCCTGCAATGCTTCGTCCGGCTCTGGCTTCATTTTTTTTACTGCTGCTCGCAACCGATAATGCCCATTTTTCTCTACTCAGTTAACACAGAACACCCCCTCATAGGATTTTAGCTTGAGTGAGGGAGCCACATACGGGACAACCTGGTACCACCGTAGCCACTTCCAACCTTCGTAGCTGCTCTTCGCACTATCTGATGCAGCATGTGTTGCAATTTTGCAAGACCTTTTCTACTGTCCGTGAGATCCCAATCCTCAATGCCCGTCATAGATGATTTAGTAACTTCATTTGTACCCGTGATCTCTGCCTGTCCATCCTTTCTTGATAGTGTTGTAGTTCGTCGGCCTGCCCTCGGGTGGGGTGATGACATCCAAACCAATTCTACTTCGTGTCTCCCTTTTTCCGATACATCTCCTATTGTTGATGCTGCAGTTTCTGTAGAAATTTTGTAGAATTTTTCCTACAAATCAGCTAGCTTTGTACCATGTAAAACGTTTTCTACAAATCAGCTAGCTCTGATACGATGTGGAAATTTCCCACCTATAGATCAACCTGGTAATGCAATGTACTAAAGCAAAACACTTAATATACTTCTACAAATAATTTAGCGAAAGCTTAATAAACCATGAGCAACATCAATAAGAACACATATAACTGATAAGAAGGAACCAATCATACATAACACAGAAGAATTTACCTAGGGAAAGCACCTGCCTAAAACCCCATCTTTGTATTATCATACAAGTGGAAATATAGTCTGGATTACACAAAGCCTTAGCTTAGAAGCTATCTAGATCTTAGTACAATCCCACTGTTGCTCATAGACAGTTAAAGGCTTCTCACAAACCTTCTCCTTTGCCGTCCAAGCCTCCTATTTCCTTGTGCAGTTTCCTTGGGGTCCAATGCTGCCACCTATGTGAATTGGCCTCTTCACACACTCATGGATGAGCTTCCTTTATAGGAAAAATATTCATCCAACTGATAGTACAATGTCCCTTCTCTGATCTCAACTGGGTCTCTGTCTGAATTAACATGCATCAGTTATCCATGAGTGAATACACAGTTATTTGAAAATAATAGTTATCACATGCATGCAAGCATCAACAAACTATATCTCATTAATTTAACAACTTTTTAAATTAATCTAACTGAACTTGACTAAGTTAAGCTAATTCAAATGATCCTCTCAATATAGAACTCATCCTTCATTCCTCGATCAGTGGAGCAAATCAAAGACACATTCCACAATTAGTGGAGAAATAATTGCATGTTCTCACAAAGACTTCAAGTTGGATTTTCCTTAACTAATTAACTCATGGAGAATTAATTAATTAACATTCGAAGCTGCTGGTAAGACCAAATTCAAATTTACTTCCTATAGATAGACTAGGGACTGCTATAAATAAGAAGGGACCATGAAATGCTATTTTTAGAAGATGCTATTTTTAGCAGTTTCACCTCTCACCTAAGGTGGCCAAAATGCTTATTGGCCAAACTTCTATTTTTAGGAGTGCTATTTTTAGCAATTTCCAAATTTACATTTCTTGTTGCACACTTTTCAACACTCCCTCTCAACAAGAAAGGCTTCCTCTCAAACCTGACCCTGTACCTCTGGAATGTTCTGCACGCAACACATCTACCAAGTGCGGTTACTCCAGCAACACTCAAAACAAAAAAAACTCCCAACTGACCACTCTGTTGGGCTAGAAACATACTTTGATACTAAAGCTTTACCTGCTGATGACAAGTGCTCCCTCTCTGACCTCTGCACTACTGCAACATCTCCATGCATCTCGCACCGTTGCAGCCTTCTTTGTGCAACACACTTCTGCCTCTCGCATTGCTGTGTTGGGTTGTGTTATATTCTTTCCATGTATTTAATAGGGGGTTTGAAGGGCACCCATAACCCCACTTTATGGGGTCCGAAGCAGTGCCTCAGAAAATTTTGGTTTTGGACCCTATGTTAGATTGGGCGAACCCACCTATGGTTTTATGCATGATTTTCGCACATGTTTTTCGAACGCGATTGTTTTTGGTCCATGGTATTGGATTCTTCAGCATGTATAAATATGTATTGTAACATTGAAAAGAACATAATGAAAAATCAAGTTGGTATTCCCGGTTTTGGGATCCAGTGGAAAATCTCTGTGTATATGTGTTTTATGTGTTCTGCTCTCGCATTATTTATTTTCTGTGTTTTAGAATTTGTATCCAGGTAATTTCTGTATGGGATTAAAACCTACATTTGGTATTAGAGTAGATTTGGCTTCAAGTGGATGCCTTTGTTACTGAGGGGTTTTGCTCAGGCCTATGGTAGACCTTGTTCGGTGGGAGATCTGCGAGATTGATTCTGGTGGTCAAAGAAGATGGCGAGCAGTGGAAAGATAGAGATCGAGAAATTTAATGGTCAGAGTTTTGAGTTGTGGAAACTCAAGATGGAGGATTTGTTGGTGGATAAAGATCAGTGGATCATGGTAGATCCGGGTACTAAACCAACGGGAGTGTCCGATGAAGAATGGAAGAAGTTAGATCGAAAGGCAAAGAGCACAATACGATTGCGTGTCTCAGATTTAGTATTGTTGAATGTATCAGGGGAAGCTACAGCAACAGCTTTGTGGGACAAGTTAGGTACTTTGTACCAATCTAAGTCTCTGGTGAATAAACTGTTCTTATGGAAAAAGCTGTATAACCTAAGGATGATAGATGGAGACTCGGTGACAGAGTATCTGAACACATTTAATATTGTGGTAAGTCAATTAGCATTTGTTGATATTAAAATTTCAGATGAAGATAAGTGCATCAGTTTGTTGTCTTCTCTACCAGATTCGTGGGATAGTCTGGTTATTGCAATAGGTAGCAATGCAACTGCCTTGCAGTTTGATGAAATAGTCTCAGCCTTGCTAACGGAGGAGATGAGACGGAAAAATATGGAGAGCCAAAATGGTGATGCCTTGTTTGTATGAGGACGGTCCCAGAACAGAAACAAAAATAAGTCATCGAGTGGGAGATCAAAATCGAGAGGGAGATCTAAATCTCCAGGAAAACCTGTAAAGGTGGTGTGTTGGAAATGTAGAAAGGAAGGACACTTCAAAAGGGACTGTAAATATAAAGCTCCTGATAAAGGAAAGGAATCTAATGATACTCCTTTTGCAGAGGCGAAAACCACCTCAGATGAAGGTGGAGATGTGTACTTGGCTTCTTCAAGTACACATGTAGATCATGAGGCATAGTTAATTGACTCAGGTGCATCCTTTCACTTCACTCCCCATAGAGAGTGGTTCTGCGAGTATGAGAAATACGATGGCGGTGATGTCTTCTTGGGGGATGACAAGAAGGCTAGAATCATTGGTCGAGGAAAAGTAAATTTGAACCTGCAAGGTGGAAGGGTTAGAACACTTTCGGGTGTTCTACATATTCCTGCATTAGCCAGAAATTTGATTTCTGTAATCAAGCTGGATGATGCAGGTGTAAAAATAGTGTTCGAGAAGGATAGCTGCAAGGTGGAAGGGTTAGAACACTTTCGGGTGTTCTACATATTCCTGCATTAGCCAGAAATCTGATTTCTGTAAGCAAGCTAGATGATGCAGGTGTAAAAACAGTGTTTGAGAAGGATAACTGCAAGATGGTTCGGGGAGCACTGGTATTGATGTGGGGAGTTCGGATTGGAACTCTGTACAAGCTGTAAGGTAGCATTGCTATTGATGGGTGCAATAGTTCTGTGGTTCCTAAAAGTGGAGCAGAAAATCTAGTGGTCTCTGGAGAGAAGACCATGTTGTGGCATCAAAGGCTTGGACATATTGGAGAGAAAGGCATTCGAATACTTCATGGTAAAGGTATGGTAGAAGGTATGAGTAATAGCTCTTTGGATTTTGATTTCTATGAAAATTTTGCATATGGGAAGCAGAATCAAGTGAGTTTCCCCTCTGGTAGTAAGAGGGCGAAACAAATATTAAAGCTTGTGCATAGTGATGTGTTTGGACTTGTGAAGGTTCCATCACTGGGTAGGTATGTGTACTATGTATCATTTATGAATGACTTCTCAAGGAATACATGGATATATTTCCTTAAGAAGAAATCTGAAGTTTTTTATAGGTTTAAAAAATTTAAGGCTCTGGTGGAAAACTAGATAGAGAAGAAGATAAAGGTGCTGAGGACAGATAATGGTGGAGAGTTTTGCAGTAAGGAATTTGAAGAATTCTGCAAGAAGTGTGGTATAGCACAACAAAAGACTACTCCATATACACCTCAGCAAAATGGAGTTGCAGAAAGAATGAACAAGACATTGATGGAAAGGGAAAGAAGCATGCTCAGTGGTGCCGGGTTAGGACAGGAATTCTGGGTAGAGGCGGTGGATACTGCATGTTACCTGGTCAACAGGTCACCTTCATCAGTGTTGGATGACAAGACTCCACAAGAGGTATGGACTGGTAAGAAACCCTCTCTTTGACATCTGAGGGTATTTGGATGTGATGCATATGTACATGTTCCAAAGGAGAAAAGAACAAAGTTGGATAGTAAATTTGAAAAGTGCATCTTTATTGGGTATAAGGATGGCTTAAAGGGTTATAAGCTTTGGAACCCAGTAACAAGGAAGGTTGTGTACAGCCGAGATGTGGTGTTTAGAGAGTTGAAAGATGTTATTAAACATGAAGTCCAACCAAAGGAACCTGGAAAGATAGAGTTTGAGCTAAAGGAGGAAGAACCAGATTCTACAGCAGAGGAGGAATTAGAAGATGAAGAGCCACAAACTCCGGCTATGAGAAGATCAATTCGAGAAAGAAGGCAACTATAAAGGTATAGTCCATCTGTTTTCTGTTCAAATTTTTCTTTGTCTGTTACTGATGATGATCCCAGAACTATGAAGGAACCAGTCGATTCAGAGGATGGAAAACTCTGGAAAGAGGCGATGGTTGATGAAATGGCATCTTTGCACAAAAATGAGGCTTGGGATTTGGTGGAGTTGAAGGAAACCCATTGGCAGCAAATGGGTGTTCAAAGAGAAGACAAATGCAGAAGGAAAAGTGGAGAAATACAAGGCTCGATTGGTAGCAAAAGGTTATTCCCAGGTGCCGAGAATTGATTTTGGTGATATTTTTTCTCTTGTTGCCAAGGTAGCTTCTATTAGACTAATTTTATCTATTGTTGTTGCTTTTGATTTTGAGGTAGAATAGATGGATGTGAAGACAACGTTTCCTCACGGGGATCTAGAAGAGGAGATCTACATGAAGCAACCTGAATGCTTTGCGGTGAAGGGTAAGAAAGAACTGGTATGTAAGTTAAAGAAGTCTCTATATGGGTTAAAATAGTCACCAAGGATGTGGTATCAGAAATTTGATACATTTATACGGGGACTTGGCTTCACCAGAAGCAAAGGAGATCACTGTGTATTTTAAATTAATTGGTGACTGTGTTATTTATCTAGTCTTGTATGTGGATGATATGTTGTTGGTTGGAAATGACAAAGAAATTATCCAGGATTTGAAGACCCAATTGTCCTCAAAATTTGACATGAAAGATCTTGGTGCTGCAAATTATATTTTAGGCATGGAAATTAAAAGAGATCGAACAAAGAGGAAGCTCTGGTTAAACCATAGGAAGTATGTCGAGACAATATTGCAGAGGTTTAATATGCAGGATAGTAAACCGGTGAATGTTCCTATTCCTGTATGTGTGAGGTTATCTACTGAACAGTGTTCCAAGACATAAGAAGAGGAAGTGGGAGTATTAAGCAGGTTTATGTCAAAACCAGGGAAGGAGCACTAGACAACAGTGAAGCGGGTTTTCAGGTATTTGTGCGGCACTAGTAATTATGGTCTGTGCTACTAAAGAAGACCAGGATTGGATAGAATTTTGGATATCCATGGCTTTGTTGATGCAGACTGGGCTGGAGATTTGGATCAGAGAAGATCTACAAGTGGGTATGTTTAACCTATTTGTAGGTGCAGTCAATTGGATGAGTAAGAAATTATCTGTAGTGGTACTATCAACTACAGAGGCAGAATACATGGCAGCCACTCATGCAAGCAAGGAAGTAGTTTGGTTGTAGAGATTGTGTTCAAGTATGGGGTTAGTGCAAGAAGCTATAAGGATAGACCGTAACACCCAAAGTGCAATTTTCTTGGCAAAGAACCCTACATATCATTCAAATATAAAGCACATTGATATTGAGTATCACTTTGTGAGGGATATGATAGAAGACAAAAAGAGCTGGTAAAGGTGGACACTTTGAAGAATATTGCAGATGCATTGACAAAATCTGTGAGCTCTGAGAAGTTCTCTTGGTGTAGAGAAACAATGGGCATTTCAGGGCTGGAAAAATGACTAAGCTCTCTTGTGGCCCCCTGTGGAAAGAAAACAACAAGTGGGAGAATGTTGGGTTGTGTTATATTCTTTCCATGTAGTTAACAGGGGGTTTGAAGGGCACCCGTAACCCCACTTTATGGGGTCTGGGGCAGCGCCCCAGAAAATTTTGGTTTTGGACCCTATGTTAGGTTAGGTGGACCCACCTATGGTTTTGTGCATGATTTTCACACATGTTTTTTGGACGCTATGGTTTTCGATCTATAGTATTGGACACGATGGTTTTCAGTCCATGGTATTGGATGCTTCAGCATGTATAAATATGTATTGTAACATTGAAAGGAACATAATGAAAAATCAAGTTGGTAGTCCCAATTTTGAGATCCAGTGGACAATCTCTGTGTATATGTGTTTTATGTGTTCTACTCTCGCATTATTTATTCTCTGTGTTTTAGAATTCGTATGCAGGTAATTTCTGTATGGGGTTAAAACCTACATGCTATAGCATGCATGCTCTACGCTATCCTGGGATTCCATGCACTGTAGCTCTCTTTGTTGCTCCATCCGCATCTTTCTCTACCCAATCAGTTAGTTCCTGCTACTCCACATCGGGGCTCCCATAGCAAGGTCTCATCCAAGAGGTTGGTTACCTCAAGGATCCTGCCCCTCCTCCTTGGGATAATCACTCTACATCACCCCACCTCCTATGTGTAGGTATGCCTACATGTGATCCCTCTCCAAACCTAGCTCGAAGTTCCCCCCTACTGGAGGTCTCTGCATGAGTAGATGTCTCTACTCGATCTCCTCTTAGCTTCTCTAGTTGTGGCTGCTCCACAACCTCCTGAAGCTACTGCACCAATCGTGGCTCCTCCACAATTGTCTGAGACTTCTTCTGGCGCTGCATGTTGAGAGGTAATTTACTCTCCCTCTCAACCACCAAGTATCTAACCTTTGCCTTGCTCCTCAAGGCTTTGCATGCATCTTGTACCTTAAGTGCATAAAGGTTTTTGGCTAGCACACCAATCTATTTCCACTTTCTCGTCATCATGAAATTTTCTAGAAAAAAAGCTAATTTTAAATCAACGATATCTCCCTCATTCGAACTCTGATTCAACCGATTTGTTTTTTTATTTTGGGTATTTTTCCGCAAGGAATCCAAATCTGCTATTTATTTCTAGAAATTTTCTGATCTGCTTTGCAAACTCTGGACCCAAAACTCAAAAACTTTGAAATCTTCTCTCATTATATTTTTCTCTCCTTGATCACCTATGCTCTGATACCATGTAGAAATTTTGTATAATTTTTCCTACAAATCAGTTAGCTTTGATACCATGTAAAACTTTTTCTACAAATCAGCTAGCTCTAATACCATGTAGAAATTTCCCACTTGTAGATCAACTTGGTAATGCAATGTACTAAAGCAAAACACTTGATCTACTTCTACAAACAATTTAGCGGAAGCTTAATCAACCGTGAGAAACATAAATAAGAACACATATAACTGATAAGAAGGAATCAATCATACATAACACAGAATAATTTACCCGAGGAAAGCACCTGCCTAAAACCCCATCTTTGTATTATCATGCAAGTGGAAATATAGTCTCGATTACACAAAGCCTTAGCTCAGAAGCTATCCAGCTCTCAGTATAATCCCTCTGCTGCTCATAGACAATAAAAGGCTTCTCACAAATCTTCTCCTCTACCCTCTGTTGAGCCTCAAACATGCACTTCTTTACACATCCTCTCAGCCTCCTTTTCCTATTCATTTCCTTCTTTTGCCACTCATTCCCTTCATCAAATTACTCAAATCATTTTATTTTAGGACTTTTTACATGGTTTGTTAATTATGCTAATGACTCTGTTGTTGGTTTAGAATTTTGGTTCAAGTGCTCCATTTCCGCAGCTCACACAGGGTTTCCGCAGCTGATCCCGGTTTCCACAACCAACCCCAGATTCCGCAGCTGTTTTATTAAACGGTATGTTCCAGGTGTCCTCCAGGAAGAAGAGCCACATGGGAAAGTTCGTGGAACCAAGGACATGGTGTGTGTCCTTCTAGCTCAGCCAAACCAGTCATAAAAACCCATGGTCAACGAGGAGGCAACTACGGTCAACAGAGGTCATTGGCGGTGGCACGGCTCTGCGTGTTCTGTTTTAGAGCACGTGAAGAACAGCTGGCCTCTTCCTCAGCCACGCAGACGGTGGAAAACACGAATCCAACAGAATATTTAATTCCCACCACGACCGTTGCCTAAATCCGAGGACGCTGCCAGATTACGTGTTTTTACACAGCTGATAGAATAGCCTAGTTTGCATTAAGTTAGTTTGCTTTTTCTGCTATAAATAAAGCGTCTCTGAACGCTGGATAGTTAGCTGCTGATATGTAATTTTGAACCCCATTGTACTTTCTATTTTGATACATAATATATGAGAAGACTGTTCTCCATTTGAGTGTGTAATTGATCTTTGAGCTGGCTGGAGTAGGCAGAGGGCCCCTGTTTACTTAAGGCCTGTACAGTGCTTTTAATTTCCTGCATTTCTTTTTATCATTTTATGTACAATAGTTGTACAGAATTCCTTTGATTGTTGTGTTTTGATCATGTACAATAGCTGTATATAACTTTGAATTCCGCTTATCTATATTTCTGCACTTTTGTTCATGACTGATCAGTGTGTTTCTGCAGATTTCTTAGGAGCCCGGGACAGTTTTCTTTCTTCTCTTTTTACAACTAGTGGCATTTGTGATCGTCTTATCTAGACTGCTGATCTTTATTTTTGATTTTCATTAGTATCATTGCTTTAGTTTACACTTTACTTTCTGCTCATAGCTTATCAAGTTGTTCCTCTTTTGATGGCTCTTTTTATCATAATCAACTAACTTTAGTGGAGCCAGAATATCACTTAGTGCAGCTTGGTTTATTATGTTTTAAGACTCACATTGCTAACTTGCTCATAACTCTTTCTTATATGATCAATCCAGCTGAAGGCAGAAAGGTTAAGGGAAAATTAAGTAGTGTGATTTGTCACCTAGATTTTACATTGCTTAAGATTTAATTGAAGAGTTAAAGTAGTTGTTCTAATTTTTTTTTAATTGAGTTAATGTAGATGTCATTTTCAATTTCATTTTCATCAGCAGTAGAGGTACTGGGCCGATGCCATTGGTCTTTATTTGATGCCTTCATTTTCCTTTAAGAGTTGATTTCATTTCAGTTGTTGTTCAAAGCTTTCTTGTAGATTACTTTTAAGTTTTAAGAAATCATTTAGAACTCATCACAATCACACACACTTCACTCACTTTATTTCATTTCCATCACACCATTGTAGGAGAAATATATTTGAAAACAAACTTAAAAAGTTAAAAACGACAAAAACGTAAGAAATAGTTGCCTAAGTACATACAGTACGCATCACTTCATCAGCTTACGAGCCCCGGGTTGACATTTAAAAGTTGCAATTTATACATCACTAAATTGACCAAACATTTTGGCGCCGTTGCCGGGGAAGTGAAATTAGGTAGCCAATTCTTAAAAAAAAAAAAAACAAGAAAATTTCAAGGAAGGAAAATTAATAACCTCTCAAAGTATGCTCTCCTCTTGCACCTAGAGTGATCTGGAGGATCAGAAAAGAGAAAGTTATTGGTTTAATAGTTTCTTGAGTATGCTCTCTTCTTGCACCTAGAGTGACCTGGAAGATCAGAAAGAGAATTATTAGCCTGAATTGAAGGAAAAAATAAAAAATGACATGCATAGAGCAAGAGATTCTAGGGGAAGGTTTTTAGCTAGAGCTAAGAGTTCGATTTTTACAAGTCCATCTACTTCAAGGAATAGACAAGAGACACCTCCATCATCTCCAACTCACACTCCTAGCCCTAGGATTCCTGGAATTCAAGAGGCAATAGTTGACTCTCCCACACCATCCATTGAATCTGAACAAGAAAGAGACCCTTTTCTTCCTTCCATAGGGGGACAAATTGTAATTGAAGAAGTAGAAACATCTGAAGAAGAGGGAGAAATTCCTTCTCGTTCACCCTTAGTAGAGGAACCGGAAAACTCTGAAGTCTCCGGGGAAACTACCATGACAAAAGAAGGAGCACCTGGATTTGGTAGGGGTAGAGGTAGAGGAGGAGGAGGAGGAAACAATGGAGGAGGTAGAGGTAACATTGGAGGAAATAGGGATGGAGATAACTCATTCGGGTTTCCTATAGTCGATGAGGACTCCCGAGCCACCATGAAAAACATCTCACCATCTGTCCTCCCAAACTTCCATGGGTTAAGGAATGAGGACCCTGAAACATTTCTATTTGAGTTTGAAGTCGTATGTCGAACTTATGATTTTCTGGATGACTCTCAAAAACTCAAATTGTTTCCTTCAACATTGAAAGGACAAGCTTTGAAATGGTTCATGGGATTACTCACTCAATCCATTAGGTCTTGGAATGATATGAAACAAACATTTTTGGATAGGTACCTGGACTATTGTATGCCCACCAATCACAAGGATGAGGTATTCAAAATGGTACAAAAGGAAGATGAAAATTTGGAGGATTTGCTTGAAATATTTCAATACAATTTGAAAAGAGCAAAAATGAACAACTTAGATGAGGAGACCTTGAAAGCCCTTTTGTTAAAAGCCATTAGAGATGAATGGATAGACATTTTGAATATGATGGGGAAGGAAGATATATCTCAACTTTCACTCAATGATATAGCAGAACTATGTGTCCATCTCTCAAGGGGGAAATCTAAAACTCAAAAAGGGCCTAGAGATCCTTCTCTCCTCAGAGCAAACAAATCTGCAACTGGATCAATAAGTAGGGCTGAGATTTGCAGTATGCTTGATGAATTTAAAACTGACATCTTAGGGAGTCTTAGTGAACAACTAGACACTCTTAAGATTCACAATAAGCAGAAAGTAGAAGCTGAGGGTTTGGCCATCTTTTGCCCAAAGTGTAGAAAGAAACATGCTCTAAGGGAATGTCCCTTGGAAGCAAAAGTTGTAGAGACATGTGTAATTTTCTCAGAGAATCATGAGACCAAGGATTGTCCTTCAATCCCTGGGCTCAAAGCTGTTTTTCAAGAACATCCAAGTACACTTGAATCTCTCTGTTTTGTTGCAAGGAGACCTTGGGAGGGGCAACAAAATCAAGGGTTTAACAACTCTATGAATTTTCAACCTCCACCAAATTGGAATCCTTGGCAACAACCTTGGCCCCAACCTCAAAATCCTTTTCAAGCATGGGTACAAGGTATGCAGAATCCTTATGGGAGATTTGCTCAGTTCTACCAATATCCTCCATCTTTTCATAACAAACAAGTTCCACAACTTCCAAATCAAAATCCACAACTATCATTACCATTTCCACAACAACAACAACAACCTTCTCAACAGAATCACAATTCTCAACTCTTGCTTCCATTCCAACAGAAGTCAAATCAACTTCCTTCTCAGCCATTGCCAAACCCCAACAATAAAAATCCTCAAAATGCTTACATGATGGAAGGACAACCTTTTCCTACCTATATGATTGTTCCTCTCAATGAAGTACAACTCAGATCAGGTAGAGTTTTAGACAAACCTTCTATAAAAGCTCAAGAGCAAAGCATTTTTGAGGAAGAATCTCTTGAAGCCAATAAGGGTTCTGAAGCATCTCTTCAAAACCCAAACACTCAAAAAGGAAAAGAAAAATAATTAACCCCCACAACTCCCATAGTTGAGCAACCTACATCTCTATCCACACCTCGTTTTCCTGAAAGATTACAAATTGACAAAGGAGTGGAAAAACAAATTTGGTTGCCTGACTATAATTTCCTAGATGAATTGAAAAATGTCTGTATCAAGATTCCCTTGTTACAAGCCATTAAGGAAATTCCTATTCTAGCAAAAACAATAAAGGAGTTGAGCCTTAAAAGACCAGGAAGGAAACCAAGAGATACCAGAAGGATCCACCTGGTAGGAAAAATTGCAGACATCATGATGGGAAAGATTACTATGCAGAAATATGTAGATCCCGGTAGTCCAATTGTCAAAACACATATCAATGGGGTAGAAATACCAAATACTTTGATTGATTTAGGGGCTGCTATTAACATTATGAGTAGACAGACTATGGAACAGCTAAAACTTCCTAATCTTCTTTTTACACCTACTTTATTGCAACTTGCAGATCGATCAATTATTAAACCAGATGGTGTATTAGAAGACATTCCTGTCTCCTTAGATTCTTGGGAATATCCAGTGGATTTCATGATTTTAACTCCCAAAAGTAATCTAGGAGGACATCCTCTTATTTTAGGAAGACCTTGGCTAGCCACAACTGATGCTTTCATAAGTTGTAGGTCTGGGGATATGTACATTTCTGATGGTAATTCGTCAAAGAAGTTCAATCTATATCCTCCAGCAAAAGCAATCACAGAAATAGGAGATAATGAGTGGGTTTATGATGAAGATACTATACAACCTGTCTTTACCATTTCTGAGATTAGTGAAGATAGTCAAATTCTGAACACATTAGAAAATTTTGAACCATCTTCAGAATATGACTCCACACAATTTCAGTTGGATTTTGACATAGAGTGTCTATCATCTAGACAAATGTCTCTTTTCTCTATGGAAGAGTTTGGTAGTTCTGCCATTGAGATCTTTCCAGGAAAAACACTAAACATCAACAGAAACTTGGAAAATCACAACAGGAGGGACTAACCAAAATCTTGCAAAAACATTCTACTGCATTTGCATGGGATTATACCGATATGAAAGGTATTGATCCTAAGACTTGCATTCATCACATCTACATTGAGGAAAATAGTAGACCAATCAGACAACCTCAAAGAAGGATGAATCCAAACCTTAGGGAGATAGTGAAAGAAGAGCTCCAAAAGTTACTTAATGTAAACTTCATTTACCCTATTTCAGATAGCCGATGGGTTTCCCCTTTGGTTATAGTACCTAAAAAGAATGGTAAATGGATGGTTTGCATTGATTACAGAGAATTGAACAAAGCAACCTTGAAGGATCACTTTCCTTTACCCTTTATTGATCAAGTATTAGATACTCTAGCAGGTAAAAAGTATTTCTCATTTCTGGATGGTTTTAGTGGTTACAATCAAATTCAGGTAGCACCTAAAGACCAGGACAAGACCACATTTACCTGTCCATGGGGAACTTTTGCTTACTGAGTACTTCCTTTTGGATTATGTAATGCACCTGCAACATTTCAAAGGGCAGTATTAGGAATCTTTTCTGATCTAATTCATGATTGTGTAGAGGTCTATATGGATGACTTTACAGTTTATGGTAATTCATTTGAAGAGGCATTAGAAAATTTGGAAAAAGTCCTTATAAGATGTAAAGAAACAAATCTTTCATTAAGTCATGAAAATTTTTTTATGATGTTTACTGAAGGGATTGTTTTAGGACATCATATTTCAGGAGATGGGATTAAGGTTGATAGATCAAAAGTTGAAGTCATCTCCAAGTTACCTATTCCAAATTGTCAAAGGGATGTTAGAAGTTTTCTTGGGTTTACTGGGTATTATAGAAGATTTATTGAAAACTTCACCAAGATAGCATCTCCACTCTTCAAATTACTTACCAAAGACTGTGAATTCAAGTGGGATCATGACTGTCAATCTGCATTTGAAACTTTAAAAACTAGAATATCTGAAGCACCCATTTTGAGAGGGCCAAATTGGAAACTCCCTTTCCACATTTCTACAGATGCTTCAGATACAGCTCTGGGAGCTGTGTTGGGTCAAAAGGATTTAGTTCCTTATGCCATTTATTACACCAGTAAAAATTTGACTCCCACTGAGTTAAATTATACTGTGACTGAAAAAGAATTCTTAGCCGTTGTTCATGCAATCAACAAGTTTAGACACTATATAACTGGCTATGAAACTTTTGTCCATACTGATCATTCTGCAATTAGATATCTCATGAACAAACCTATTACTATTGGCAGAGTTACAAGATGGATTTTACTTCTACAAGAATTCAATATTAATGTGTTAGATAGACCAGGAAAACAAAATACAGTAGCTGATTTCTTGTCTAGAATTCAAAATACTAACGAAGATTCTCCCGTAGAGGATAAGTTTCCAGATGAATATCTGTTTGCAGTAACTACTAAAACTCCTTGGTATGAAGATATTGCTAACTATTTGGTTACAGGGAAGCTACCTCCACACTTATTTCCTAATGAGAAAAGGAAAATCATTCAGGAGAGCTCAAAGTATTCTTGGATTTCTAATGAATTGTTGAAAACAGGGCTAGATTGTGTGATCAGAAGATGTGTTCGGGAAGATGAAATGCCTGACATCCTTAAGGCATGTCATGATGAACCGTCTGGTGGACACTTTGCTGACAAGAGGACAGCCTATAAAATCCTTTCTTTAGGATATTATTGGCCTTCTCTCTTCAAAGATTCAAAGCAATATGTTAGAAGGTGTGACAGCTGTCAAAGGGTTGGGAGACCAACTCTTTCAAATGAAATGACATTACAGCCACAGGTACTCATCGAACCCTTTGAAAAATGGGCTTTAGATTTCGTTGGACCTATTAATCCACCATCTAAACAAAAGAAGTATATATTGGTTTGCACTGATTATGTTACTAAATGGGTAGAAGCTAAGGCATTGCCTTCTGCCACTGAAAATTTAGTTGTTCAATTTCTTTTTGAGGATATTTTTACTCGTTTTGGTGTCCCAAGAGAAATTTTGACAGATCAGGGAAGTCAATTTACATCTAAATTGATGGAGAAGTTGATGGAGGAATACAAAATCAAGCATAGAAAATCTACTCCATACCATCCGCAAGCAAATGGTCAAGTGGAATCTACAAACAAAGTTCTTCAGAGCATCATCACCAAGACTGTTCATCTCCACAGAAGAGATTGGGCAGAAAGGCTTCCTGAAGCCTTATGGGCCTATAGAACGACATGGAGAAACACAACAGAACATTCTCCCTATGAACTTGTTTATGGGAAAGAAGTCTTGCTCCCCATTGAGTTTCAAATCAAGACCTTCAAGATGGCAGTTCAGTTGGGGATGAGTCTATCAGAAGCCCAAAAGCACAGAATGGAGCAGCTGAATGAGCTAGATGAAATAAGACAAGATGCAATTTTAAGGACCGATCTAATTCAGCACCAAAGAACTAAGTGGCATGACCGATATATCAAAGAGAAGAAGTTTCAAAAAGGAGATTGGGCACTATTGTTTGATTCCAAGTTTAAGGACTTCAAAGGAAAATTTCAAACTCATTGGCTTGGACCATATGAGATTGATGAAGTCTTTAGCAATGGAGTAGTTCGAGTAAAGACCATTGATGAGTTTCAGACTCCTCTCATTGTGAATGGCCACCGATTGAAAGTCTACTACAAGCCACTCTCAAAGGAGGAATTTGTTAAAATGTTCCAAGAAGATTCTGCAATGAGGCTGGTGGAGAAGAATTCTTCTCCTCCATCAGCCTAGTCTTTGTTTCTTTCAGTTGAAAAAAAAAAAGTCTCTTGTATAAGCCTGAAAACCAAACTTGAATTGGCGGTCTTATACAGAAAATATAAGGTGAAAATCAGGGGCACCTGACACTTTGTATTTTCCAAAAAAATCTCTCTCTCTTTTTCCATCTCATTCGCCATTTCAGTTCATCCACTTCACTTCCATCTCCATCTCCATTCCACTTCATTTGCATTCCATTTCATTCATCTCATTTCATTTTCACCAGCAAAGTCCCTCTCAGGACTATTTCATTTAGTTAAGTCTTCTCTAACTACTTTTTGGTATAGACAGAAGGGTGTTGTTTCAGTTTCCGCAGCTCGCACCAGTTTCCGCAGCCAGCATCACTCTATCTCTAAAGTAGCAGTACTCTGTTTTCAAAAATCACAGTCAGAGGTATCAAGGGCAGCAAGGATGGGAGGCACCTGCAAGATAAGAAAGCAATAATGGATCAGCAACCTTAATCAACAAATGGCAAACCCATGAAGGTATGATCAAAATCTTTTCCAAACAACCATTTAAATGTCATTTTATGCATAATTATTAAATCGTGGACAGAGCCACTAAATGCAATGATTCGGCAAGATCATCCCACTTCTCCTCCACGATAACACTTCATCCACCTCATACCCTCCGAACGGTCTCATAATCACTCTTAGTTCAAACTCAAATTGAGACTGTGCTTTCATTTATTAGCCGTACAAGGAAGAAGAGACCTATCGTACTACGTCTCTTCTCCACCACGATCTCCGCAGCCAATGTTGAAACGTGTGCGTAAGCCACCCGACTCCAAGGGATTCGGCCGTTATTCCATCCTCCTATCACCCCATTTCCGCATGCATTTGAACTCATTCTCGTGTTTGTCTTCTACTCCCTCGCACTCACACCATTTCCACTCTCATTTTCGCTGCAAACTCCATAGCCTTGTTTCAAACCCCGCAGCTCTATTTCAAACTCCACAGTTCTGTTTCAAACCCATATTGCCTTGCGTTACGTTGCGGCTATTCCACTTACAGCCGTAATCCATCTGTTTTTCTCGTGAGCATCCTCCTTGAGCATCCATACACAGTCAAAGCTTCAGCCGAAGTTGAGAGACGAAGATGGGGAAGCTGCTTAGAGCTGAACCTAAAGGTTCAAAGTATTTAGAAGGGTACCCACAGACGAAAGAAGCATTAAAGAAGGCAAAATGGTTGAAGTTTATTCAAAAATTCAGAGGATATGATAAGGAGGTAACGAAAGCGTTTGCTCGATCATTCAATGGAAATACTGTGGAAGTGGGGGACCTGAAGTTCACAGTAACAGAGAACACCATAGCCACAACAACCAGTCTACCTCAAAAAGGAGAAAGATGGTTTAAGAACAGAACGGTGGAAGACCAAGGATGGAAAGACATGCTTAAGAACCCAGGTATGGACACTTCAATATTCACCAAAGGGATTCTTGTACATGTAATTAAGGAAGAATGGACTGCATTGTTGTTACTTGTTCAAAAGTTTATAACATGTGAGGGCCGCTTTGGCACTATGCATATGTACCATGCAAGAATTATGATGAACTTCATGGAAGGCCATGCCATCAATTTACCCTACTTTCTGTTAAGAAGCCTAACGAAAATGAGTTCCACTGTCCAAAAGAATATAGGCCATATTGAACCTCACTTGTATCATCACGGGTTCATTAAAATTCTCATAGAGGACCAATTGAAAAATAACAATGATACATGGGAAAAGTTTTTAGTCAGGAATCATTTTCAAGAGGTAACTGAAGCTTCCGCTAGTAGTTCTCCTAGAGTCCCAAAAAGAAGTAGGAGAAGGAAAAGAGATGTTGCAGCCCAAGATCCTCCTATTGTAGAAACTCAGGAAACTACTCAAGAAGAAGAGGAAGAGAGAGATAAAACTAAGAAACAGAAAAAGGATAAAGGGAAAACAATTGTTCAAGAATCATATCCATCACCTGAACCTTCAGTAGAAGAAGACTCTCAAACCTTGGCTGATAGACTCTCACAACTTCAAGCTGCTGCCCTCTCAAAGAAGAAACAGAAAGAAAAACAGAGTGCCCAGCAAAAGAGCACTAGTACACAAGTGAGAAGAAGCAGTAGACTTAAAGAAAGAATGAGTGTGACTAAAGAAAAACAATCACATTTCATTGATTTGGTAGAAAGAACACCTGAAAAGGTTCCAACTCAGCTTGACCTTGAGTCCACTCCTCCACGGGAAGAGAGCCCCTTTCAGCCAGAACCTCAAACAGAGTTTGATTTTGAACATAGCCCAAGAAGAACACCTGAAATTGACCCTGACCAGCAGGAGGTATACAATTATTTGGAGACCTTGGAGCAATCAGTTGCAGGTCCAAGCACTATATTGCCTCTTAATGAACAGGTCCAATCTTTAAAACAAGAGGTGTTTGAGCTAGAAGTCCTGAACCGGCATATTAAACAAGAAAACGAAGCATTAAAAGAACAAAGAAAAGTGGACAAAATTGTCCATGACAATACCATGCTTCACTTAGGACTCTGGCAGAAGAAGAACAGAAAATTGAAGAGAAAATGTAAGAAACTGAGCAGGGCCTTGATCAATTTGAAATTCAAGTGTTTAATCAAGAAACCAAGAACAATTTTGGCAGCAAGAAGAAAGAAAAGAAGGCTAGATGTTTTAGCAGAAGCATCTGAGCACATGGATTGAAAAGAAATAACAAAGTTTTGGTTGCATGAGGACATGCAACACCTTCACAGTGGGGGTATGTTGAGCCTCAAACCTGCACTTCTTTACACATCCTCTCAGCCTCCTTTTCCTATTCATTTCCTTCTTTTGCCACTCATTCCCTTCATCAAATTGCTCAAATCATTGTATTTTAGGACTTTTTACATGGTTTGTTAATTATGCTAATGACTGTGTTGTTGGTTTAGAATTTTGGTTCAAGTGCTGTGTTTCCGCAGCTCACACAGGGTTTCCGCAGCTAATCCCGGTTTCCGCAGCCAACCCCGGATTCCACAGCTATTTTATTAAACGGTATGTTCCAGGTGTCCTCCGGGAAGAAGAGCCACATGGGCAAGTTCTTGGAACCAAGGACATGGTGTGTGTCCTTCCAGCTCAGCCAAACCAGTCATAAAAACCCATGGTCAACGAGGAGGCAACTACGGTCAACAGAGGTCATTGGTGGTGGCACGGCTCTGCGTGTTCTGTTTTAGAGCACGTGAAGAACAGCTGGCCTCTTCCTCAGCCACGCAGACTATGGAAAGCACGAATCCAACAGAAGATTTAATTCCCACCACGACCGTTGCCTAAATCCGAGGACGCTGCCAGATTACGTGTTTTTACACAGCTGATAGAATAGCCTAGTTTGCGTTAAGTTAGTTTGCTTTTTCTGCTATAAATAAAGCGTCTCCGAACGCTGGATAGTTAGCTGCTGATATGTAATTTTGAACCCCACTGTACTTTCTATTTTGATACATAATATATGAGAAGACTGTTCTCCATTTGAGCATGTAATTGATCTTTGAGCTGGCTGGAGTAGGCAGAGGGCCCCTGTTTACTAAAGGCCTGTACAGTGCTTTTAATTTCCTGCATTTCTTTTTATCATTTTATGTATAATAGTTGTACAAAATGCCTTTGATTGCTGTGTTTTGATCATGTACAATAGCTGTATATAACTTTGAATTCCGCTTATCTATATTTCTGCACTTTTGTTCATGACTGATCAGTGTGTTTTTGCAGATTTCTTAGGAGCCCGGGACAATTTTCTTTCTTCTCTTTTTACAACTAGTGGCATTTGTGATCGTCTTATCTAGACTGCTGATCTTTATTTTTGATTTTCATTAGTATCATTGCTTTAGTTTACACTTTACTTTCTGCTCATAGCTTATCAAGTTGTTCCTCTTTTGATGGCTCTTTTTATCATAATCAACTAACTTTAGTGGAGCCAGAATATCACTTAGTGCAGCTTGGTTTATTATGTTTTAAGACTCACATTGCTAACTTGCTCATAACTCTTTCTTATATGATCAATCCAGCTGAAGGCAGAAAGGTTAAGGGAAAATTAAGTAGTGTGATTTGTCACCTAGATTTTACATTGCTTAAGATTTAATTGAAGAGTTAAAGTAGTTGTTCTTATTTTTTTTTAATTGAGTTAATGTAGATGTCATTTTCAATTTCATTTTCATCAGCAGTAGAGGTACTGGGCCGATGCCATTGGTCTTTATTTGATGACTTCATTTTCCTTTAAGAGTTGATTTCATTTCAGTTGTTGTTCAAAGCTTTCTTGTAGATTACTTTTAAGTTTTAAGAAATCATTTAGAACTCATCACAATCACACACACTTCACTCACTTTATTTCATTTCCATCACACCATTGTAGGAGAAATATATTTGAAACAAACTTAAAAAGTTAAAAACGACAAAAACGTAAGAAACAGTTGCCTAAGTACATACAGTACACATCACTTCATCAGCTTACGAGCCCCGGGTTGACATTTAAAAGTTGCAATTTAGACATCACTAAATTGACCAAACACCCTCTAAGCCTCCTATTTCCTTGTGCAGTTCCTTGGGATCCAATGCTACCACCTGTGTGAATTGACCTCTTCACACACTCACCAACCTCTGATCTAACTGCACAAACTTGAAAGAGAAAAATCCTCATCATGGATGAGCTTCCTTTATAGGAAAAATATTCATCCAACTGATAATACACTATCCCTTCTCTAATCTCAACTGGGTCTCTATTTGAACTGACATGCATCAGTTATCCATGAGTGAATACACAATTATCTGAAAATAACAGTTGTCACATTCATGCAAGCATCAACAAACTGTATCTCATTAATTTAACAACTTGTTGAATTAATCTAACTAAACTTGACTAAGTTAGACTAAGTAAACTAATCCTCTTAATATAGAACTCATCCTTAATTCCTTAATCAGTGGAGAAAATCAAGGACACATTCCCAAATTAGTGGAGAAATAATTGCATGTTCTCACAAAGACTTCAAGTTTGGTTTTCCTTAACTAATTAACTCATGGAAAATTAATTAATTAATATTCCAAACTGCTGGTAAGACCAAATTCAAACTTCCTATAGATAGACCAAAGACTGCTATAAGTAGGAAAATGCTATTTTTAGCAGTTTCACCTCTCACCCAAGGTGGCCAAAATGCTCATTGGCCAAGCTTCTATTTTTAGAAGTGCTATTTTTAGCAGTTCTATTTTTAGCAATTTCCAAATTTACATTTCTTGTTGCACACTTTTCAACCATTTGTGGGACGCTCGCAGCTGTCAACGCCATGCTCCTTAGAGGGTCCTGCTTCTCCATTGGCCATATCACCACCCTCGGGCTTACTCCTTAGGCAAAGATAATGAACAACTCCATATCGATACCTAGCAGATTTTTTGCAGAAGTGAGGGTCGTCGGGTAGATGCCCCTTAGTAATTTATAAGCGATTTGAATTTCAAATTCATTGATTCCCACTTGTTCTTGCTGTCTCGTGTAAAATCTATGGTAGCTTATTCCTTATCTAGCTCTTACTCCTGCTCTTAATTGCCCACTGCCTGCTCCCTTTGGTCCTAATACAGATGTATTGTCATGAATAGTGACATGAACGATCACCTCTCCTCGTAGCAGCACAACAGCGGACTTCATCCCATGCGACCACGATCTTGGTGATGGGCTAGATTGACGTGTATCCTGGCACTCGCGCCTCTTTCCCCCAAACTGCTTTACCATCATGCACTCTCTTTCAACTGGCTAGAGTGGTGAGACTGTCCCTCGAACGGTTAGTCAAGCAACTGGCCCGCCTGTATAGAGCTTCAGGCGACTGCCATTCACTCGACCCGAGAAGGGGTCTCCATTAAGCTTGGCAAGCTGAACCGCACCCCTATCGGTAACTTCTTTGATGACACAGGGTCCCAACCAATGCATTCAGAGTTTTCCAGGGAATTTCTCGAACTTACTGTCGTATAGCAAGACTAGATCATTCTACTTGGAGGTGCACACCTTTATATGGAAATCAATCCATGCTTTCTCACATTGTTTCTATACTTGCTGATGGAATCCAGCCAAAAACTGTTCGTCCTCCAATTCTTCTAGCTATGTGAGCCTTTCCCCCAAATCCCCATGGTCTTCCATACCTGTGATTGCCACAATCTGTAGACTAGGCACAATATATTCCATAGCCATAACGACCTCCTTGCCATAGACTAACTGAAAAGGTGTCTAGTCCGTCAACTTATTACACGTGGTTTGGTAGGCCCATAACACAACAAGGATGTGCAAGTCCCAGTCATTTCATTGCGCATTGCAGACCTTGGTCAATGCGGTCTCCAAGATTTTGTTGAATGCCTCTGTTGGGTCCCTATAATACTAGTGATTACCCCATTACTATTGTAGTTATACCCCTTATTTATACTGTTGTGCCCCTATTACCCCCATATTGTTACTATTGTGCCACATAGAAGCCCACTATTGTTATTGTTGTGCCCTACAATATTATTGTTATGTAGGCTTGGATTGTATTGGGACCACTTAGACTCCTATATATAGAAACGAGGTATTTTCATTTGTATCATCCAAGTATTGTTCATTTATGTAATGTAAAGGAGGTTGCCCCCTCGAAGAGGCTGAATTCTAAGGCGTTGATCTTTCTTTTCTATCTTTTCTTGAGCTGGTTTCATAACATTTGGTATCAGAGCCTTGGATTCTAGGGTTTCGCTGCTCCAAACAGGTCATCGTGGCATTTTCGCTATAACTTTTTTTCTGTGACGTTTCAGAAGTCGCAAAAAAAACCCATTTGAGAAGAATTTGCGTTGAACCTTGGGTCTGAATTTCAGAGCTTTTCGCGTGATAGTTTCGGTGATATGATCTGAGGAAGTTGGCCTTTTTGCAGACTCCTGAATTAAATTTAAAACAGGTGAACTGGGAAAAATATTCATAACTCTCTCTCTGAGGATCGGATTGAAATTTCGTAAAAAGGTACAGAAAGAGGACAGACTTTAGTTTCTTTTTTGTGTTTTCCAAATTTAAAAGGTGAAACAGCGACTCGTGGCACGTCGTACAAGTTCGCTCTACTGAACCAGTCTAAAAGCAAGTCACTGTGGGAGATTTCACATAACTCTTCCTTGGAGAATCCAATTGGGCTCAGACTTGTGGCATTGGAAAGAGGACGCAGAAGGCTACTACAGGTTTCAACTTCAGAATTGGATGATCTGAAATTACAGAGATACATCAGATTCAATATCAGGCTTCTATAAAGTGAAAAAAGGTGTGTAGTTTTTTTTTAATTTTTGTGTAAGCTTGGTTTAACGGAATTCAAAGGGCATAGTAAAGCATTATTATCGGTAACTGATGCCCCGAGGAAAGAAAATGCAAACACCTAGTAAGGAACCTGAAAGCTCTAGCATGACTCATGAAGAAGAGGAAGAAATGCTACATGATATATCAAAATTACAAGAACAAGTGCAACATATGTCACGCTCACAAAAGCTAACAGAAGCTAAGATAAATGGCGTGGAATCTAAGATGAAGGGCATGGAAGCTAAGATGGATGATTTGAAGACAGATTTGAAGACAAACATGGCAGATTTGAAGACAGATTTGAAGACAGACATGGCAGATTTGAAGACAGATTTGACAAATTTTCTACAAGAAATACTTACTAATGGTGAAAAGGTAGTAAAGGAAACTCATGATGAGAACAAAAGAAATGTTAATCATGATTCCATAGACTCTAATGTTGGATCGAAGACTCACCATGTTCCAAAAATCGATATGAGGAAGTTTGATGGCAAGGATCCCGCCACATGGATATTACAGATGGAGCAATTCTTCGATCTCAATAATGTGCAAAACACACAAAAGGTACGTATGGAAACTTTATATTTGGAACCAAATCAGTTTGTATGGTATCAATGGCTTTGTTCTCGTAAACAATTTATCACTTGGGCAATTTTTACGGAAGAATTGATAGCACATTATGAGGATACAAAAAGCAACACTTTTTTTAGCCAATTGATAAGTCTCAAACAAAAGGGTTCAATAATGGAGCACATTGAGGAGTTCCAAAAATTGAACATAAGGGTAAAAGATATTCCAGAGGAGCATAGGATTGATGTGTTCATAGGGTCTTTAAAGGATAATATCCAACATGATGTGCGCCTTTGGGAACCTGATTCATTAGAGAAGGCATTCAGGTTAGCAAGAAAAATGGAAAGCAAAATTATGGCAACTAGGAAGCATACCATTCACAACTATAAAGACGGAAGTGTTGCCCATAGTCTTCCACAACCTACAAGGTTGACACCACAACAATTGGAAGAAAAAAGAGCAAAAGGGCTTTGTTACAATTGTGATAGCAAATACACAAAAGGTCATAAGTGTGCTGAGAAGAAATTATTCTACATAGATTGTGAAGAGGAAGAAGAAAAGGAGCAAGAAAGGTCAAAAGAAGAGGATATATTCCAGGAACAAAGCCTAGATGAAGAACAAATAAATCCGACCATATCTTGTAATGCATTGGCGGGAATTACCACTCCTCAAACCATCAAGATAGAAGGACAAATCAAGAAGAAAAAGGTAATAGTGTTGATTGATTCAGGAAGCACCCACAATTTTATTCATTGTAGGGTAGCAAAAGAATTGAATTGCTTCCTATATCCAGCACCAGAGTGTCAAGTGATGATTGCAAATGGAGGAACAATAAATTGCTTTGGAAAGTGCCATAATATCAAGCTATCCATGGGAGAATATGTATTGACTAGCCCAATGCTTTCCATTCCAATGGGAGGTGCTGATGTTGTACTAGGAGTCCAATGGCTACAATCCTTGGGTACAATAGCTTTTAATTTTCAAGAACTTTTCATCAAATTTTCTGCGGAAGGAAAGGAAGTTGAATTAAGGGGTATTGCAGGGAAACCAGGAAAGATAATCAGCTCTAATGGTATGACAAAGCTTCTAAAAAAGGAGCAAAGAGGTGTAATTGCACAATTATGTTCGCTAGATGTTTCCACATTGGAATCATCTATTTCTCCAGATCTCCAAAAAGTCTTGGACAATCATTCCAAGGTATTTGAGACTCCCAAGGGTCTCCCACCTATGCGTGATCATGATCATGCTATTCATCTGATTCCAGGAAGTGTTCCTCCAAACATCAGGCCGTACAGATATCCCTATGTCCAAAAAAGTGAAATTGAACGTATGGTTGCAGAAATGCTAGAGGCTGGTATAATTCAACCGAGTCAAAGTT
The DNA here is from genome assembly GCA_031772625.1 of Pinus tabuliformis. Lineage (NCBI taxonomy): Eukaryota > Viridiplantae > Streptophyta > Pinopsida > Pinales > Pinaceae > Pinus > Pinus tabuliformis. The sequence goes on from CM062819.1 coordinate 1,804,480,849, forward strand.
CTTTCTCAGCTCCAGTAGTATTGGTGCACAAGAAGGATGGATCATGGCGCATGTGTCCAGATTATAGGGAGCTCAACAAGCTCACTATTAAAGATAAGTTCCCCATTCCTGTTATTGATGAATTACTGGATGAATTGCATGGATCAATTTACTTCACCAAGTTGGATCTTCGTTCGGGATATCATCAAATCAGAATGAAGATTGAAGACATTCCAAAAACGGCATTTAGAACTCATGAGGGTCATTATGAATTTTTGGTCATGCCTTTTGGCCTTACCAATGCACCTTCAACATTTCAAGGTTTGATGAATTCAATTTTCAAACCATTCCTTAGAAAATTTGTGTTAGTATTTTTTGATGATATACTAATCTACAGCAAGTCTTGGAAGGATCATGTTGAACATGTTGACAGGGTGCTACAACTATTGGAGGAGAAACAATTATATGCAAAAAGATCCAAATGTTTCTTTGGAGTCCAGGAGGTGGAATATTTGGGTCATATTGTATCTCATGAAGGAGTTAAGGTAGACCCTAGCAAAATTAAAGCCATTAAGGAATGGAAAATCCCCACATCCATAAAGCATCTGCGAGGATTTCTTGGGTTGACAGGGTATTATCGCAAGTTTGTTAAGAATTATGGGAGAATAGCAGCACCTCTAACAACATTATTGAAGAAAGATTCATTTTCATGGACTCCGGAAGCAACAAAGGCCTTTGAACATCTTAAAGAGGCAATGTGCCAAGCACCGGTCTTAGCTACACCGGACTTCACAAAAACCTTTATTGTGGAATGTGATGCTTCAGGAAATGGAATTGGTGCTGTTCTAATGCAAGATGAAAGACCCATTGCTTTTGAAAGTCGTCCAATCAAGGGAAAGTTTTTAAGCAAAGCTATTTATGAGAAGGAAATGTTGGCAATACTCCATGCACTTAAGAAATGGCGACCCTACCTAATGGGAAGACACTTCAAGGTAAAAACGGATCATGATAGCCTTAAATACTTTTTAGAACAAAGATTATCCTCTGAAGAGCAACAAAAGTGGGTCACAAAGATGTTGGGTTATGACTTTGAAATCATCTACAAAAAAGGGAAGCAAAATGTGGTGGCAGATGCACTCTCAAGAAAGGATGAGGATGTGGAAGCATTGTTGTGTGCCATTTCTATTATCCAACCAGATTGGATAAACGAAGCAAGGGAGGAATGGAAGAATGACGAAGAAGTGTGGGCACTTATTCGAAAGCTACAACAAGATTCCAGTACTTCTGATACATTTAGCTGGAAAAATGATTCGTTATGGTACAAAGATCGCTTATACCTCTGTAAGAATTCCCAGCTAAAACAAAAGATTCTTATGGAATTGCACACTTCTCCCTTAGGAGGGCACTCAGGATTTTTAAAAACTTACCACAGGGTTAAGAAGGAATTTTTTTGGGATGGCCTTAAATCAGATATTCAAAAGTTTGTGGCAGAATGTTTGGTTTGCCAGCAAAATAAAGTTGAAACAATTAAGACACCGGGTCTATTACAACCTTTATCCATTCCAAGCCAACGTTGGGAGGAGGTTTCAATGGATTTTATCACAGGTTTACCCAAGTCTGAGGGAAAGAGTGTCATCATGGTGGTAGTTGACAGACTTACCAAGTATGCACACTTTTGTGCATTATCACATCCATTTAAAGCCAGTACAGTTTCTACTGCATTTATGGAAACAGTTCAAAAGCTACATGGAAACCCAAAGATTATTGTAAGTGACAGAGATCCCATTTTCACTGGAAATTTTTGGACAGAATTATTTTCTTGTCTTGGTACTCAGTTAGCTCATAGCTCATCTTATCATCCTCAATCTGATGGGCAAACTGAGATAGTAAACAAATGTTTGGAAGGATATCTTCGTTGCTTTGTATCTGATAAACAGACACAATGGGTCAAATGGTTGCCTCTGGCTGAATGGTGGTATAACACTTCCTTCCATACAGCAACAAAAATGACCCCATTTATGGCACTTTATGGGTATCAACCACCATCCATCACATCATATTTAAGAGAAAATTCTAAGGTTCAGGCAGTGGAACATCACATCGAACATCAACAACAAGTCCTCCAACTCTTAAAGGATAACCTTGTGTTGGCACAAAATAGAATGAAACAACAGGCAGATCAACATCGCAGTGAAAGAAGTTTTGATGTAGGTGATTGGGTATTCCTACGGCTACAACCATATAAGAAAATGTCCCTAAAGCAAGCTAAGAAGGATAATAAATTATCACCAAAGTATTATGGTCCGTACAAGGTGTTGCAAAAGATTGGTACTATGGCATACAAATTGGAGCTTCCTGCAGCTTCTCGATTGCACCCAGTTTTCCATGTTTCATGTTTAAAGAAGGTTATAGGTGACAAGCTCCCAATTCAAACAATATTGCCAGAACTTGATGAGGAAGGAAAAATTATATTGGAACCGGAAGCAGTCACAGAAACAAGAACTCGACAGCTACGAAATCGATCAATTTCAGAGTATCTTATCAAGTGGAAGAACTTATCCACTGAAGATTCCACATGGGAGGATGAGAATTTTATGCAGAAGTATCCAGAACTACTCAAGCGTTGAGGACAACACTTTTTTGAAGGAGAGGGGCATGTTGGGTCCCTATAATACTAGTGATTACCCCATTACTATTGTAGTTATACCCCTTATTTATATTGTTGTGCCCCTATTACCCCCATATTGTTACTATTGTGCCACATAGAATCCCTCTATTGTTATTGTTGTGCCCTACAATATTATTGTTATGTAGGCTTGGATTGTATTGGGACCACTTAGACTCCTATATATAGAAAGGAGGTATTTTCATTTGTATCATCCAAGTATTGTTCATTTATGTAATGTAAAGGAGGTTGCCCCCTCGAAGAGGCTGAATTCTAAGGCGTTGATCTTTCTTTTCTATCTTTTCTGAAAATGCTCATTGGCCAAGCTTCTATTTTTAGAAGTGCTATTTTTAGCAGTTCTATTTTTAGCAATTTCCAAATTTACATTTCTTGTTGCACACTTTTCAACCATTTGTGGGACGCTCGCAGCTGTCAACGCCATGCTCCTTAGAGGGTCCTGCTTCTCCATTGGCCATATCACCACCCTCGGGCTTACTCCTTAGGCAGAGATAATGAACAACTCCATATCGATACCTAGCAGATTTTTTACAGAAGTGAGGGTCGTCGGGTAGATGCCCCTTAGTAATTTATAAGCGATTTGAATTTCAAATTCATTGATTCCCACTTGTTCTTGCTGTCTCGTGTAAAATCTATGGTAGCTTATTCCTTATCTAGCTCTTACTCCTGCTCTTAATTGCCCACTGCCTGCTCCCTTTGGTCCTAATACAGATGTATTGTCATGAATAGTGACATGAACGATCACCTCTCCTCGTAGCAGCACAACAGCGGACTTCGTCCCGTGCGACCACGATCTTGGTGATGGGCTAGATTGACGTGTATCCTGGCACTCGCGCCTCTTTCCCCCAAACTGCTTTACCATCCTGCACTCTCTTTCAACTGGCTAGAGTGGTGAGACTGTCCCTCGAACGGTTAGTCAAGCAACTGGCCCGCCTATATAGAGCTTCAGGCGACTGCCATTCACTCGACCCGAGAAGGGGTCTCCATTAAGCTTGGCAAGCTGAACCGCACCCCTATCGGTAACTTCTTTGATGACACAGGGTCCCAACCAATGCATTCAGAGTTTTCCATGGAATTTCTCGAACTTACTGTCGTATAGCAAGACTAGATCATTCTACTTGGAGGTGCACACCTTTATATGGCAATCACTCCATGCTTTCTCACATTGTTTCTATACTTGCTGATGGAATCCAGCCAAAAACTATTCGTCCTCCAATTCTTCTAGCTACGCGAGCCTTTCCCCCAAATCCCCATGGTCTTCCATACCTGTGATTGCCACAATCTGTAGACTAGGCACAATATATTCCATAGCCATAACGACCTCCTTGCCATAGACTAACTGAAAAGGTGTCTAGTCCGTCAACTTATTACACGTGGTTTGGTAGGTCCATAACACAACAAGGATGTGCAAGTCCCAGTCATTTCATTGCGCATTGCAGACCTTGGTCAATGCGGTCTCCAAGATTTTGTTGAATGCCTCAACAGTCTCATTCGCTTGCGAGTGGTATGTCATACTCTATTGATGATATATCTGGAATTCCTCAGTGACTGCGCTGATCATTTCGTTCAAAAAATGCATTCCCTGATCACTCATGAAAATTTTGGGACATTCAAACCTTGTCAGTACGTTCTTGAACAAAAACTTCGCAACTGTCGCAGCCATGCAATCCTTAACCGGTTGTGCCTCTGCCCATCAAGTCAAATATTCTATCATGGTGATGATGTAGCGCACACTCGTCTTCCCGCATGACTCAATAGGTGCTACGAATTCAATTGCCCACTTATCGAATGACTGTAGCATCATCTATGGCTGGAGCAACATTTCATCTCTCTACAATGGTTTCCCTATCCATTGACATACGTCGTAGGCTCGGTAGTATGCTTTTGAATCCTGGTGCAAAGTATGCCACCATAATCTGGCACGAACAATCTTCTGGGATATGGCGTGACCTGCATAATGCCCACCAGCAACCCCTCCATGTGCTTTGGCCAGAATCTATCCTCACTCGAACTCTGGTACATATTTTCATAATATTTAATTGTTGCCCATCTTGTAGAGGTGCCCGGCAATCACGGTAAAGTCTGTAGCACGTATCACCAATTCCTTCTTTTGTTGAACAGAATATCCTGGCGGCACAGTTCCTGTAGTTAAAAAATGGATTATGTCCTCAAATTGGCCATTCACAATGTGCACTGCATACAACTAGGCATCTTGGACTCCATCCTCTAAATTCATGGGCTCTTCGCCAGTCTCAATTCGAGACAGGTGATCCAGTCCTGCATTTAGATGCCCCGGCTTGGCGACGACCTCAAAGTCATATTCTTGAAATAACAACAACCATCAACAGATGAGCCCCCCCAACACAGGCTTATTCACTAGGTATTTTAGCACAGAGTGATTAGTATACATCTTAAAATGTCCTCTGAGCAAATAGTGATGGTATTTTTGGAGCGCGTATACCATCGCCAATCCCTCTCGCTTAGTAGTAGAGTAATTCTTCTTAGCTTTTGACAAACGGTGACTTGAGAATGCAATTGGATGGTCAATTCCCTCCATCTTTGGTTGAGTAAGTACTGCCCCTAACGCAATACATGACGCGTCGACATGCACATGAAATTCAATGTCCCATTTTGGAAAGACCAATATGGGAGCTGATGCCATATTTTCCTTAAGCGTCTCCAGACATTTGTTATATTCCTCATTCCAGCAATAAGTAGCATCCTTCTTTAGCAACTGTTCCATCAGGGCCATGATCTGAGTATAGCTTTTGATGAACTTCCGATAGTAGCCTGTGTGTCCCAATGTGGCGCGTAGCTGTTTTACACTTCGCAGCGCTTGCAAATTGAGTATGACAGTGATCTTTGTTGGATCCACCATCAGTACTTGCTTACAAACCACATGGCCCAACAAGTTCCTAAAGGGGATGAGGAAAGTACAATTCTTTAGGTTTAGCGCAATCTGGTGACATTAGCAGGTATCCAACATCAACCGTAAGCTCACGATATGTTTCTTAACCAAGACAAATATGGTCCAGTCATCAAGATAGACTTCTAAGAACTGAATGTGGCTACCACAATGCGGGAAAATATCGCCAATGCGTTCTTCAGCCCAAATGGAGTCACCATATACTAAAAACAACCCCATTCAGTAGCGAACATTGTTTTACTCCTGTCTTCTAGCGCGATCTTGATCTAGTGATACTCGGAGAACCCGTCCATGAAGGAATAGGTTTCTTGCCCTCTAACATTTTCCAGTACTTCATCTGTAAAGGGTGTCGAGAATGAATCGTTAACATAGGCATCATTGAGCTTTCAGAGATCCATGCAGATGCGGATCTCACCCTTCTGTTTCTTCTCCTGCACCACCATAAGACTTACCCAATCAGACTCCTCAACTGGTTCAATAAATCTTGCTGCCAGCATCTTGTCCAATTCTTCGCGGACTTTTGCCTTGTATTTTGGATTCAATCGGTAGGGTCACTGCTTAACTGGCTTTGCATCTAACTTCAATGTTATCTTCATCATTCGTAAGTCCCCGAGGATCCCTTTGAGCTGTGTGATTTTTGTTGGGAATAAATCTCGATATTCTCGAGCAATTTGACGACCTTTTCCACCGTGGCGTCCTCCCAATAATCCCCAAGCGTTGCATACTTAAGCCCTTCTTCTGTTCCGATATTCACTTATTTCATTTTCAATGGCACCGTGATGTATGGATATTCAATTTCTGGGCCGCGGACCTCACGAATCCCTTCTGACTGCGAAATATTAATGTTACGTGGGTCATCCTCATCATTTTCTACTTGTAGATTGTAACATTCCAAGGCCTGGCTCAACTATTGTGACAAGTCTGGCTACACGATTTCTTCCGGTTCCAGTGGCGTTTTGAAAATGGCGGCCTTCACTAGCTATAACTCATCGTCCATGGTATCCGTCCATTGATCTTCAAAGAGAAATGTCGACAGAAACCCTTCGCGCAGGATATCCCACCCTCCTGTGCCATGTCACATCTCTATTTCAGTATACCAATTCCTTAGAATGACATCCAGGGTATGATAAAATAAGTGCACCCACTCCAGTTGAGGCTCCTCGCCATAAGCTTTGGTCCATCTAGTAAGGTGCATGCGTGGATCATCACGCCCATCATATTTCTCCATTATTCGTAGTTCTGGCTTCCCAAATCTTATCTTCATCATGCACCTACAGCTGCGCCAATCTTCGAAAGTTCCTTCATGTGTGCCGCACCATCACACAGGTGTCGCGTGCAATGTCCATTTCAACGCATCAAACCATTGGTGCTCTGGTACCGCGCTTTTGAACTTAATCAGGAATTCATCTATTATTGTCAGCCCATCATACCTCGGCAGCTCACGATCCTGAGCTCTAACACAATACAGGGATTTTGTCATCATATTGCAATGTAGTGTGGTTACTCCGTTCAACCTTTTATGCTACCACTCATCTTCTTCATCTGAATCACCGGTGCACGATTCTGCGTAGCCTTGTGATATTCTAATTTCCTTTGTTGTCTTATCCCCTTTTGGCTTGTGTGCAGCAATTTTATAGATACAATCCAATTCATCGTCCCTTTTTTCATCGTGCACCGTTTCCGTGTAGCATGGTCCTTCAGTCGGATCTAGCGAAGTGACTACGTGGAGCGACTTCTTCTCAAATATCATCTTCGGCTGTTTGAGATTAATAGCCCCATTCATGTCGATGGCCCAGTCTATCCCTAGCAATGCAAGGTATGGGCTATTTTCATCCACTATTTCAATAACTTCAAAGTCCGTTCGGGTACGTGCACCATCTATATCTACCGTAATTCCTTACATCCTTCCCACGGGTAGGATCTTTTGCTGATTTTCCATCCACAATTGGATTGGAGACCATTGTAGTGTGCACTTACCCATGCGCTCCCAAGTATGTTTAGGCAGTATGTTTTCATCAGAGCCCAAGTCTAGAATGACCTAATCCATCTCGTAATCACCAATCTGCGTCATTAATCACATCTCCTACCCAGTCCGCGATGCATGTCCTCCTAATTTTCGGACTAAGCAAGGTTCACTCCACCCTGCGCATCTATTAATCAGTTCTTGTAAGCATTTAACTTCCCTATTATCGCAAAGAAATTTTATGCATATCTCTAAGAAGGTAGTCAGCATCGAGGGACCCCTGTCCAGCTCAGGCTGATCCCTACTACCCGAGGTAGAGACATCTATGAAGCTCTCCCTAGCTTCCAGATAGGTCTCCCAACCAACCCCTGTGTCTTCTCCAGTTAGGTTCCTTTTATCCTCTCTTGTGGTTGCGCCACTTCTCATTGCCATGTTTACTTTGGGATCTTCATTGCGAGGTTCAGACCTCATCATCTGCACATTTTGCATCATCATAGGTGGCGCTGCCCTTTTTTCACTAGTATGTTCTATTAGTATGGGGCAATCTATCAGTTTGTGATCGAATTGCTCACAGTAAGTGCATGATATTCTGGTTGGGTTGGTGCAATCCCACGCATAATGTCTTGGTCCTCCATAGTTGTAACAGATTAGCTGCCTGCTACCCCTTCCTAGTCCCATTCTGCCCTGTCCTTGACCGCGTCATTGGAACCCACCGCGCGCGATCGCCGCGGCTGGATCCTGACCTCGCGCTTCAGCCTGCATTCTATAGGCATGTGACTAGTCCATCAACATTTGATAGCTACGACAATCTCTTTCTTCGTGGCCCACCGATCTGAAAAAGTTGCAAAAGAGCTGCTAGGGTGTGTGGTTGAATTTTGGTAGTAGATGACAATTATCTGTGTTATGATTTCCTCCTAGTTGATAGATTGTGCACCAGAGTGGAGTTATTGCACTTGGCCCAACTTGCACCTCTGGTCACAACGACATTGGTCCCCCCATTGTCACATAATTCATAAAGACCGGGCAGTGATCTTTATCATGCCCCTGGCTCTTGCACTTTATATACCATACTGCCTCCCAGACTTCTGGCCGAGGTACCTGTTCCTATTTTAAATTCTTCATTTATAGACATAAATTTTGTATTTGCACTTGGATCTACTGAACTCCCAATCCCGGGTCTTGTAATGGTGTCTCATGCAGCCTCATCGTTGTCTCCAATGCTTCAACCTGGGTTGAGATCTTTTATTGTGACAAAGTTGTCGTCAGATGTGGTGTTAATGATGCCACAAACCAAGCGCAGTGCTACGCATCCGAAAGGGTCATGTTTGCTTCTCGGATGGCACTTTTCAACCTTTGATCTAGATCCCATGGAGTTTCATTAGGCATCATTGCGATCTCCTTGAACCCTATGATCGACTGTGTTTCCGACTTTGGCCGGCTAAATTCTTTCTTCAGCTCAGTCCGGATCTCTGTCCTCCCTGTGGTCAGGTGAGTGCTTGAGTACTTTATGTACCATGTCAGTGCTCGGTCCTGCAACGTGCTTACCAAGGTCGCCTTTTTGATATTATCATCCGTAATTCTATGCACATCCCATACTGACGTGACCACGAACCAAAATTATTCTGGATCTTCACTTCTTGCTCCTTTGAACACTGGCAACTAGATCATGCTCGTCATTTTCAATCTTTGGTTTGCGCGACAATCTGTTCTGGATTACTATTGCCCCTGATCCCTTCACTCCTCAACTTATTTTTCTATAGAATTGCTGCATCAGACACCCATTAGGCAGATATCGGTCCTGGCAATGGAACCATTTGTTGGCTTATATGGGCCTGACCCACATTCAAATGAATTATTTAGCCAAACAAATCTCGCAACTACCGACCCTTTCGGCAACAGCCCGCGGAGCGCGGACTGAGGTCTTACCTGAGGTAGTAGGGGAGGGTGTTGGAACCAGGTTTCCACACCCTTGGGATGTCTAGACGTGGGTTGGATGTTTCGTGCACCATTCTGCAGCTTCGTGCTACTCGCGCAGATCCAGAATAACTCTTACCTTCTATCAGCGCGCTGTTTATGGATCTTGTTTATTGGATGAAATATTGTAACTCAGATCTACTTAGCAAGGATATTTAACAGATTTAACCGGTTCGAGTACTTGATTTAACCCATATTCATATGTATGCAAAAGGTAAGCATATGCGCATAGATTTAACAGTCATATTAACCATACAACAAACCAGAGTTGAGATAATTTAGATTTAACATAGGATTACAGAAGAAACTTATCTTTAATTACTTTCTTCACCAATACATCCAGATTTTCCCTGTGCACTTAGCTGCAGGGGTCCGTGCACACAGCTGCAAACTCTTCCAGGCCTCTGTGCACATATCTATAAAGCCTCTATCCACTACCCAAACCCTCGACTTAGACTTACATATGCTTTCAGACTCTTCTCCTCAAGAACCCATTACAATTTGGATCCAAGATCATACCCTAAAAAGAACTGCCTTTCCCTCATACAACCACACTCTATTTATACCTTCCTATGGTCCGCGGACCTACTTACTTCCTATTATTTTATATTATTTCTTGGGCGGACAACCCTTTCACTCGACTTTTTACATTTCACGCTCTGCATATTTCGGAGGTTTACAATATTTTTATCCTAATTTATATGCTATCAGACCCAAAATTGTTACGCGGGACCTCCGCTACCCAACACGTACCCTAGTGATGTCTTGATGAAGTCTAGGAAGTTCCCTATCTGAACCCATGCACTTGCGCTACTCCACGCAACTGTCTATCCTTCACAACTTGTGCAACTGCTTCCACGCAGCTCTATAAAGAGCGCGAAGAGGCGTTATCTAGATCCTTTATCCTTACTTTGCTATTATTATAAATCTTGACTTAACTATGTGTACCCAATATTCTCATTAGCCATTCAACATTCATAACAAGTACGCACAATCATAAAACTGTAACGAGATGCATAAATACAACAGAAGCATAAACACACAGTATCGCAGAATCAACTTATCTTTTATTAATCCTCTATTCAAGTACAATCCCAACTCTACCCATTTAGCTGCAGGGGTCCGCGCACACAACTGTGACCCAAGACCCTCTTCCTACCACTATGACCCAAGACTCGAACTTACAGACTCATAGCTAATATCTCATCCCCAAAACATATCTCCAAAACTAAGACTTAATAATGACTTTACACTTAGAGCCTCGCTCTATTGATACACTCCCATGGTCCATGGACCATGGGTAGGCTGACATAGCATACGTTAAATTACATTATTTTAGGGCGGACAACCCTAGACTCTTGCGCTCCACGCCCGCATATCGCAGGGTGTTTACATTACACTTGACCAAAATCCGGGCTTCAAGCCCCAAAAACATGCTACGGGGTGATCCACTACCCAACACACATGTTTCATACTACAAACTAAAAATGGAAATTGAAAAACTCACTACTAAAAAACCACAGTTATTGCATGCTATTTCCTACTCTAAGATACCAAAATTATTTTCCCAACCAGATGAAATCAAAAACCCAATGCAACGATGTAAGCAGTTGGCTTAAGGACTGGACTCTGTTTTCACTGTTTTGAAAAAAGAAAAACTTGGAAAATGACAACTCAAACTCTAGTTGAAACCAAAATCAGTGAAAATAGAGTCTAATCTGCTTGCACTGATGACTCCAGTGAATTAGCCAAAGGATCCTGGAAAAAATTAAAATTCACCTCTTGACGATGTACCAATAATTATGCATCCTTTTCATGATTAGATGTTGGTTGAACCTATTTTATATCTTTATTCTTAGTATTGTTCTCAAAAAATACGGTAGGAGGTTGTTTACCATTCACATCAGAAAAAGCCTCTATACATTCTTAAGCAGGTTCAAATAGAACAACCACATCATGTGCATCAAAGAAATTTAAAATTTATCTTTCTTGTGATTCAATGAGACTGTTATCTTAGCATTTAATAATTTATGAGTTTTTCATTTCCAAGGATTTAAAATCAAGAGTAGTTTTAGTGCCATTGAAGGAGTTTAAAACATCCCTCTTTTCTTCAGTATTTCTTTGCAACTCTAAGTATCTATCCTCATGACTGGTTTCACTTCTTAGAGTTTCCACGCGTGCACTTTCAAAATTGTGATTCTCACCATTTTCATCATGAGACAAAGACTCAGAAAAAGACAGGTTTGAAGAGAAAATTGATTGGGTATCCTCATATATTTCTTGATCATTTGTAAACTGAAAGCACTCATGAATATCTTCATAAAACTCAAGAGAATGAATATGACTTTTAACACTAAGATCCATATTTATTCATCTTCAATCAAGGGAGACGTTAATTTTTGTTTGGATTGATCTTGTATATCTAAGCAACTAGTATCTACTAGTTCTTCTTGATGAGAAAATAACTTATACAAAGCTTTTGTACATGTGATGTTAAGATCTTGATTTTCACATAAGGATTCTGAAAATGAATGAGTTGTAAAACATTTTGAATGGTTGTCCTCACTCTCTTGATCACATGAAAACTAATCAACTTGTTGCATGTCTTTATCACCCATAGAAAAAGGAACATGATTGTGCTCACTAAGATTGTGATTCATTTTGTTTTCATCTAAGGGAGAAAATATTATTTGCTGAAAATGTTCCTATACATCATGACTATTATCATATAATATCTCCTTCTACTGTTGAAAATAAATTTCATATAACACTTCTTTGATTTCTCCATCTGTTAACTCTTCATTACCATGCACATATTCTAGACACTGAATGAAACTATCATAGTTTTCACAACAATCTTCAAACAACAATAAGGGAGGGTGATTTTCTCTATAATGCTCAAAGAATGTTGTGTGTAAATCCTTTAGAGAACACAAACTACCAGGCCATAGTCTTTCATACCATGATCTCGTATCTTCTTCTAGTGCAGCCATAAACATCTTCATGAGATAGTCTTCAAGCAAGTAAACCCCTAACTTATGAATATGAAAATGAAATTTGATCAAATGTAAAGTAGCATCATCCCTATCCTGATCATTAAATTTTGGTAATGCGAGGGATGTGATTAAGAAAACCAAGAATATGAGCATGATTCATAGGAGCATACCTTGCAGATCTCTAAGCCTCCATCTCGAGGCAATGGAGCTACCAAAAAATTCTTCAGACAACTGAGTCTTCGGCCAGTGGAGTCGTTATGGAATTTTGAACTCTAGGTTCAGTTTTGAATGGAGTCGCCAGGTGAATGATGCACAACCTTTCCATGTCTGTCCTATGTTCACCATCAGAGAGAAAATCTAATCTTTGTCATTCTCTCAGGGATAATTTTACATGAAACTTCACCTCCCCAACAAAGACGCCAAAATGTTATCACTTAGAGACAACCATGGCTGCATGGAGAAACCCTAAGGTAACCTCAAACCATTTTTAGGTTGAAAGCTAACCCTTCAACCCGGAGGGGGATCTTTTCGTAAAACTCAACTTCTCTATGGTCACTGTAGTAGAAGGTTTTCACAATTGAGTTCAGGTGGGCAGATTTGGGTTTAGGTATAAGATGGTTGGATGATCCTCAAAACCTACCATTGGGCATGGAGTCAAACTATCAATCAAATGAAATCACATATCTAATGACCAAATTGCACAAAGCATGGGAGTAACATGTCCTTTGACTGTTTTGGAGATTTCTAATTAGCACAACCACACTAATAAATGTAATTGATATAAATTGAGAGGCACATATGAAGCACATGCACAATTGATGGATAAGAGAAAACCTCTACCAAAAAGTAAAAGAATTAAGTAAATAACAAATAACAATGAAAATAATAAAAATGTGTATTTGTTGTAAAATAATGTAAACCTACAATTAGTTAATAAAGTATCCTATATTTTTTAATTAACATTAAAATCATATCAATATATATAGGTTTAACATAAATGGAGATTTATATTAGTTTTAAAATAATATAAAAATGAGAACTATTGAACGTTAAAATATTATTAATAGATATGTTTAGAAAGCCAAAAAAAACTGGAATTATAATGTAAAAACAATATCTATTTGTTATTATGACAACAAATAAAAAGGTTTCCTCCACTAATTTACTCTTTTGACTTACCACAAAGAAACTAGAGCTATCACGAGCCAATAAAAAACTAAACTACCGAACTCACACCATGACCATATTTGCAAGTTTTGTCATCGCTTCTTGTTCATATTTGCAGGTTCGCACATGTAAATGCATAGGACTAATGTGCTTCATTCAACCACAACCTATTGCATTCAAACTATTAATGGGTGAGAAATGTAGATGGAAACATGAACCCTAGCTTTCTATCTCTCTCGCTATCCTCCAGAAACCCTAGCGTGGACTTTTTCTCTTATCGAAAAGGGCTAAATTATTCATTTCTCATGTGCCTTGGTCTGCACAACAACACTCTGCTTGAATCAAGTCATTACTCCTTTGTGCTACCCAAAAATTATTGTACCTGTACGTCATGAAGGTCCTGTGCCTGACTTATTCAAGGTAGCATTGAAGTGTCACCATAATATTCTTTAATCAAATTATCCATAAAGATTTTATCGGAGTTTAGGAGCATTATAACATTTTTTCAGAGAAAAAAGCATCATAGATTATATTGAGACAATATAAAAACCATCATAAGATACAAAAGGGTGGCAAGAGAAGCCACGATCCAAGACATCTCGAGAAACAAGCAAAAGTCAGATGTCCGAAAAGGCACCTTGTGCAGAAAGACAAATACATCAACATGGAAACATAAAGGACTGAGAATACAGGAAACCGTATTACAAAACATATACATCAGGTTCAGGAATCATGGCATAAATGCACCAAAAAAAATAACCAGGAGAAACAAATTCCAAGAGCGGCCAGGACATCACATCCACCACTACTTCCATAGACAAAAAGCCAAAAGTCATATAGCGGGCCCATTCTTTTTGGGCTGCTTTTTTGGGACTGAATCGAATATTGCAATGATGCGATGCAAAATGGATCTATAGGGATCCTTTGAGTCTCTGAAAATTTTATAATTCCTCCACTTCCATGCGCACCATAACATAATAACGATGAGAATACGCCTTGGCTCCCTTTGTCTGCACCACCATTCGAAAGCTGCATGGATAGAATCAAAAACAACATGAGGAAAACCAAGAAGAATGGCCAGATCATACCAGATTTGCTGAGAGGATTTGCATTGGAAGAACATGTGGAGATTTGACTCCTCGTCTGATTCACACATCGAACACCTGCTAGGGCCGTGCCAGCTTCTTTTCCTCAAGTTGTCTCATGTCAGGTTCTTCTTATTAAACACCAACCATGCGAAAAGAATCATCTTAGGGGGGCATCCCGATTTCCAGAGAACCATTGGAAATTTAGAGCTTGAATGCGGAACCTTAGAAGAGATAATATCAGAGTAAATATCTTTTACTCGGGCTAGCAATTGAGCGTTTGACATAGTCCAAGTTAGGTGATCAGTCGACCCTCCATGATGAATCCCACAGCCTTCTAGGGCATCTTTGATAGCTTTCCATGATGAACTCAGTTCCACTGGCAAACCAAGATCAGTGGCATCCTTCCATAAAGGAACAAGGCCACACCATTCGGAAACGAGTTTATCCCATGTAAAGATACCATTTCTGTGTAGGGGATATAAGAGGTTTTCAGGAATGGAAATGTTTCCACGACAGCACACAATAGAATAAAAACCAATTAAGATACTGTTACCAGAGTGAATCCTCCACCTCAGATTCTTTATAAAGTATTTCTCGACCTTCCGAAAGCTGAGCCAAATGGCTGATCCATGTTCCAATTGCTCCAGATCTGTACCAATATTCCAGATTTTTGCCTTTCATATATTTTAATTTTATAGTGACACTCCATGGCCCTTCCCCGAAGATCACTCTCCAGAGCGATTTACATAATAGAGCTTTACCAAAAACCCTCAAATCCATTAAGCCCCATCCCCCAAGATGCTTAGGTAATGAAATACTATCCATTTTGGAAAGATGGAACTTCCGCTGATCAGATTACCACCCCAGATAAAATTTGTCGTAACCTTGGTCATCTTATGAATAGTGCTTGTCGGGAGGAAGAATAAATGAGCCCAATAGAGGGCCATCTGCAATAAAACAAATTGAGAGAGAATGACTCTACCTGCCAAGGATAGAATCCTATGTTCCCATGCAGATATATTTTTATAATATCTCTCTGTCAGCCATTGCCAATCATTCTTGGAGTAACCCTTAGCTTTGAGATGAAAGCCTAAATATTTGAGGCCCTCCTTGAGCGGCCTTGTCTCTATACCAAAAAGCTTAGAAATCCAATTCACTGTCTCCATGTTGATATCATTGTGAAAGAGTGAGGATTTCGCTTTGTTGATAATAAGCCCGGAGGCTCTTTGGAATCTTTCAAGTATATCTTTTAAACACATCCAAGATATTCTGCATAGCATTGCAAATAAGAGCACATCATCAACAAAGAGGTTGTGCGAAATGAAGTTGTGCCTGCATATTTTAATAGGCTTGCATCTGTTTTCAGCGACCGCTTTATTGATGTGGATGCTTAGAGAGTTCATGGCCAGAATAAACAAAAGAGGAGTAAGGGGGCATGCCTGACGCAGACCTCTTTCTGCTTGAAAAATGGGAAGGAATACCATTGATAATGACCGCATAGTTCACATTCTCTACGCAAGCCATGATCCATCGGATGGAGTTGGGCCTCAAACCGATCTTAGCCAAAAGACATTCAACAAACCCCCAGTCTAAGCAGTCGTAAGCTTTCTGCAAATCTATTTTCATGACGGCCGCTTCTGTGTTTTGAGAAGACATAGAGAACAAGCACTCATGTGTATTAGCCACGGCATCCAAAATATTGCGGCCCTTTAGAAAAGAAAATTGTTCCTTAGATAAAAAGGAAGCCAGTGTTCCTTTTATTCTTTCAGCAATAGCTTTAGTGATGATTTTGAAATAAATATTGCATAATGATATCGGTCTGAAATCATGAAAAGATTCCACCTCCCCCTTTTTCGGAATTAAAGCAATCAAAGTGGAAGTAGTGATATGGTGAACGCAGCCAGTCATTCTAGACACTTCCACCATCCTTAGCAGATCATGCTTAATGAGGTCGAAGAAGTGGGTGAAAATTTTGATTGTCCAGCCATCCAAGCCTGGGCTCTTATCCTTCTTAAAGGACTTCAAAATTACGAGAAGCTCGTTCTCTGTGACTGGCTAAAACATGGCCTCATTCTTTTCATCGTCAAACATCTGAGGAACCAATTCAATTCCCCATAGAATGTCCTGAAAAGCACCATCTTTCCTTCTGCTCTATTGGCTCTTGAAATGACTTACAACTTCCTTTGTGATATCATGTTGAGATACAAGAAAACCTCCATTTCCATCCCTTATCTTCCATATGGAGTTTTTCTCACATCTGGCATTTACATATTTATGAAAAAATTACGTGTTCTTATCACCTTCTTTGAGCCATAATGCCCTGTTTTAAGCCTCCAAAAAGATTCCTCCTACTTCAGCAATTTATATTTTTTTCTTTCAAGCTCTCTTATGCTACATTTCAAGCTGAAGGGGCACGAGTTTGCTTCTGACAATTTTAAAATGCTATCCAGCTCCTGTTGCACTGCCTGAAGTTCCTGCCTGTCTTTTTTCCTTTTTTCAATTTTCCATTCCTTCACCAGCTTTCTCATAGCAGCCATGTTATCTCTAAATGTTAAAAATGGGGGAGACATAGCTTTAGCTGATAACTCTTTCCATGCATTAGAGATGAGATCATTAAAGGCTGGGTCCTGTAAAAGAGTTCTATTGAATTTGAATGGATACCCCTTTCTGAAGCCTTTTTCCCGCCAGGATAGAAGAATTGGTCTGTGATCGAATACAAGTGCATTCCCCACTAATGAATAAGGCATGCCCATTTTATCTATAATGCTAATATGCACTATAAACCGATCAATCCTTTTTGCAATATAAGCCTTATCAGTTCTGCCATTATCCCATGTCGGCTTCATTTCCGAGGGAGCAATATCCACCAAATTCTTATTTAGAAGCTCAAGCTTTATGCTATCTGCAAGCGAGTCCTTTTTCTTACAGCTTCCCCAGCATTCATCCGAGCTCAATGTTACATTTAAGTCGCCTTTACAAAGAGCATCCACCATGAGCGAGAGCACCGGAGACCGCATGCGCCAAGCATCACCATTCCATCAGCAAGCGAGGGAGAGCATTGTGTCTAATACTATGCAGAAGGATGAGATTCAGACTAAAGGCAAGGGATTACAAGCGAGAACCTCCCCAGACCAGACGCAGGGAGAAAGAAAGGCTCTAATGGGAAAGACACTACATCGACCATTTGTCCTCCCTACCAAGCACATGCATGCATGGTCTTTCTGCGTGTGATATGTAGCAGAGCCTCAACGTGGAGCATGGGCCATAAATCCTTCATGCAATGGCGAAAGGCTAGTGATAGGTGTGGATATAGGCTGTTGATGGGCGAGGCCTGAGACATGGCGAATTCTCTATCAGGTTGTCAAAACGATGAGAGAAAGATGGTTTAAGGGGCCGAGGAGTCGACCGTCATTGGTCGGATGTTCCTGCTGGTGGATGCTGGTTTGCCTCGCTCCAGGCGCTCAGTCAACTGTCATTGGTCGAATGTTCCTGCTAATGGATGCTGGTTCGCTCTCGCTCTCCTCTCTCTAGGAGCATTATAACATACCATTACAAATGTTCAGCACGAGGAGCTGCCATAACTTGATAATAACATCAAGTAATAATTAATTACATAAATTGATCTGTTTATGGCCGCAAAATTTTGCATGGATCAGAAATATATAAAATTTAAATTATTTAAATAATTTTTAATTTATAAAATATAATTTTGCATCTGAATTCCAATATAAACCATTCCTATCCACATAAACTAACTTTAATTTAAATTAAGTAATTAAACATGTGAGGTAGTATTATTAAAATTGCAAAATCATCTAAGTTCACTGCATTCATTTTACCAGTCCTTGCGTACTAAATCCAATATTCAATGTCCGTCGTGCAAAATCCTTTGCATTGGTAGTTTCTCATAATCTAACGCTATTTGATTCCATGTAATTTACTTGAGTATTAGATTCCTAATTCCATCCCATTTATTTGAGTATTACATTGTCTTTAAAGAGATTTTTTGGAAGCTTTTCTGGTGGGTTTTTTCGGTCAAAATCCGGCAGTAATTTATTGAAATTGAAAGTTTGATAGCTAATTTCTGCACAATCAAACCGTCCCAGGGTTTTTCAGGGTGTTGAATCCAAATATATAGTTAAAAAATCATTTAAGTAATACAAATCAAGATTTAACCTCAATTTTTTCCACGGTATTCCGTCACCAGAATCTCCAAAAAGTCGCACTAAAGACAACTCCTATGTAAACCCTCTAACATAAGTTTTCAAATTTGCCCAGCATACCGATTTTAAATATTATTTATTTTAATTTAATAACATGTCATTTTAATTTTATGAAATCTCACATTTTTAAATCCACGAGAGTAAAATATAAATAAATTTTAATCTTCAACACTTTCTTTATTCTCCAATAAAAAAATTCCCAAATACCAATTAAATATTAAATATTTGATTTCAATATAATTTTAAAATTAAATCATTATTAATAATATGAAATAACAATTACTGTTATATGTCTTTCCTTCTAATATAAAGATCTCTATTGTTTTATCTAAATTCCATGAAATAAATTATCTATCCTATTAATACTTTAAAAATATATTGATTTATAATTATACACATATAAATATATATGGTGCATAATTATAAATCAATAAATTTTTAATATCACTATATCAATTTACATAAGATTAACTTATAACCTAATGAGGACCACTTTTTTTTTTATCTACATTCCATTAAGTAATATATTATCCCATTAATATCTTAAAAAATATTGATTTATAACTATGCACTATATATATATTTATTTAATTTATATTTTAATGGTTCTTTATAAATAAATTTCTAATTTAATTGTTTTTTTTAACAATTTCAAATTTTTATTTTTTATTTTTTATTTTTTATTATGGTTATTGACTTTTACCAATTATTTATTATTATTATTATTATTATTATTATTATTTTTAAGTTCAAGGTTAAGTCCAATGCTAAATTGGTGTATGAGACATCCCGGTTTGTGGTACCAGGACCCACTTTCAGGCAGCGATTTGACTGCTAAGTCTACGAAGGCATACATACTCTACCCACCTCTGGTTTTGAACTTGTGACTTCTTAGGAGAAAAGTCAATCAAAACACTTCAAAGAATATCTCGAATAATTTAAAAAATCATAAAAATTAATTAAATTGTAACTTTAGTATTATTATTATTAAAATAATATATATATATATATATATATATATATATATATATATATATATTAAAACTAGTCATATTTTTAGCAATGAATATACTTAATTCATAAATAGATTTTGTTACAATACTATGGTTTACAAATACCACATACCCAAAAAACTATAACTCTTGTAAATATAACATATGTTGATATGGCATTTTTTTAATTAAGTAATTAATTTAATTAAAATGTGAGCACTACTAAAAATAATATCTCCCCGGATGTTAAATCTCACCATCCACCTAATAATTATTGGTAATTAAACTAAAATTATGGAGCCTTATTTTAAAAGGCATAGTTTAACTTATAGATGAAATATCCTTTTTAGCTATAGTTAACGGAATTCACTAAAATCTCACAATAAAATTTCAAGATTTTTTGTTTTTAAAAATAGATTTTTGAATTCATAAATGGATTCAATGCCCAACCCTTGGGCACTAGAATTATATAGATTAAACGATTTAAACTTAAACTTAAGTGATTAAAAATCTTCGTGCAATTTTGATTAAAATCAACTAGACAATATGTCGTGAAAAAGGTCAATTCATCTATAAGTTAGATGACGCCATTTTAAAATTCACAATATAATTAATCATTTAAAAAACCAAAAACTCTCATTCTCCCACACAAAAACAATATTTTAATAAGCTTTCATAATTAAATTAAAATTTTAGAATCCTATTTTAAAATGCGCAACATAATTACCCATTTGAAAAAAAAAAAAAAAAAACAAACAAACAAACAAACAAAAACATCCCATTCCCACACACCAAAAGAAATATTTTATAAATTTTGAATTGTTATTATGTAGGCATTTTCACTTTAAAAAAATGAAAAGAGAAATTAACTTGTTTGAACAATGGTAGAAAGTCACAATTTAGATAAGGTGTGATTTAAAAGCATAAAATCTTGAAATCAAATCCCCGACCGGTAGTCTACCACAGGTTGACAACAAAAATTGATAGCAAAATTATGGTAACAAGGAAGCCCACTACTCATAACTATAAAGATGGAACTGTTGTTTCTCCTAGCCTTTCACCACCTACAAGGTTCACACCAAAGCAATTGGAAGAAAAAAGAGCAAAAGGGTTTTGTTACAATTGTGATAGAAAATACACTAAAGGTCATAAGTGTGCTAAGAATAAATTCATTTACATAGATGGGGAACAGGAGAAAGAAATGCAATAAGAAATGTCAAAATAAGAGGATATACACTAGGAACCAATCCCAGGGAAAGAAGAAATGAATATGACAATATCTTGTAATGCATTGACATGAGTTACCACTCCTCAAACTCTCAAGATAGAAGCGCATATCAAAAAGAAAAAGGTAATAGTGTTGATTGATTCGGGTAGTACCCATAATCTTATTCATTGTAAGATAGCCTAAGAAATGAATTGCTTCCTTTATCCAGCATCAGAGTGTCAAGTAATGGTTGCATATGCAAGAACCATAAATTTCTCTCGAAAGTGCCATAATATCAAGCTATCCATGGGAGAAAATGTCTTGAATAGTCCAATTCTTTCCATTCCAATGGGTGGTGCAGATGTTGTATTAGGAGTCAATGGCTACAATCTTTGTGTACAATAGCTTTTAATTTTTAAGAACGTTTCTTGAAATTTCTTTGGGAAGGAAATGAAGTTGAATTAAAAGGTTTCAAAGGGAAATCGAGAAAGATAATTAGCTCTGACAACATGACAAAGCCTCTAAATAAAGAACAATGAGGTGTAATTGCACAATTATGCTCACTAGAGGTTCCCACATCGAAATCATCTATTTCTCCAGATCTTCAAAATGTTTTGGACAATCATTCCAAGGTATTTGAGACTCCCAAAGGCCTCCCACCTGTTCTTGATCAAGATCATGCTATTCATTTGATTCCCAAAAGTGTTCCCCCAAACATCAGGCCTTACAAATATCCATATTCCCAAAAGAGTGAAATTGAACAAATGGTTTTAGAAATGCTAGAGGTTGGTATAATTCAACCTAGTCAAAGTTCTTTCTCTACTCCAGTGGTATTGGTACATAATAAGGATGGATCATGACACATGTTTCCAGATTATAGGGAGCTCAACAAGATTACTATTAAAGATAAATTTCCCATTCATGTCATTGTTGAACTATTGGATGAATTACATGGAGAAATTTACTTCACCAAGTTGGATCTTCGTTCAGGATATCATCAGATCATAATGAAGACTAAAGAGATTCCAAAAACAACATTTAGAACTCATGAGGGTCATTATGAATTTTTGGTCATGTCTTTTTGCCTAACCCATGTACTTTCTATATTTCAAGGTTTGATGAATTCCATTTTCAAACCCTTCCTTAGAAAATTTTTGTTAGTATTTTTTGATGATATACTAATCTACATCAAGTCTTGGAAGGATCATGTTCAACATGTTGAGAGGGTGCTCAAAATATTGGAGGAGAAACAATTATATGCAAAAATCTCCAAATGTTTCTTTGGAGTACAAGAGGTGGAATATTTGGGTACTCAGTTAGCTCATAACTCACCTTATCATCCTCAATCTGATGGGAAAAATGAGATAGTGAAAAAATGTTTGGAAGGATATCTTCGTTGCTTTGTATTTGATAAATAGACACAATGGGTCAAATGGTTGCCTCTGGTTGAACGACGGTATAACACTTCCTTCCATACTGCAGAAAAAATGATCCCATTTATGGCACTCTATGGCTATCATCCACCATCCATCACATCATGTTTAAAAGAAAATTCTATGGTTAAAGCAGTGGAAGATCACATCGAGCATCAACAACAAGTTCTCAAACTCTTCAAAGATAACCTCACTTTGGCACAAAATAAAATGAAGCAACATGCATATCAACATCGTAGTGAAAGATGTTTTGATGTAGGTGACTGGGTATTTCTATGATTACAACTATACAAACAAGTGTCCCTCAAGAAAGCTAATAAGGATAATAAATTATCACCAAAGTATTATGGTCCGTACAAGGTGTTACAAAATATTGGTACTATGACATAGAAATTGGAGCTTCTTGCATCTTCCCGAGTGCACCCAATTTTCCATGTTTCATGCTTAAAGAAGGTTATAGGAGAGAAGATATCAATTCAAACAATATTTCCAGAACTTGATAAGGAAGGAAAAATCATATTGGAACCGGAAGTAGTCACAAAAACAAGAAATCGACAGCTACAAAATCGATCAATCTTAGAGTATCTCTCAAGTGTAAGAAATTACCTATTGAAGATCTCACATGGGAGGATGAGAATTTTATACAAAAGCATCCAAAACTACTTATGCGTTGAGGACAACACTTTTTGAAGGAGAGGGACATGTTAGGTCCCTATACTACTAGTGTAATCCCTTATTGTTATTAGTGCAACCCACTTATTGTATTATTGTTCCCATAGAAGCCCATTATTGTTATCATTGTGCCCCTACATTATTGTTATGTAGGCTCTGATTGTACTGGGACCCCTTAAACTCCTATATATAGAAAGGAGGTATTGTCATTTGTGTCATCCAACAATTTTTCACTTGTGTAATATAAAGGAGGTTGCCCGCTTGAAAAGGTTGATTTTTAAGTCATTGATCTATATTTTCTATAACATATTTTCTATAAAATACATAAAATTTAAAAAATTTAAAATATTTTATAGAATTTTCTCATATGGAAGAGATATTGTAATGTCTGTTTATGTAGATACATAATGTTCTCATATGGAAGAGATATTATAACGTCTGGTTATGTAAATATTTTAACTAAGTCAAATTTAAAAATATAATAAAAAAATATTTAAAATTAAATTAAACTCAAAAAATACTAACTAATGTTTATAAATATTGTTATGTTAAAATTGAGGTCATAAGGTCATTTCATTTATAAATGACATCCAACACAATGAGTGGCAGATATTGGACCAAATGGCCTCCCATGTTCATCAGAAAAAGAGGAGGCTGCAAGAAAATCTAGATCCTCTTGAATAAAGAATGACTCATACTGAAACTCATGTACATGAGGCATTTCGTAGTAGTATGGTAATGGTTCAAAGGACCAAGAGGTGGGTAATAGAGAATGACAATTTGGTGCATTTGGACACTTGGGTCCTTTTGGTATCTGTGGGCAATATGTCTTTGGTCAAATTGGTTTAACAAGTCTGATACAAATGAAGCCAAGGGAAGTATCCTCGATATCTAGCTCTTCTCAGTTTAGCCTCATCTCCATCTCTTACCGTGAACTCATATAACATATTTCTTCTAATATAAAATATATTGCTTATTTGTTTAATAAAATAAGGGAAAAATCCATTAGAGTTATAAAGATGATAGATGGAAAAAGAAATATTATAATGTACACGGAGCTTCATCCACGCAAACAATACGGTGGCATGCCACTATATCATTCGAAACGTATTTATGGAAAATAGCGCCATTAGGTTTTCGAAATTAAATATTTCTATAAAGATTATGATACAATATAATTCACATCACAAATGTGAGTAAATACTCCTCTAATGCACCTGGCTGCATGGAAATTTCCATGATCTCGTAATCTGATTGTTAAAATATTCAGCATGTTTGAACAAAAATTTACCCAGGATCATTCCGAGTGCACTGTGCGCTGCCAGATTTTGGCATGTCACGCTCCCAATTCTTTTTTCGCTAATTGGCTGGGGTGTGGCACCGCCTAAGTAATTAACATGTTCCATTGTTATCTTACTTTACGAACTACGCCTTAACATTCATCTTCATTCATGAATAGCATAATATTAATGTGCGGAATCCATTAACATTATAAACATCATAACACCATAAAACATTCATGAAGCAGCGGCAAGAACACATTCATATGCAATGAGAATTCTTTTATTATATATGAGAGAATTTTTACAAGTGACCGGGAGTTATACTCGACCGGCATTATACCCAAGTCGAGCGCCCACCTGTGCACACCTGCGCGGTGGTCTCACCCTGCAACCGTTCAACACATACAACGCGCAAGTTTTATTGCCAAGACTGGTGGGCACGCCCATGCATGACCCTCACCCAAGTCACAGCCAAAACTCATTCAAATTTCGGCAGGCGGGTGCCCACACATGCCCACCACCCGCGCCTTCAACTGAATGCCAACTCGTGCCAAGTCTGCGGTAACCTTTGCCTGGCGGGCGGGTGCATAGTCCTGCGCCTCGCTGCGGTTCTATCACCCTTTGCTTGCACCTCTAGCTCACATCCGTGTTGAATGATCACCAAACTTGTTATGTCCAAATGCCATGCCATCATCGCACATATATATGGTTTGTGAACGGTGGTCGTGCCACCCGGCCGACCCACCGTTCGAGCTCCAACCACCGCCTCCTCCAAAAAATACTACGCCTTTGTGCAGGTTGGCCCGCCCATGGCATTGGACCCCCCCCCCCTCCCCCCCAACACATTCCTTTGTTTGTCTTTCGCCTTCGGTCAGTCCGTGGTGCAAGTTATCCAACTTTCCCATATAAACTTACGGCAGCAAACTCGCCCGCATACATAACATGCCTCGCCCTCGGTTGCCTTGATTTTGCACTTTTAGCTACTTCGCACAGTGGGAGGGGGCGCCCGGGTGACTCACCAGCCGCAAGACATTACATTCTCCCCCAACTGAAATCATTGTCGCCCTCGACAATCCTGACTTCCTCAGTAGCTTCCTATCATACTCCTCAATCTTTTTCTTCCTTCTCCCAAGTGAGTCCTCCGTTTCCTAACTTTCCTCCTCCGGTGCATTCTTCCATCTGACAAGAAATTCACGTTTAATGTGGCAACCAATCCCTGTAGTTCTGAAGCTCAAAATCTTCTCCAACTCCAAATATGGCTTGTCCATAATCCCGGCTGGTCCTCTCGACGGTTCAGCTCTCTCTGGATGTTCAGTATCAAGTCTACATCTCTTCAGCTGACTCATGTTAAAAACCGGATGCTTCATGTGCATATGATGTGGAAGCTCCAGCTCATAGGCAACTTCCCCCACTCTCTTCTTTACTCAGAATGGTCACTCATACTTCCATGTTAATTTGCTCGTAGTCCCCTTAGGTACCTGAAACTGCTCCCCGGTTATCCTGAGAAACAACATATCTCCCACACTGAAGTGTACATCCCGTCTTCCCTTATCTGCCCATTTCTTCATTCTCCTTGTAGCTTCATGCAAGTGCAACCGTGCCAACTCCAAGGTCTCATCCGAAGCCTTCATGAACTTATTCACATGAGGACTCCTCAAAAAACCTCCTGTCACTACGGTATGTGGTGTGACTGGCATCTGTCCATTCACCAACTCAAATGGACTGTACCCCGTCGCAGAACTCTTTTGAATGTTGTAGCTGAACTGAGCAACATCCAAGAGTTCAGGCCAATTCCTCTGGTCAACCATCACATAATGTCTCAAGTAATCCTCCAGCAATGCGTTGATCCTCTTGGTCTGCCCATCTGTCTACGGATGGTAACTCAAACTCATCAAAAACTCTGTCCCGACTAACTTGAACAATGTAGTCCAACATCTGCCTGTAAAACGCAGATCTCGGTCTGACACGATGCTTAATGGCCTCCCCCAATACTTCACTATGTTCTTAAAGAACAACTCTGCAGTCTGCTCGGCTCCACAAGGCATATTTGTTGGAACAAAGACAACATACTTGAAAAAATGATCAACCACAACCATTATCCCATTATACCCCTAAACCTGTGGCAACTGAGTGATGAAGTCCATCGAGACACTCATCCATGGTCTCTCAGGAATCGGTAAAGGCTACAACAGACCTCCTTGCCTCTGAGTATCTATTTGTCCTGCTGACAAATGATGCACGTATGTACATACTCCTCTACATCCTCCCGCATCTTCTCCCAAAAGAATCCTCTCTCCAACAATCCCAAAGAACGACGCATCCTTAGGTGGCCAGCCCATGGTGAGTCGTGGCACTCCTTCAAAAGGTGCCTCCTGAACTTAGATGACTTCGGAACATAGAGTCGGTTTTCAAAGAACAAGAATCCATCTCGGAGAAAGAACTTCCATGTCTTCCCCTCTTTCACCTGCTTCACTATAATCTGTGCCTGAGTATCGGTCTCAACACTTTGCTTGAGCTTATTTTGCATCTCTTCCGACATCTGAACTTGACTCCTACTCCTAGCTACTCGGTCCTCTCCTTCCTCCATTGCTGCAAGTTGACCCTTCCTACTAAGGGCATCTACTACCGCATTGTGTCTTCCTGGTCTATACTTGATAGTCATGTCCAATTCTGCCAAGAAGTCCTACAAACGAGCTTGCTTCGTAAGAAGCTTCGGTTTTGATGCAAAATAACTTGTTGCAATGTTGTCTGTCTTGACAACAAACGGCTTCCCAATCAGGTAATTCCTCCACACATGTAAATAGTGAATGATTGCAGTCATCTCCTTCTCATGAACCGAATACCTCTGTTCTCTATCCTGCAACTTCCGACTCTCGTACGCCACTGGATGCCCATCCTGCAAAAGAACCCCTCCTATGGCAAAATCTGAAGCATCTGTGTGTACTTCAAATGGTCGCTCGAAGTCTGGCAACTTCTGTATCGGTGATGTAACCATCCTCTTCTTCAAATCATCAAATGCCACCTGAAATTTATCCGTCCAACTCCATCTCTTGTCTTTCTTCAATAGGTCTGTCAGTGATGATGTCATTTTGGAGTACCCCTCTACAAACTTCCGTTGGTAGTTGGTCATGCCCAAAAACACCCTCATCTCATGGAAATTCTTCAGTTCAACCCAGTCTTCGATTGCCTTCACTCTGCTCAGCTCTATCCGTATGTACCCTTGACCTACTATATGTCCAGGGAACAGAATCTCAGTCTGAGCGAACATACACTTAGACTTCTTCAAGTACAACTGATTTGCCTTCAGTGCCTCGAACACCATCGCTAAGTGCTTCTTATGATCCTCCATGTTGTCACTGTACACCACTAAATCATCCAAGTATACTACTATGAACGAATCCAAGTATGGTTGTAGAAAATCATTCATCAAAGTGCAAAATGTAGCAGGTGCATTGCACAACTTGAATGGCATAAAAAGGAATTCAAAACTACCATACCTTGTTACTATCATGGTCTTCTTCTCGTCTCCTTCAGCTATCCGCACCTAATAATACCCATGCCTCAAGTCCAGCTTGGAAAACACTCGAGCTTTCGCAAGCTTGTCAAAGCAATCAACAGCCATGGAAAAGGATACCTATTTCTTACCGTTTGCTTGTTCAATGCACGGTAATCATAGCACATCCGTAGCTCATTCGAATCCTTCTTCCGCTGGAACAATATCGATGCACCATAGGGGGACCTTGAAGGTCTGATGAAACCTGCATCAGTTAACTCCTTTAACTGTTGTTTCAATTCCTCCAACTCGGGTCTTGACAATCGATAAGGTGCTTTATCTGGAGGTTGCTTCCCTGGCTCAAGCTCAATGCTATGGTCCACCGCACACCTTCGTGGAAGCTTCTTTGGTAGCTCATCAGGCATCAAATCTGCATATTTGGCCAATACCTCAAAAATCTCGGTTGGAACATGCATCCCCACTCCATCACCTTTGACTCCCTTGAACATCACCACATATGTCTCCGTATCTAACTCCTTCATAGCCTTCTCCAAACTCAGTGCATAAACATGCTGCACCTTGACTTCCTGCCTTTTCCTATGAGTGGGCAAAGTCCAAGTTTGTGACTGTCAAACCAACACCACCTAATCATAGAAGGGGACAACAATTACCTTGTTTCCCTTTAAGAAATCTTGCCCGAATATCATATCAAACTTGTTCATCTCCATCACTGTGAAGTCCAACTGACCCTTCCTGTCTTTTATCTGCACAGGCACTTCATGTGCCAAACCTGCCACTTTAGCTCTAGAGTTCACTGCCTTGACTTCCACATTCGATGGGAAGATCATCAGTCCAACCTCTTTTTCCAACCATGTCCGCATGAAGTTATGAGTGGCCCCCGTGTCCACCAGAGCTTGAATGGTCTTGCCATGAACCATCAAGTCCACAAAACCCAGACTAGTAATTCACGATTTCTCCATAAATTTTCCCTGCATACATGTCTGTTCACTGCATCTGTCAAGATTCTTCATCCCTGAATCAGCTCCGATACCACCTGTCATGCCCCCAATTCTTTTTTCGTTAATTGGCCGAGGTGCGGCACTGCCTAAGTAATTAACATGTTTCATTGTTATCTTACTTTATTAGCATTCATCTTCATTCATGAATAACATAATATTAATGTGCGAAGTCCATTAACATTATAAACATAATAACACCATAAAACATTTATGAAGTAGCGGCAAGAACACATTCATATGCAATGAGAATTATTTTATTATATATGAGAGAATTTTTACAAGTGACAGGGAGTTATACTCGATCGGCGTTATACCCAAGTCGGGCGCCCACTCGTGCACACCAACATGGTGGTCTCACCCTCCAACCATTCAACACATACAACACATGAGTTTTTTTGCCAAGATGGGTGGGTGTGCCCATGGACAACCCTCACCCAAGTCACAACCAAAACTCGTTCAAACTTTGGCACGCAAGTGCCCAACACGCCCACCACGCCCACAACCCGCACCTTCAACCGAATGCCAAATCATGCCAAATCTGCAGTAACCTTTGCCCGGCGATGGGGCGCATAGTCCTGCACCTCACTACGGTTCTGTCACCCTTTACTTGCACCTCTAGCTCACATCCGTGTTGAATGATCACTGAACTTGCGATGTCCAAATGCCATGCCATTGTCGCACATATATATGGTTTGTGAACAGTGGTCGTGCCACCCGGGCGACCCACCATTCGAGCTCCGACCACCACGTCCTCCAAACAATACTACGCCTTTGTGCAGGTCAGCCTGCCTATGGCGTCTGACCGCCCCCCAAATCATTCCTTTGTTTGTCTTGCACCTTCGGTCGGTCCGTGGTGCAAGTTATCCAACTCGCCCATATAAACTTACGACAACCAACTCGCCCACATACATAACATGCCTCACCCTTGGTTGCCTTGCCTTCGCACTTTTCACTACTTTGCACGGTGGGAGGGCATGCCTGGGCGACTCGCCAGCCACAGGGCATTATAGGGCAGGCCCTTGTCATGATCTGAAGAGCGAGAGAGCGAGTGTTTTAAAATTTTAGGGTGTAGTTTGATTAATAAATGAAATAATTATTTTTTGATTAATTTTATTTAGTATATGGTATAAATGTTTAAGAATTTGTAAATTTATTTATATTTTTAAAAATACATTTAAATGATCACACACAATTTTATTTAAAAATATAAATTATATAGTTAAATTTTAACAAAGAAAACCAATTTTAACCAAGAAAACTAATTTTATGATGATGATGATGGTTAACGTCCATTGAGACTAAATTTTAGCCTATTGGACCTAAAGAAATGAATTCTTTAGTTTGATTTAATATTTTATTCCTATGTTCAAAACGCTGGGAGAGAAGCCTCTCGAGCTCACTATAATTTTGACATCGTAAAAGGCTAGGAAGGTAGTATTGTAACAAAGATTATGAAACTGAGATATAATGTGGTTGTATGCGGGGCACTCTAAGAGGAAGTGATTTTCATCGTCGATGTTCATATTTTCAGAGAGATGGCATATCCTTTCCATCCATGGTGTTTTAGGAACTACTCGACGACCCGTTTCACTATGGAGCTCATGAGAGTTCGTTCTAATCTTGGCTATATTAATTTTCTTCTTTGAGCTAGTTAAAACAGAGAAATACTTTTGATCTTCTAGGGTGGGGTTGATGACCTCCTTATAATATATTAATTTTCTTTTAGATGCTAAATCTTTCTCACACCACATTTTTTTCTTTGAACTAAGTAACAATATTTTTAAGGTTATTAATGATTTACAATGCAACATTCTTATCAATCTCCTAATGGTTTAACTAGACCCTCATGTCTTTATACCAACCTTGTTTGAGCCTTAGGTGGTTTTGGCTGGAATTTAAAGCTAGCTTAGGAAGTCTATGGTCTCCTATATTATTGAGTTTATGCTTGTACAATAGAAGCCTAGTCACACCTTGGCTCTCGATAGGGGAAAGACCCACTTCTATAAGGAGAATAGGATAAGGTGTATTACTTTTAGTTTTGAGGTTATACGTTATAAAACGCTTCTGGATTTGCTCAATATTTCTCCAGGATTCTCTAGAGATGCTACAACCCCAAACCTCACATCCATATAAGATAATAGGAGTGACTAAAGTTTCAAAGAATAACTTCTTTCTATCCCACATTACGAGGTTTGCCATTTTACAATTATTCTCAAGGCCAAAATAAGCTTTCCACCCCCCATTAATACTTTTCTCAATGCTATAGTTCCAGTTGAGCTTGTGATTAATATCAATTCCTAGGTACTTGTAAGAAGACACTTCCTCCAACTTACTATTGTCATACATAAAATTAGCATAAGTGTCCTTCTTGGATTTGATAATCATAGCTTTTGTTTTGTGAGTGTTAACAGTCATACCCATGGTAGAGAAGAAATCCTTAAGAATTCTAAGTTGTTTATCAAGACTAGATGGGAACCTTGCGAGAAGAACAATATCATCAGCATAGAGAAGAAGGATGATGACTATCCTAGCTAAGATCATGTTAACACAACCTTCTTCCTCTAAACAACCTTCTAGCTTGTCGATGTAAATGCCAAATAGGGTAGGGGAGAGGGGGCAACCTTGTTTAACTGCGATATTACACTTAACGTCTTTCAACCACCCCTAATTGCTCTTTAACTTGGCAATTACATTCTTGTGTAACCTTATAGCAGCAGCTCTCAACTCAAAAGGAACCTTTATCTCTTCTAATCTATTCCATAGGTTGTTTCTAGGAACCGTGTCGAAAGCCTTTATAAAGTCCACAAAGCAACAAAAGGCATTGGATTTATCATTGCGAAATTCCTCCACAATGATCCTAAGCATAATGAGATGGTCCGTTGTTGAGTGCTTCCTTCTAAACCCTCCTTGGCCTTTAGCCCACTTACCTTCACTTTCAAGCCATATACTCAACCTTTTTTCCAAAATAATACCATATCACTTGGCTAAGAGAAGGCTGATCATAATTATTCAATAATTAGAGGGGTTATTTGTAACTTATTTTATTATTTTGTTCTATGTTGAGAGGCAGGAAAAGGTGAGAAGGAAAAACATTTGTCTTTGTCATTCCAAAACCCTCTGGTTCATACCATCATAGATCGTCCAATTCATGCCTACCTTTATG
Source organism: Pinus tabuliformis (assembly GCA_031772625.1). Classification (NCBI taxonomy): domain Eukaryota; kingdom Viridiplantae; phylum Streptophyta; class Pinopsida; order Pinales; family Pinaceae; genus Pinus; species Pinus tabuliformis. The sequence continues at coordinate 1,804,513,110 of CM062819.1, forward strand.
ATGTATATTCGAGGTCAAACTTTAGCATTTCAAACTATTCATCATTGACTAAAGCTTTAAATAAAAGTAGGGAAAATATAAAATCATTTATATATTATCTTTTTTAGTAAGAAATATATATATATATATATATCTATATATATATATATATATATATATATATATATATATATATTATTTTATGAATCAGTTTAAATTTATTTTAATTTTAGAATTATCGATGATGATGATGATGGTGATGGTTAATGTTCACTAAGACCAAACTTTGGTCTATCGGACCTAAAGAAACGAATTATTTAGTTTGATTTAATATTTTATTCCTATACTCCAAAAGCTTGGAGAGAAGCCTCCCGAGCTCACTATAATTTTGACATCGTAAAAGGCCAGGAAGGTAAGTATTGCAACAAAGATTATGAAACTAAGATCTATGTGAGAAGTGATTTTCATCCTCGACATTCATATTCTCAGAGAGATAGCAAATCCTTTCCATCCATGGTGTTTTAGGAATTGCCCAATTTTTTTGAGATGTATTTAAAAAAAAAACATTTGATTTTTTTTAGGATTTAGGATTTGATAAATTCAAAGTTAAGATGATATAGATTGTTTTAACTATTAATTATAATTATATTATTAATTTTATGTTTTTTTTACCAAGTCAAAATGTTAAACAATATATTACATCTATGGCACAATTATTTTTAATATTATAAATACCTTTAAAGTGTCTTATTAATACAAAATATTTATCATATGTGGAAGTAAATTTTATAATTTCTTAAAATAATTTTATATTATATGTTACTATTTTTTTTAAATAAATAAAAATAGTGAAATTAAAAAATAATATATTTAAAGTTTAAAAATATTTACGAAAAATAAAATGTTTGTTGAATTTTTATAAGTTTACATTTATTTAAAAAGAATATCTAATGTTAAATGATCAATTTATTATAGTTAAATAGATTTAATGGTTAGGAACATGTGTTTCCTCTTAAAATGTTAAAGGTTCAAATCTAAAGTAGTAGATAGCTTCAAATTTATGAGGGTGTACATACTAGCTCCCCTGCATACTTTGTAAATTTATTTGCTGCTAAATTTAGAATTTTCTAATTAATAAGATGTTTTTATTAATTTATAATAATGTGGTTCTAGCACAACCATGATTGAACCTGACCACAAAGGTGTAGAGAGAATTGAACCCATGACTTCTTATTAGCAAATGTGCTTTAAGGAACCAATTAAGGTTACCATCGGGGCCTACTAGATTTGTAGTTACACAAATAACATGTCTATTTTGCAATATGGTTTCAAGAATTTTAATTTAACTATCCATACTTATTGGGTGGATGGTAGTGATTTAACCTTCACTAAACATTCCAAAATATTATTAGTAGTAGTCACAAATCAAAGGTTGAGATTTATCTCAAAAATAGTTATGTCTTTTCTACACTTTTAATTAAAGTGATCATTTAAAAAATGTCATTAATAAATGTAATATGAAATGAGTTATGATATTTTAGACATATGGTATTGATAAATCATGATATTGGCCCATGCTATTTTAAGAAAATCTATTTACAAAAAAAAAATATTCATGATTAAGTATGGGTCAATCTCCATGATTAAAAATCTTGATATATAATTTTTAAATGTATATATATTTAACCCATAAATTATTGTTTTTTTATGATTAATAACAATAATAATTTAAAATAAAATTATAATTTTATTTTTATATTTATTTAATATAAAATATATTATAAAACTTTTAAATATTATGGATTAATATCTAATTATACTAGTTTAAAATTAAAATATTAATATAATAATAATAAAATTAATAATTTAATTTAAAAGTCAATTTATAAAATTGAATCTCCTCATTTCAAATGAACTAATTCGCTAAAACTCTTATACAAAATATATATATGATTTGCATATTAATAGAAATTCTCTTCTAATTATCTACCAGATGACCGGTGTTTTCTATAATTAAGCTTTTTCTCTTATCATTTTTCCTCGTAGGTTTACAAGGAGTATAAACATGATGTCGAGACTCTCAAAGGATGGAATGACAATGAACCGGAGAACATGGAAAATCTTCAAAATATATTCAAAGCTCTTTTTAATATCTTCATCCTTCTCGGTTCCAAATTCGATGCCCTACTGATTTTATCAACGTGGATCTAAACTTTTAGAATTTTGGTTTTTTTTTTTTCTTTCAAGATGCACTTCTAAACAATATTTTTATATATTTTACAATTTATTTTTCATTAAAGGCAAAGAACCAGAAAATATTAAAATATTTTTACATCCATCTTTTACCATATTAATTTAAAAAAAAAAAATTCAATCTCAAATACTTGTATTGTCCTTAGTAGTAAATTTGTTTTGCATCACTAGTGTTAATAATTTTATTAGTAAAAAAAAAACTCATAAACACTGTGTATATATAAGTATTTGTTCTTTTGTTATTTAAATAAAGGTTATATAGTAGTTAGTACCTGCAGCTTAGTTTAAATATAACTTAATTAAACTAAAAATTAATGAAAACAAAAGTTTCATCAGAAAAATAAAACAAATAATAAAGTGTTGTATTGTTGAATGCAATCACAAAATATTAAAAAGTATAATTAATTAATATTGTTTATATTATATCTCTCTCTCTCACACACACACACACACACATATATATATATATATATAGATATAGATATAGACACGCTTTATTATATATATATTTTTTATTTTTATATATTTATGTGTATGTTTATTTATATATAATTAGATTTATTAAAATAATTTTTTATATCATAATAAGTAATTTTAAATTAAAAATATGGAGAAAAAGTTATAATTCTTGAAATTGGAAATAACAGAAAAAAATCAAAAAATCAAAATAAAAGAGTTAAATAAAAAAAAAAAACTAAAAACAAAAAATTAGTAACTAATACAAATAGAAGTTACTAAAGAGCTCATAATAAGACCTCAACCAATGACCATACAAATAAATACATTTAAATTATAATTAAAAATAAGAAAAAATGAATTACCAATGTTAAACTATAGATAGATAAGAGGAAATTTTGATCAAAAGCAAACTAATACATAGTTAAAGCAAAATTAAATGTGTAATACCATACCACGGGTATAATAATAAGATTTAGGATTTTCTTCTTTGGAAAGGAAATAGATAAAATAATATTAAAAGAAATAATATCCAACTTTGTAACCTGAGAAAATTAAATCATTGTCTTACATGTCTTGTTATTCTATATTCATATATAAATGTATATATTAATGATTAAAATAATTCAAATTTATTAATTATATAATAAATATATAAATTAATGATGGGAATAATTCAAATGTATAATAAAACTCAAATTTAATTATATAATAAACCATAGTTGATTTTTATATAAAAAATTGAGATAAAATGGTACTTTCATATTTATAATATAAAACAAATTTACGATTTGTAATTGCTTAAAGCATTTAGGTGGCTCCATGTCTCATGACAAAAAAATAGTGAATCTCTCTTTCTTCCGAAGATATTTGACTTATATCATTTATATATTCAATTTTTATAAAATAAAGTGCGGTCTTATTATTATATATATATATGATAATATTAGAAAAAAACAAAAGTATATATTACTAAATATCTTTGAAAATCATTTAGATTCAAGAATAAAGAAGATATTTTTGTGGCTGGTTTTTCTCATCTATTGTGATTTTGGATGTGCCTTTGCCTTCATCCAATCCAGTTTTTCATAGAGCATGTGCAATTGTTTTCCTTTGCTTATAAATATGATTAAATGCTAACTAAGTAAAATCACTTACTTGTTGGATTTTTCCAAAAATGTAAAGAACAACATTACTTTGCTCTTTGTATATTTGAAGGGAATAAATATTGTGTGATAGGGTAATTTGAAACAAAAGTTTTAAGGCAAAAAAATTATGTATAATTATGTGTTGTTGTCCAAATATTTGCAAAAAAAAAATATATGAAAGATTCTACCAAAACTTCTTTGAACTATTCCATTAAGGATACATCTAAATTTCTATTAACTTTATAATTAAATTATTATAAAATTTAATAATAAATAAAAAATTTACACATTTTATACCAAATTTATTTTATTTATATATAGATCAATCCTGTAAGTTTGAATTATCTGAAATAAATAAATATAGCTCAAAATGATAGTACAATACAAATTGGTTGACTATATAATAAAATTATCTATTATATTTATATATATAAATATATGTACTAATATATAAAAACATATAATCATAAATTTTAATAGTTGAATTTGTATCTTAGTTTGAATTATTTAAAATAAATAAATATAACTCAAAATGATAGTACAATTCAAATTTGTTGATTATATAATAAAATTATCTATTATATTTATATATAATATATGTGTTAATATATAAAAACATATAATCATAATCGTTGAATTTGTATTTAAATCATTATAAAATGAATAACAAATTTAACTATTGAATTTGCAATTAGATGAACTTAAATAAAATTATTTGGAAATGAAAAATCTAATTGTAAATTTATATTATTGAAAGATTAGTGATAAAATGAAATTGTTAAATTAATTATGGATTTGAATTTTGTTATTAAATTGATTTCTATATTGTTTATGTGCTTTGTCATTACTATTATAAAAGAAGGTGAAGATTTTAAAATTAATTGATAATTCAAATAAGATTTTAAAATTAATTAATAATTCTAAAATAATAGTGGATTGGTTCAATGGAAAAATAGATCTTAGATTTTTTAGTCAAAATCATGGAAAAATAGATCTTAGATTTTTTAGTCAAAATCATGGAAACATAAAATCTAGCAATTACATCTACAGTCTAATGATCTTCAATTCCTTCATGAGAAGCGTACTGATCTTCTAACCAATATACTTAAAAAAAAAAAAAAAAAAAACTCTACTTTTAAATGATGACAAGAAATTATTTCTTTTAATTTTTTTTCTATGTATAATTAAAACATATCTCAAATACTAAAATAAAATCTTTGTTAAAAATTAAATAAATTATTAAATAACTAAAAAAGGTATATTTTTAACTTATATTCTAAAAATATCACAAATATATTTAAAAACAAAAAGGTAACCAGCACATCTGACTTTGCAGTTACTCCCAAAGACGACCCAAACTTACACTCGCTTTAAATAGAGTGCAAAACTTGTGATTTTTGGACGTTCATGTCAGTATCGAGTATCAAGCAGGCAAGGATTTGGGAGCGCACAGTGCTCTGGGTTATTTATTTTAAAATTTTGATAAACAATCTGGGAGCGCACAGTGCTCGGGGTTATTTAGTTTAAAATTTTCATAAACGTTCTAGAGATCATGGAAATTTCCAAGCAGCCAGGAAATCAGAAAGGCCGTTTCTAGCGGAAGTCATCCACGTCAGAGACGTGTTTGCACATTATACGATCATTTAGGCCGTTCCGAGCCGAAGTCATCCACGTCATTGACATGTTTGTACATTATACGGTCATTTTCATAAAAACATGCTGCTTGTTTTCACAAAATCATCCACTAATATCGATTCTTCTCTTACAAATCATGGTAATCTCCTACCGCATTTTCTTCCTTCATTATGTTGGCCCGTTTTTGCACACATTGAACTTTTCTAATGTGATTAATTTTTGGGATTTTAACTTTAAATTAGTAATAGACATTTTCATCAATGGTCTTGCTTAAACTTTTTTTTGGTCTCTATTTTTTGCTTCTTTTTCCTCGTATACTTCCCCACTTCCCCATTCAATGTTGCTAGGCTCACAAAATTTCTTACTAAAAGACTATAACTACTTCGTTTTGGGTTGCAAATCTTCAATCACATTTCCTAAACATTATTTATTCTTGTAGACATAGCTATTTATAACATTTACATTTACATTTCTTGTTTTGTAAATGTTATGTTTCTTCGACGAACATTTGTTCCTTAACTCTCCTATACACATGGAATGTACTCTATTGCCACATGTTTAGTCGTAGCAAGTCTTCTCTAGTCCATACCTATATTTAGTGATATTTTATCATAACTTTGATTACAAGCTTTGATTTTTCAAAAATATCATTCCGTCCATGTACATGTTCAACTTCTTCACCATAAAAAATCCTATGTCTGTCATAGTCTTCAACTTCAATATGTGCAAACAACTCAATGCAAAATGGGTTAAGAAAATCATCAATTTTCATATACACCTTCTGCAATGACGTTTCCACTTTTACTCAACATTTCTTCAAATTCTCGGCATGCATTCTATTACAAGATCTTCTTCCATTATACATGTGCATTGATTTTCTTCCTCCATAACCATGTGAAGGTATTTTGTTTCTAATACAGTCTTCAAGGTACTAATTTCACCATCTTCCTTAAAATTGCATGTATGCCTTCCAGACAACAACTTTATTATTAGTTTAATCTATTTTCTTTCTATATTGCACTATCTTAATAAATCTCCACCGTAGATTTTATCTTTTTCTTATTGCATTGATATTGAGTTAATCTCTTAAGAGCACAACTTTATTACTAGTTTAATCTATTTTCTTTCTATATTTCACTATCTTAATAAATCTCCACTGTAGGTTTTATCTTTTTCTTATTGCATTGATATTGAGTTAATCTCTTAAGAGCATTCCACAATTTATCAATATTTTCTTCACTCTCTTTCAAATATAGGACATAATCAAATCAAAGTTTTCTTATTTTCCTTTCCTCTTTTATTTTCATATATTTGCAAAGTATCTCACCATAACAATGCATGACCTCTTAAATTAATATATACAAACCTTACCATCTTGAGATTTTAATATGCTTTCTATCAAAATACATATGTCTATATTTTCAATATGATCCCTCAATTATTGTCGATTCTAACAATTTAAACATAGAGGTTTGAATTATAAATCCGCATCCCATATTCATTATGCCACTTATCATCCCCTCCTTTATTTCACACTATTACTTCTATTGCTAAATCAGTGAAACCTTATACTCCTCCTGGTTCATAATTACATCATCCATGATTGCTAAAACTTCTCTCTGGTTGGTCAAATGTAATATGACATCCTACCATGTCAAAATTTCTCTTAATACATATGGAATTTTACTCTCATCACCCCAAGTTATACCTTTACCCTTACCCTCATCACCTCAAGGTATACCTTTACCTATTACCACATGAATGCTTCCTCTAGTGAAACACCACATTTTTATGTCAAAATTTCTCTTAACACATAGGAAATTTTACCCTCATCACCCCAAGTTATACCTTTACCCTTACCCTCGCCACCTCAACATATTCCTTTACATGTTCCCACATGAATGCTTCCTCTAGTTAAACACCACATTTGTTGTAGTGCCCATCTCTCTTCAATTCTCTTTACATATTTCTTTCAACAAAATCTTTCGTCATCTTTAAACCATATAGAATATTTGTTTCTCATAATAACTTTTAAACCAAATTCTTTCTTGTTAAAATTTTCTCCACACATAAAAATACTCATTGATGTATATACAAAATCAAAACATATATAAAAATACACTCCTAACTAATAAAAATACAAACAAATCCAAATAATAAAACATATGCAACAAAATTACTTTAAAAAAAAATGAACATAAAAATACACACCTAACTTAAAAATAAAATACATACAAATCCAAATAATAATAAAAACATATGCAACAAAATTACTCAATAAAAATGAACTATAATACTTCAAGCTTCATTATTCACAAGGCCAGGCCATGGGTATGCTCACTGGGTTTACTATGTATGGGGCACAAAATCCTCCTTTCCTCATCTTTCTGTACATGGTCATACATAGAGGGATAGAATATCACTTCTCATTTACAATTGAAAAAAGAGGGATGAAATCTTATCCTTTATCTCGGAATCCAGATTTATACATAAAACCTTTAAAACTATTTTTTGAACCATCGTAACTATATTGGTAATCAACATACCTTCCTACGAAGTAAATGCCCAACCAATTAAAGAACACAGGTGAAGTATGACATGAAATATTATGATGCCACATGTCATTTTTAAGTTGAGTCTTTGTGTTTACTTGTTGATGTCGATACAAGCCAAAGGTCCTTCTAAGATTTCAATGTCCTCATGCTGTCCACATGATGTGGATACAAGCCAAAAGTCCTTTTAAGATTTCAATGTCCTCATGCAATCCACATGATGTGAAAAAAGCCAAAGGTCCTTCTAGGATTTCAAGGTCCTAATGCAATCCACATGCATTTAAACTATTAATCTTAGCCAATTAGATTATAGCATGATGTGGATACAAGCCAAAGGTCCTAGGATTTCAAGGTCCTCATGCAATCCACATGCATCTAAACTATTAATCCGAGCCAATTAAATTATAGCATGATGTGGATACCAGCCAAAGGTCCTTCTAGAATTTCAAAGTCCTCATGCAATCCACATGCATCTAAACTATTAATCCTAGCCAATTAGATTATTGTTAAAATTTATCCCATGTGCAATGAGACCCCTCATTCTCCTTTGAACCCGATGATTTTCGAGTACTCTTTGCTACCTTAATTGGCATTTACACGAATTGTTAATCTTGTCCATATTTCCACATATCAAAACATTTTAAATCTTAAAATTTCAAAGTTATATGTCTGTGTCAAATTTTGAAATACAAAATTATTTTGTGATACTGACTATCCTTTTTACTTTAATGTTATTCAAATTCAAGCCTTTTAACAAACACAACACAACCTAACTTATTAACTTTGATTTACATTGGCTGGTTGAAGTTTAACATGCGACCTATGATCATCAAATTAATTCACGGTTCGATATCGACTCCCAGGTGGATGTAGTGGGGTTGACTTTTTTTAATAAATATAATTTGAAGTTTAACATGCGACATATTATCATCAAATTAATTAGCGGTACCAGATTAAAGTTGGGGAAAATATGCTTTGTGTGAGTCTTATATCTACGGTTTTGGGGTGAGGAAACGTGAAGGGACGGCAAAAGATATGTTGCATGTGATTTTTTTAATCAAAATGTGATCGGATCGATCGGTCACGCCTGACGAAATTGAAAGGATACCCACGCAGGCCTGGAATTTCAAATCCTTTTTATTCGTCTAACTGTCCTTCATGTTAAGTTTTACTCAAATTTGTGTTCTACTCAAACTATCCTTCCTTTATTTTGTGTTCTACTCAAACTATCCTTCCTTTATTTTAAGTTTTACTCAAATTTGTGTTCTACATAAACTTGTGAATGTCCATTTTTACATGGAATTTTTTTTTTCCAAGTTTAAACTATTTTTGCATTTCAATTTTCATTGTTTTTTTTTAAATGGTCGTTTTTTCCTAAATTGAAATGTATTTTAGATAGCATACCACCATAGTTTTAAGATTTAATAAGACTTTTATTAATAAAATGATCAACCATTTTTTTAATATTTTTTTTTAATATCTATATCATATTAAAAAAATGTATGAAATATCTCAAAATATCAAAATGAAAATTTTAATACAAATAAAAATATTTTTTATATAGTAAAAAAAGTGAAATATATATTAAAAAATAAATACTAATTATAAATTATAGATTCATACTAGTTAACTGGTAATAATAATGATTTATATGCATAACCATATGATATTTGAAAACTCCCTGCTTCAAATTTTAATTAATAGATATACAAGAATTTGATATTTACAATTTTTTTAAAGATAATTTTTCTATATATAAAATCTAAATTGTGTATATTATAATAAAGAATTATATAAAAACACAAAACATATTAAATAAAAAAGCTAGGATCATATTTATTTTAATAAATAAAAAATAAGATTAATTTTATATATAAAAAAATGAAATTTAAATATAACAAAAATAGTACTATAAATAGAAACATTTTAATTTCAAATTTATGTGTGGATAGGGAGAAAATCTGTGCAAGTGCAAATCTTTTATCAAGTTTTATACTAAAAAATGAGTTTGATCTCTATATACACTTGATAAATATGGAATTAGGATGAATCTTCTAGAAATTTGGTTTTTATAAATTACACAATAAAGTGATAAGTTATCTCTTCTTTCAAATAAAAAAAATTATCAAATGAAAATGTATCAAAACTAATTAACTCCATTTTAAGTCACATTCAATCTCTTAAGCTTTAAAAAAGTTTAAATGAAAATGAATTTATAAAAAATCTCAAGTTAAAATGGATTTAGTTTATATTTATATATAAACCAAAAAAAGAAAGAAATTACAAGAAGAAACAACCCATTTTAGCACTTCAAAAATTTCAAGTCTTATAAGACAAAATATATGGGGAAAAATGTTATGAGATAATGGAGAAATTTATAAATTATCATAAATATACATACTTGAAAGTTAAACGATAAAGGGTTCTGAACTTTAATCATTGAAAACTAAGTTTACGACTAATTCAAGTTCCTCACAAAACTAAAACTAAATTTTTTAAACAATTAAAGGTTTTCAGCTCATGAGCCTATACTTGATTTGAGAAATTTACAAATTATCATAAAAATGTAGACATGAAAAATAACCAATATAGGCTTTTGAACTCTAATAATTTGAAAGTTTATGACTAGAAGTCAAGTCCCATAAAAGTGCACGTCAATAATAAACACTATACATTTTCACTCTCTAATAATTTGAATTAGAAAGTTTATGACGAAGAGTCCTTGACAAAACTAAAGCTAAAATATTCAAGCAGTTCAAGGTTATCAGTTGATGAACCAGTACTTGAATGCACCTCCATCTCCATCTTATAGTAACAAGAAGATTAAATTTATGTATATACAAATTACCTTTCTCGCCGGAGTTGACCAATGAATCTAATGAATTATTCTGCCACAGTTCATTGTGCTCGACCAACCTCCTTCTGCAACTCCTCTTTACATCATCAAATTCCAATATGGCATGGAATCTACGCATGCACAACATAACATAAACACCCATTTACTCATTTGGGTTATAAAATTATACGAGTATGTATTGACCATAGAAAAAAATGAAGGTACAATCCTCTCCTGGCTAGGTAACTGCTCCATTGTTGAAAAAAGTGTTGCTTAATTCCAATGGACAATGACTTTGGGGGCTTTGGAATGCATTTCTAAAACTTTGGAATCCACTTTCCAACACTAAGTTGCATCCTTCAACTTGACAAAAGGGAGGTTGTACGGTGGAAGCCAACAAAGTAGTAGCATTTGTTACCCCTTCAGCAAGCCAACCCTTCAATAATCTATTGCCTTCACTTTTCACAGAACCCTTTGTTTGTGAGGTTTTATCACTCCTAATGTAACTAAACCACAATCATTAATTATCAATTAGGGTAGGCCTTGTTATTTCAAATGCATATGCACTATTTGTGCCGATACATGTAACAACCAGGTAAAACAGAAAAGATGTCGTTGAACACACTGGAAAAAATTAAAGCACTCTAGCAGAATGCAAATACACATTTGCAAGAATTAAAAGGCACACTGCAGGAATGAAACACACCTAGAAAGGAAAGAATCCACAATTCATAAAAACTTAAGAATAAAGATAGGTACACCATACACCATTAGCTAAAGATATAACAATAATTGAATAACATATAATTGATTAACTTATGTATCTATCCCACAATGAAATGTGTGTAACAGTAATAATAAATCCACACTAGCACATAAAAAATAAATATCCTATTAATAATGTGGTCCCTACTAAAGAGGAGGGCCCTTCCTCTCTAGCAGGGTGCAGGAGTAAAACGAAAACTATTTCAGAATTCAACACAGAATTTGCAGTAACATCACCAGATATATGCTTGTATTAAAATAGTTGAAAGGTGCAAGATCAAAATGTCGGTATTATCTATGTTCCATTGTCATCCCCTTCTCATGAGACTAAGATCTTTTGTAAATTCTACAAAACCCCATAATTAGGGAAATGAACCAGTCATGAGAATCTGTGATTCTCATGCTAATTAAGCTAACAGAAATAATAAAAAGATAGAAATTGTTACAAACTGCTATTAATACAAATTTGTTATGGTTACACCACTCTTCTTTAGATGCAATTGCAACTACTCAAATATACTTAAATGTCTGCATGGAATTACTTCATGTGGCCCTTGACAATTTTCTTTGAAAATGGCGACTACAGCCTTCACAATTTGCAATGTAGCAATAGGAATTGGAAACCCGAGGGTGTAACATCAAGTAACAATAACTCACACCATGTAACAGCAAGTAATAGTAAAATTTGTTCACCCATGGTTAGCAATAGTTATGGCAACACTTGAAAGAAAAAAATTCAAAAGAACTCTTCCAAAGATACCCTGGTTAGTCATCCCAAAGAAAGCATTGTTTCGTTCAATACTTAGCAGAAAATAGCATAATAATATGTCAAAGAAAAAGGTTGCTTCTTTATCAAAGGTAGTGACATTATACAGGGGAAATTGTAGGTTCAATGAGGGAAAATGGCCAAAAATGGGAAAAAGGATGCCTGAAATATCCTCAAATATTGCACCCAACATCTCCCCACCAACTGAAGCCACTGCATGTCCTCATGAAAATTCTTCATAATGTTCAAGGTCCTCATCTATTGTGACACTGACATGTTGCTGATGCAGTTTTGCAAAATCATAGCTGCCAACAGTGTCTTCATCTTCTTTCCTCTCAATCTTGGGAAGAAAATATGGTTAGAAAAGTGAGACCAATCACAATAGTAGTACCACAATAAAAATGAAGTAAATAAACATGCATAATATTTTAACTTAAAACTAAATTACGAGAATAAAGTTAAAACAACAAGATATTTATGTAATGGATCACCTTGAAGATCAATATCAATACCTAGGGAGAGTGATTGTATGAAAATTAGCCATAACAATGTCCTTCGAATGCATCCTTTTGCTTCATGGAAACCCCTTTTGCACAAATGATGTATGAAGAAATTCCCTCAATCTTTGATTAAAGGAATTATAAAACAATGAGGGTTATGAAGGGTAGAAATGAGAAATAAAGATATATTATCTTCAATATCATTATGACATCATAACCTTGCAAATTATTTCTTCCTCAAATGATGCCCAATGGATTTCATTTATAAAGAAATTCTAGGATCCATGAGGAACTTGTTCAAGTGTAAAAACTCCTCATTTGAAATGGACATCCCAATGCTTGAAAGAGAATTGGAAAATATAATTTTAGGAGGCTAAAACACAATTCATGAATGAGATGGAGCTTGAATTCCATTCATATATTAGACTAGAGGTACTTGGGCTAGGCCTTACTTCTAAATTATGCCAAAAAAGCTGGTTACATGCCTTCACATTGATTTCCATGGCTTTTGAAGGAGAACCAATGCAAATAACATAAGTTTCAATGAAGGAAGTCACACAAGTGTATGAAAACCCACATTTATGATGTTTCTCCTAACTCTTTTAAGGTGAAGTAAATTAGCAATACGGTAGTTTTGTTGTTTATTTTTCTGGTCCATTGAAGATGTTTTCAAATTATTTCTTAAATGTCTCTTGAGAGAGAAATTTAGGTGATAATAATTGTGCGTTGGTGTGTTAGGTTTGAAGCTACCATACATTTGAATTCCATCATAATTTTATACACCAAATCGTTATGATTTATGATATATTATTTGGAGAGTGATCTATGTCCAAGAAGAAAGGAATTCCTACAAAGAAGTGATGAAGCCTACTTGAAAATGACCAAACATCCTTATGAAAATGATATATTATACAAATCAGGTGGATATTTCCCATTCTCGTGAAATTATCAACACACATTAAAATAGAAGACATTTTTCTTAAGTATCATGTTTGAACATAATGAACCTCTAAAATATACTAAATAATGTTATGACTAAAAAATATATGATCTTGAAATATGACTTACCCTATGGAGCGCCAATAACAACAAAACACTACTCTTGCGAGAGAGATCATTGGAACCTATAGGGAGAAATTGTGACAAGTGATCTTACTTGAAGGAATTAATAGCCATGCAAGTGCAATGATCTTCATCTCAAACTAGAAGCGACAATTGTCACAACCATCCTAATGGATTAATAAGTTGACATTGAGAATTAAGCGGGGAAATTAGAGGGAAAATATAGCTATGTCTTTTCCATCAATGGTTCACCATTAATAATGGGAATGGGAACTAATATATAAGGTTGGTGTCAATAATAATGAAGACATCAATGCATATGATGGGATGTCCTTTGAAAGAAATTAAGTATAAACAAAATATGATACTATAATAAGGAGAGATTTTGATAGTTATCGATGATGTAGCTAGTGAGGATAAGACTCAATAATTCCTTGGATAAAGCATAAAATATGGTTGGAAATTGTGGATGTCAAAATGAACTATACATAACATGATTTGACATCAGAGGTATGATCATTTATGCAAAGTGTCTGTTGAATTGGAATTGGGAATAAGTTGATGAAATGGATAAATAGTTGATGAAGACAATTATAAGAATGAAAAAGATGGATTTTGGTATGCAAGAGGTGTTACAAGCACTAGAATCATTGTAAGCATGGGTGACTTAATGCAAATGATCCAACCAAGGGTAATAAGGACTATCACTAGGTTTGGAAGATGTGATAGTATGAGTGTTGATGCATCCCTCATAAATAATGTGCTTATTAATTAATAATGAATAAATCAATCTATAAAATTGGATATGTTACGGACAAGGAGATGAGTACCTTGATCATGTGACCAAATATCTCCCCGATGTGTTGAGAATAACAAAAACAAATAAGAACGAAGCCACTTGGTTAGGTCTCCTTAGATTTTGAATAAATGATGAATTGGAATATAGATGGTTTATTGATCATGGTATGATGAGAGTCCAATGAAAATATAGTGAAGCTTTTGGCATAATCAACCGTAAAATTGTGAAGTACCAAGAGCTGACCGTAATGGGTTAGCTTTATGAGGAGAAAGAGGTGTGTGGCCCATTCTCTAAGGTGAAAACTATCTAGACTCTTGATATGGGAAAAAAGTAGTGCAATGTTGATAATACAAGGGGAGATAATAAAAATAAGACAACCCATGATGATGTTGTGTTACTGGATAGTGCAAATAGAATGGATATTGAATTGGGTGAAGTTTTATGATAGGATACAAAATGAAGCCCTAAAGGCATATTTAAGGGGAAAACATTTGGAATTGTAAAATATGTAGAAGAAGCATTTTTTTTTTATTTCCTTACCCATGTCAATAATGAATTTTATGGTGTACGGAAATATATTAAAGCCTACACATAATAATAATAATAGAAAACTAGCCAACTAAGTTTTAATGTTTGAACTTGTAATTTGGTGTCGCTAATTTTATTAATTTTAAAAATATATAAAATTTAACACTACAAAATATGTAAAAATAGTGACGTATAGTCTCTAAATTCTATCTATAACTATACAAAATTGTTTCAATAATTTTTATTCATTTAAATACTAAATCATTGTCTTAATGTAATTATATGCATTATATTTTATAGAAAAAATACATACTTTTCTTAGAAGAATATAAATTTTCTAAATTAAAATTTTAGATGCATTATATTTTATAGAAAAAATACATACTTTTTTTTTAGAAGAATATGAATGATCTAAATTAAAATTTTTGCATGAATAGAAATTATATAATTTTAAAGCTAATTAAATTTGTTATATTTCATCTTTTGAAAACACATTCTACTCAGCAATTTGGTAGCTTTAATATTTTTTAATTTTTTCCATATTTCCAAAAAAAAATTACCAAACTGTCGATATCTCCTTTTCCATATCTGAATTGGAATTAATATGTCATGAGAGTGATACTAATTATAGAGATTCAAATAAAAGGTGTTTGAATATATGAGTGGCGACTGCATTAGCTTCTGATATATGCCAATGTGTTTCTAGTCGCTTTTCCCGATGATTAGAGTGACGATAGTGCTAGGAAATGGAGTTTCATTGTTGTAAATATTGTAAATGAGTTTATCCTTATTGTCTTAGCTACATATATTCAATAAAGAAAAGTAAGTTGAATTCTCATGGTTGTAAATAGGTCTATCCTTGTTGGCTTAGCTACATATATTGAACAAAGAAAAGTTGAATCCTCAATTCACCCCGAGTACTAAACTATTAATGAAAATACATAAATCAATTAACTAATAAAAAGAATGGATTCTAGTGATTTCTAAAACAGATAAAATAAAAAATCTAGTCATGTCTAAAAGAGATAAAAGAATAAATCTTTGTTGTGCCAATAATCCTTTATGATAGCTACAAGAGCCAAGAAGAAAGGACTCTAATAAAATTTGATATAAAATAAAATTTAAAAAAATTAATATTAAGATAAAACTTATATTTTAAAACTCAAACACATAAATTTTTTGTAAATTTAGATACAAAATGATATAGTAATTTACTTTACTAAATCTTTGTACTCTACGTTTATTAAATACAAAATAATAAATTTTATTAAAGTATTTTTTATTATTATTATCCACAAATTACTCCATAATATTTATGCTACATTTCTTCATATCTCGAGGCGTATATTAAAGCAGGTGAGATGATCCAAAGCACAATGCTCTTAAATGTTTATAATGGATGAGGAGGAGGTGTGTTGGCATATGGGTAGCATTAAAGTATTTTTTTTAATGCACGTACCTAGGTTTGGGGAACTATGCACAATTAAATAAAACATGATTAATTTTTCTTTTGCATTGTTGGGATTATAGTAATCGAGATGGTGGCTTTAACATTAGTTCAAGTTTGTTATTCTTCACCCAACGTGTGCCAAGGATATCTTAGGGCATAGTTTTGCGGATTCATAGTCTTATTTGACTTCTTTTTGAGGTGACTATATATTGTATGGATTTTTTCATTCTTATATTTCACCAGCATAAACTAATGCCAGCATTAGTTTACATTGCTAAATGTTATTTCGTTGAGTGACCAAGGTTTTCTCCTCTTCGAATATGTAAAGTTCTGGTCACTGGTTGTATTTACATGATTCAACTGGTGTATTGAAATCCACCTTGTCTGACATTTAGACATTTGTTCACAGTGGAGTCATATACTTGTGTGGGATGACGCCAGGTATTACAACCATGCACGAGTAAAAAAAACAAATATGTTAAGAGGACAGCCTAAACTATACGTAAAGAATATCTGTCTTCCACAACAATGCTTAGCCATGGCCATCGACACAGTACCAGTTAGTACTTTAAGGCTTGAACGAGTAGCTCTTCCTCAATTATAGAAACTACTCTAAACTATCGAGAGTGAAATCTTGATTTTTAACTTTCTAAAGACTAACCTTCTTGCAGTCGAATCGGTTATGCCCTTCAAGGGTTGGAAGTGCACTAAGTGAGTAGCTACCTGATAAGACCACTAAAGAGGTATGTTTGTCTTCCTGCTTTCCAAGCTCTGAGATCTGTTTTCCCTCTTTCGAGTTCAGAGTAGGAATGAGGGAAGTTGGTACCTGTTACATGATTGATTTAATGTCCAAACCTCAAGTAACTACAAATAAATGCTTTATCTAATCTAAAAAGCATAGAACATAAATCCATATTTCTATAAACAAGTTACTACCCTTGCTTCATGATTTATAACATGGAAAGGTATGGACTTCCCTCGAACCTAAACTACATGTTTCCACCTGCAAGACATATAGACGACTGGGTGGTCTCGACATCAAACCCTTTAGCGATTCCTACAAGAATTCGACATTTTACAACAATGATAACCCCTATTGATTGGGCATTTTTTCGAACCCCACCTCGATTGGAGTAGCTATTCATTGAGATTGGGCTAGATTTGACCAAGTCTCTAGCTTTAGTAGTTCATATGGTGCCCGGTGAAGACTGTCTGTGAGAAGGATTATTTTCAGTTAAAAAGAAGGACTGTCAATGCAACTCTTCTTGCCAAAGAAAATAATTTGAGCAAAGCTCTCGAGGAGAAGAGTGAATCATCGTTTCCCAAGCCCATGCATTACAGGCTTATGTTATGCCCTTGGATACACATTCCGCTCCAAAAATTTCCAGAGCTACCACAATTTCTTTGAAATCCCTACGAAAACACAAGGAAAAGGCAAAGAAACAAGTGAAATGGTAAGTTTATTATTTTATTTTATAGGCATCTAGTTTATTATTTTGGGCAACTACAGTCCAGAGTTGGTTTATTCTTTTGGTCAGCTAGAGTCAAGAGTCCATTTTCGGGTTTGAACCCTGATTTCCATACTAACAACAGCAGTGAAAATGAAATTGTGTGTTTTTAAAAAGAACCAATTTATGACAAATTCCATCCTTCATAAACTATCACACCAAGATGTCTTACAAGCCCTTCCTTAAATCCATATTTACACACCTGTACTACTACTTTCTCAGAATTGATGCAATGGTTTGGACTAAAGCAAATGAGCTTACCCAAAATTTCTTGATTGAGCCACAACCCTTTTTGACAAGATGAAATCATCACAATGTAGCAGGCTTCTATCTGGCTAGATTTTATAGCAGTTTATATGGTGGCTTCGATGGCGTGCGATTGGTAATCAATTATAAATCAAGGTAGAGGGGTCCCTTCTATTTCCAATTAGGGTAAAAAATATGAAGAGAGTCCTTGCAATGACACCAAGCCTGCTTCTCCACACCACTGATGCTATTTGGGCCACTCTTAAAGTCCAAGTTAATGAACATACTCCATATGCCTTGTTTTGGAAATTCGCCCAAAGCCTAGAAGTGTGTCCAGCTATTACTATATAGGACTCGCTATAGAGACATTTGGCTTTACCATAAGATTTCCATCATTTATTAAGTAACCAACATAGATATGCCTCCAATTTATTTTGTTGAACCCTTATTATTGTTGGCCCCTTCTATTAGAAAATTATAAATTATAGAGCAATGAAACACATAGAATATAGAAAAAATATAAACACAAAAAACGCATAAAACCAGAGAGATGCAGATATACGTGGTTCACCCAGTTTGGGTTGCATCTACTCTGAATAGACAGTCCCTCCTTTTTATTATCTAGTAAAATGAAGAGACACAACCTACATCGGATCTGCTATAATATCCTTAGTTTCTCTCACAGTCTCGCCTCTCTGTTTCTCGCTAGAGAATACACATCTACTACACAGCCTCAATACAATGCCCTCATACAAATAGAGGGGTTTCCTTCTAGGGAAAAAAACCCTAAACTAAACATAAGTTCTATCGTCGGATCATCCGCCTAATGAATGGCCCAGATTGACTAGAAATTACTATAATTTTACAAGGGGTGTACAAACTTCCTCGGGTATACATCTGGTTGAAACAAAGACCTCTAAATAATCATGCTCCACACCTAACACCTTCTGACATTAATTGTAGATCTAGTTGCAATGGAAATGGGATTCTTCCTAAGAAATAATATTAGGGGCAGTGAAGCTAGTAAAATTATGGTTAGATGTCTATCCTAACTCTGTGGGTTGTCTTCCTTGTAATCCAAATCAATTCCCCCAATGAGACATAGGTTCAACTATCCTAGTAGCTGGATTAAAAAACTTTGTCCAATATATCCACTTACACCGAACAAGCTTTCTGCAAAACAATGTCCTTCTGTTGCCTACCTACTGGGAGGGATTATTTATGAATGAATGTGTTGAGAGGAGACCAGGTTCAGCATGACATAACCCTTGTAGATTATGCAGTTGATTATGCTTTTTCTATCTCCATAACGGAATATGAATATCAGCCAATTCAATCAATTCAATCTTCTTTTAGCAAGAATTGGGTAATTGGCATGAAATCTGAAATTGAATCTGGTGCAATAGCTATTTCCAAAAACAATGCAATTTGCAGCCTGTAAATTCTGTGTGGCCAAGAGTAGATTCTGTGTAGCCAAGAGTAGAGTGCAACCCTCTCTCATCCATCTTATTGGGATCTTGCTCACAGCATTGGGTGAGTAATAGATTCACTGGAGCCTTGCCATTCTGGATCTATAAGCAACAGATTTTCTATAGTTTGGAATCATGTGGGCTACATGCAAGCCTCTCATGCTTACTTTACAACTTTCATATTTTTATTAGACTTTATTTTATGTTTCTTATTTTTTTATGTGGAAAATAACATTATTTTATACACCAAGGGCTGCTATTTGTGCGATTTGTTGCCCCGCATGTTAACCGCTTTGTTTTTGCTTATGTTATTATGTAATTTGGGTTTTTTACCTATAGGTTCATTCATTGACAAAGAAGCATGGAGACACGGCACAAAAAGAACATGATATAGGCATCCTCCTCCTCATAAAATCAAAAAGGGATCTTGGGGTCCTCCATAGTCAATATAGAACATGAAATCCCCTTTAGAAAGTGTGGTGAGGGAAAGGGTTATAGTCTCATCACAGTATGTCAAAGTAGAAGAAGATATCTCACCAATGAGCTTGGGTCTATCTAAGGGACAATGCTCCACTATTGCTACTACGTTTGGTTGTATGATGCTAGTTGGACTACATTTGGGTGTATGATGCAAGTTAGATCATCTGGAATGCACTACTTTCAGGTTTCTTATACTCCACCATAAGAACCTCACAATTTAATATCCCCAAATATTCAATTGTAATAGAGTGAAGCGATGAGAATACTCATATTCCAGCAGGATTCCTTCCTAGCATGGCTTATAGAGGAGAGTATTCCAATGGACGTAATTAGATTTACTATCCTCACATATTCAATTGTCATAGAGGAAAGGAGTGAAGATACACCTATTCCAGTATAATTCCTTCCCACCATGGCTTGGAGAGGAGAGAGTTCCAGTAGAGGTAATTTTTTTCCCAATATTTTTAAATCTCAACCTTTTCTCGTTTTCAATAGGTAGTATGAAATTATGTGCTCCCTCTAGAATAAGATCCAAATCGTGCTAGGATCCTAGTTAGGATGTTATGTCATCGATTGTTGAGTAAACTTAGAATGTTTCTCATACCAAAAAAATACTTGTGAATATATACATAGACATGGAATTTGATTGGACCTAGAACAAGCAATGCTCTTGCTATAATAACATAACACATGTTCATTCTAGTATTAATTTTCATAATAGACCGTGCTTTTTCATAGCATGCACAATGATTTCAGGCGTTCCACTCAATACCAACTCACTCGTTTATAGCACAGTATGCAACCTATTTCATAAATTTTTAACTACAATACATAAATAAGAAGATACCCATTCCATACCTATATTTTTCTTGTAGTGCAACTCATTTCACTATCTATGGTTGCATAGAGAATAATTGTTGCTATGTCTTAATCCATGTTTCATCAAGCAACAATTACTTATAAAGTTGTTGGAATCACGGAAGAAAACTAATTCCATAAAAGAATAGAATGTTTATATGATTAAATATGTAAATTCAAATGGTAATACAAGAAGAACAATTGTTACCTAGCCACACGCATTAATAAGCGCAAACCCTACTGGATATTTGTTTATCTTCTTCTTTTATGATTGAGTTTCACTAGATAGGATGGAATCAATTTATAAACCCATTGGATATATGTTTTTCCTCCTTTTTCTGATGATAAATTCGTATAGTATAGTAACACAATATAAGGAAAAAATATCACGCTCCTAGTAAACAATAGAAAGGAAGGCATTTACACTTCAATGCTGATTTACTTCTAAGAGAACATATATTTTTTGTTATTGTAAAAGATGGTGAGCATTTTGGAATTTATCTATGGTTTTCTTGTGGCTTATGGCACCTGGATGCATTTTCTCTCATGTGTCTTAGCCAATTGGAAAGGGATTCAATGATCAGAGATTTGAATCATCAAAGCAAGAAAACTAAGAAGCTGGAAGAAACCTGTAATATGTTATTTGAATTGGTCCTAGGCTAAGCTAGGTGCTCACCCCTACATGGATAACTATCATACTCCTTGGTTAACAATGGCTAAGAATGAAGGGTCATTGTCATTCTGGTTGCCACATGCCATGTGAGACTTCGAAACTGTGAAGAGCTCAGTGAAGAAGTGAACACCATGTAGAGGATATTCAAGAAGCACTTCAGTAGTCAAATTCAAATCTCAAACAACAAGAAATTCAAAGATTGTATCATCAAAGCAAAGAAAACTCAGAAGCTAGAAGCAAACTGTAATACACTCTTTGAATTGGTCCTAGGAAGCTGGAAGAAAACTATAATATGGTCTTTGAATTGGTCATAGGCTAAGCTAGGTCCTCACCTCTGCATGAAAATCATCGTAATCCTTGGTTACCCCTCCAAAGGCATTGACATCAAATAGGAAGCCCTCAGTAGGAATGAATTCATGTAATTTAAAAAAAATTAATTATTGCAAAGTAGTATTTTTGCTAGCTCAACATGTTAGTAGGTATTATACCAATTGGATATATATCTATATCTCTATATATCAATATCTATAGGAAACAAAGAATAGCTCAACCAATAGGCAACAGTTTTGAAACTTGGGCTTTTCTGAAGGACTGGTTTCAGACTCGCCACAACCACTTTTTTATACAAAATATAACCATATTTGTTGTATATATTAACCAGGCCCCACTAGATTGCTTGATTTTTTTATTAATATCGAAAATCTATAATGGAAAAGGAGGTTATGAGGTCAAATCCATTGACCAGATTCTTCTATTTGCACATAATATATTGAAATTTGGCTTGTTTTGTTTTGTAATTATTCCATTTGGATTCTCACTAGAAAATGTGTGTAAGGTTCGCTTTTTTGAGTATAAAATGACTGAGTGCCAATTGTTTTCATTGTGAAACAAAGGGCACTGAGGATTGATATTGTTTTCTTTCTTTCTCTAGAATTTTTTTGTATAATGGATTTTATTGATTCTTTTGGCACCTCATTTTTTGTCAATTCCATGTTCTAGGTACAGTGCCAACTGTAGTCTAGTTAGACGCAAAAAAAAGTAGAGTTGTCATGTTTGTTTTCATTAAATTTGAAAACCATGTTTATAGCATGCTAGGGAACTATCATCAAGGGCCAAAACATAAAAGCCCACACCATATAAACTTTCTACTTGGGAACATTCTTTGACTTTTTCCATACGAGGTACTATTGAAGCCCCGAAAATCGGGTCGACAACAAGGGGGATACCCGCCCGGTCCGGACCTTGGTTGGCAGCTCCTTATCCGTTTGGTATAGTGGGTCCGACTGGGGATAATGGGACCAGTTTCCCAATCTATGAGTGTGTGTGTGTGTAGAATTTGATGTTTCTGATCTAACAGTTCCTATCTAAGATATTCTAATTCAAATTTTAATCTAATTTTATGCTATTGTAATCTAATAAACAACACATATAAATCTATGCTAACCCGGGATGTAATTCTTCTATTATGCGATCTAAAGAGATTTAAAATAACAACTAGTAATAAAGATCATTCAACGATTATAAGAAAGGAAATCAATCAAGATGAACCACTTCGCATAAAAAGTTAGATGAAACAGTTGTGAAAAGCATATCGCATAATGAGCTATTCATACATTAGGCATAAATAAATAGCTATCACCCTACAAAAGTGCCAAATGATAACTCAAGAATTCATGCAATAATATACAAACAACTAAAAACTGTATATCACTTTAACATATAAGCAGAAATGGTCAAGAGATAAAAGTACCATTTATGACTAGTCCTACTCATAAGCTTCAAGCAACAATGATTTATCTCTCCTTGCTCTAACATCCACTAAGAGTACAGAAGTGCAACATCACTAGCAGATATCAAATGCAAACATCAACAAATCTTGATCCATTCATTCACCAAAACTTCCTCTGAGGGTGCAAAAGTGCATGTTCTGAGGAAAAGTTTTTGATAAATTTATGGACCCTTCTCTAAATGCATGAGAAGGGTTTAAATACTACTAACTAAATAACTTAATTACACAAATTCAGGATACGGTTTAAATGACCTCCCTTTTTCTAAGCAAAACTATTTCTAAAAATTAAATCTAATATCTAACTATTTCTGCATTTGCTCCTTAATGTTGCGAGCTTTGAATATTTGCCTGGGTAGAGTCGGTTGACTGTCTTCCACTTTTGGTTGAGCTAAGCAAACAGAAATGGTAAGAGCTCGCACCATATTTTCAGCAAAATCGATGATATACTCGAGAGTCATCCTCTGACTATGTGGATTTACTGTGTATGCCCAGTAATAATCCAAGTTCCACTTGGTTAATCCTCGAATTGCTTCTGCCTTTTCTTTCAGCTTTATGTTTCCAATTTGTTCTTTACCATTACTTTCTTGCGTTTTCTGGGCTTACAAGTGACTGAGCAGTTAAAAGCTTTGCTTTTTGAGTAATTTTCTCAGCGATACGTGATAATCGCGCATCGGAAACTACCTCCGTTCTTTGATCCGGGCTTCTCTGATGCGTTTTTTTGCCTTTAGCACCTTTTCCTTCACTGGGTATAAGCTTCAAAATTTGTAAAAATACTGCTTTCGTGAGCTTCTGACCTTGAGGGTTAAACTGCCTGTTCATATCAGCATTATTAAACTACTCATTCAACCATGGCTGTGAATGAAAGATCTGTAATGGATAGCTCAACAGCGTTCTATGAATCTGCGGCTCTATTGCATGCGGTATTCGTTTATGAGGGCATCTTTTCTCTGTCTCTGAGCATTGGAGCTTTACCCTTTTCCTTCATGGCTTCCTGCACATTGCTTTGTGTTACTTCTGTTTTTCGTTCTTGCAGTTCACACATGAGGAGAGAGTAATGATAATAAAAATCGACAAGAAAGCTTTAAGCTCTACGGATGTACAAAAACATGCCACCTGACGTAACCTGACTCTTCGAAAAACACAAAAACCGTCTTTCATTAACAACTGACGTATAATTCATTAATTATCATTAAAGCGCGTATCCAGTTCTTGGTTTATGGAAAGATTTTCTTGAATGTTGAGCCGGGGAAAATCTGTGATGGAATGTTTCTGCGATTCGCATCGCATTACCGCAAATTTCATTAAGATGTGTTATTGCAAGTGTTGGGCAATTTAATTGCTTAAATTGCTTTCATTAAATTATCAACCAAGGAAGCTCGTAAGCTTGTGATGATGCCAGCATAATATATGCAGGAGTAGGCAACTAACTCCATGTCTAACTAAATGATTTATGATTCAATATAATATGCAAGGGAAGAGGCTCCTAATTGAGGAGGTCCTGGTTGTCTTTCCCTACAGTATTATAGATTTAAAAGAAATCATTGATTACATAAAACTAGAAACTTGAAATAAAGACAAGAGAATGAATTTAATTGTTGTTCAGATTCAAATAGAGAGGGAGACTAACTTAGTCCCTTGATTGTCCCCTCATATATTGATCCAAAATAAACTAAGATTCATTCATAAGCATAGGAAATGAAATAACATGAAACTTAAAATTAAAAGAATGAATTTCAATTATCATGCAAATCAAATAGAGAGAGAACCTAACTTAGGCCCTTGGTTGTCCCCTCATATGTTGATAAGATTCTAATTTAAAACTCATTCATCAATCACAAACAAATTCTCAAACATCTAAGAAATTAAATGAAATAAGATCTATTATGAAATAAAATGATTCTTTGATCCTTTTAAAGTGAGCTCAATTCTCTTAAGAACAAAGTGACAAATTATTCCATATACTACATTAAGACAATTTATATATAAAACTATAGAATGGAAATTTATGTAAAATGAAGCTTTATTCTATTCCATCATAATTTGGATACATGCTCCAAGAGTCCTCCCTTTGGAATGGAGGAGGTACTCCTATTTATACAAAAACTAAGATAACAACCTCATAAATGTAGACCCACTATTCCCTCCTTTGACCCACATATTTCTCAACCAATGGTGACACATAACCCTATCCTCCATGATCTTCTCCATGAGGTTCATGATCTTCTCAAATTCGAATTTGAACATAGAGTGCCACATAAGGATATCTTGGAAGCTTCCTTTCTACCTACACATGTCAACAAATTCATTCTAATTGTTAGGTATAAGTATAAGCATATTATTTTCTAAAGTTTAACCATAAATTCACTTTAAAATGTTAAGAATTAATAAACTTTGGAAAAGCATAGTTATAACCCAATGATGCGGTAAATGTAATGATGTGGAGGTGGAATGGAGGTGACATGAAGGTAATATGGAAGTAATGTGAAGGTATTGGTGAATAATGGAGTGAGAATAAGGACTATTTTGAGGCCCAACAGCAAGGTTTCTCGATCGCGCTATCGCAAGATCATGGATCGCAGTATCGCGCTATCGCAAAATCGCAGATCATTACAATCGTTAAATGGTTACGTGTTTTTCATGCGACATTGCGATATGCGATATGCGATATAGCATATCAGATATTGGCAACTTTTTTTAAGGTTTTCCAATGTGAGCGTTTCTTAATGCATGCGATGCGATGGAATTCGTGTCGCACTCTCGCAGTTTATCATTTTTACTCATAAGGAAATGTCCTATCATTCTTCACGCGATGCGATGTTCCTTAAGGAGTAAAATATATGAGCCTTAATTGAATTTTTTGAATTTTTTACTAAGGGTCCCCACTTATCTAGTGTTATTGCTAATACTAAATAAGGAGGGGGGTTGTTGGTGCCCACAACAATTTGCGATTCACTTGATAGAACCAGTTATCTCTGTCTTTCTATTGAATTTTTCAAACTTCCAAAACAGAAAATTTTTCAGAAAATTAAACTTTATTATGGAAAGATAAAGTACATTATGCTTTAAACCGTCAATGATATTTTGTTTCAACCATTTTCTACTTTGATTATTTGCTTCCTCAGGCTAGTCCTTGTATTTACATCAGCCATTACTTGGTCTTGTAAAGATAAAACAAAGTCTCCTCTGTAAACCAATTTTGAATATGCTCATTTGTCGTAGGTAGAGCCTCTGCTGCCAGCAGGCGTTTATAGCCTCGACAGGATTACCTGTTACCCAGCAATGATCATGTATCCTACTTAAGGTGGCCTACAACTTTCAAAGAAAAATCCATATCCACACTTATTGCTTTGATTTTATTTTTATTCTTAAAGAATAATGTCTTGGTTTGGTAGCCAAATTATGACACAGTCATTCACTTGATTTATAACTTTGCTGAACAAGCTGGCTCATGATGAGACCCCATGTCTTTTGATTGCAACAATCTCGAGTCATTGCCCTGTTCTGGTGTACAGTATTGGCAAAGTCAGCAAGTTATAATATCTGTGATAATGATAAGCTGGCTCGTGATGAGACCTCTCATTCTTCAAGATAAAGTGTATCCTTGGATCAATCCTCTGAAAGTTGCAATTTCCTTAGCAGGGAGGAAGTCATTGTTTCCTTAAGATAGCTGTGGACGACAATAATAGAGTTTTTGGAAACAATTGCTCTACAGAGAATCTTTATTTTGTTATTGATACCTTTCATTGTACTGAGATAAAACAATTTCTTCACTAAAGGTTGCCTTCATCAAATTTTTTGAAGTTGAAACTAGTATCATATCTAAGCTAAAGTTTTTAACTGTATCTATCAATAACAAAGATCAGTTATCCAAAAGATTTGCTATTTATACAAGCGAAAAGTTCAAAATCTGAAAGAGAATTGGTGTCTTTTTCGTAAATGCCTAATGTAACCACTCACAACTGGTCTTATTATGAAAAAAAAAAAAACAACAACTATTCTACAAAAATAGAAGAATAATCTTCTATGGAAAATATTTCTTGAGAATTTGTTCATTAACAGGAAAAGTATCCCTCTTACCTGCTAAATCCTGTAACACAAATGTTGATGGACCTATGACTTTTTCAATCTGAAAAGGACCAAGCCACATCCTTTGAAATTTTGTATGTTTGCCCTTTTCTTCATGAGCCTTGTCCCACTTTAAAACTAAATCTCCCATTTGAAAATCTTTTCTGGTCATTATGTTTGAATCAAAAGAGGATTTTACTAGTGCTTGATGATGAGCATGCGTTTTCCTAGCTTGTTCTCGTTGTTCTTCTAATTTAATTATTTCCATTTATCTTAGCTATAAGGAGGAAGTGGGTACTTCATCAATGTATTGTACTAAAGACAAAGAGGGAATTGCTAAGTGAGTCGGAAGAACCACTTCTTTCCCATAAACTAAATTAAAGGGAGAAGTGCCGATAGAAGCTTTTTGCGTTATCCGATCTGCCCATAAAGCATATATCAAAGCCTTGTGCCAATTTTTATGATTTTGATCAATTGTTCTTTTAATAATCCTGATTAGGTTTTTATTTGTTGACTCAGCTAGCCCATTACCTTGTGGGTAGTAATTGGCTAAATATTTAAGTTTGAATCCTCTTTTAAGTGCAAATTCAGTCATTGCATTTCCAGAAAAGTATGATGCATTATCAAACATTAAAGCGGATGGCAATCCAAACCTGGTGATTATAAATTTATCTATGAACTCAATGATATGTTTAGAATTAGCCGTCTTGAGTGGAACTGCTTCTACCCACTTAGTAAAATAATCTGTTGCTGTGAGGATGTACCTATGCTGCTTAAAAGAGTGAGGAACGATCTCACCTATTATGTCCAAACCCCACTGACTGAAAGGTTGCTCGATGTTTACCGGTTGTAGTGGCAGGGACGGTTTCTTTTGTTTTCCAGCAGTGGTTTGGCAGACTTGACATCTTCTCACGTAACTGTGCGAGTCTTTAAACAGCGTGGGCCAGTAATATCCCGCGTGTAAGATCTTATGTGCAATAGCATCTCCAGCATAGTTTCCACCTGTCGTCCCATCGTGGAGTTCCTGCAAAACTTTTTCAGCTTCAGCTTTCTCAAGACACCTAAGAAGAACAAAATCATAATTTTTTTTTAAAAAGAATATCATTTATGAGCTAATATTGTTTGGCTTTCAACCTTAGAGCTCTTTTCTTAGTATGATCAAGGTGTGAAGGAGCATACCCGTTCTTAAGATAATAAATGATATCAGCATATAATGATTCTGCATCGTTTAGGCTTACCTCACACATTTGTACCTCTTCAGATGAAATTTCAGAAATTTGCGATGCTCCAGCGAGCATTTTGTGGAAGCCTTGACCTCTTACAATGTTTACTGGTTTGATCTCAATATCATATTCCTGTAAGGCAGTAACCCAATTGGCCCTTTTCTCACCCACATCCTTCTGTACTAGAATATTCCTTACCGCTGGAAATGGTACTATGATCTTAGTATGGGTTTTAAGTAAGAAAGGTCTAAAGTATTTGACCGCTTTGAAACCAGCATAAGCCTGTTTCTCCACGTCTGAATAATTTAGTTTAGCACCCTATAAATTTGAGCTAAAAAAAGCAATTGGAGCTTCCGCTTTTTCTTGATTTTCTTGAGTTAGAATCGCAGCATATGACTTATCTGAGGCAAATGTGTATAAAATAAAAGGCTCTGAAAAATTTGGACTTGCTAAAGATGGAGCATTAATGATAGCTTGTTTGATCAGGTTGAATGCTTCATGTTCATCTTGAGCCCATTTAAAATTTGAATTCTTTTTAATCATGGTTTGCAAAGGAGACACGATTCATGAAAAATCTGGAACGAATCTCTTTACAAAGTTGATCTGACCAAGGAAAGATTGCATGGCTTTTTTGTTATGAGGTAGGGATATTTCAGAAATTTCTTTGATTCTGTCGGGCTCAATGTGAATACCGGATTTTGACACTATGAATCCTAGAAGTTTCCCTTCACTTAGCATGAAAAAATATTTCTTTGGGTTAAGTGAAATTCCATACCTTAAACACCGTTGAAAGATTTGTTTCAGGTCTTTGAGATGGTCGCTTTGCTTCTTCGAGTACACTGTTATATCATCCAAATAAATTACTACAGATTTATTGACTAAACCTTTGAATGCAATGTCCATGGCTCTCTGAAATGTGGCACCAGCATTAATCAAACCAAATGGCATCTTTTGATATGCGTATGTGCCCCATTTAGTTCTAAATGTGGTTTTCAATTGATCATCAGGATGTACCAACACTTGATTGTATCCTGAAAATCCATCCAAGAAAGACATTAATTCTGAGCCTGCCACTACCTGCAGTATCTGTTCCATAGGTGGTAGAGGAAAATTATCTTTTTGACAGGCTTTGTTAAGGTTCCGAAAGTCAATGCAAATCCTAATATCTCCGTTTTTATTTCTAACAGCTACCATATTGGAGACCCATTTGGAATGTCTGACCAGAAAGATTATTCTGGCTTTCAATAACTTATTGAGCTCAGTTTTTATCTGATTTTCTAAATTGGGGTGGACCTTTCTCAGCTTTTGTTGGACAGGTTTTTCATTATCGATCATGGGAATAGTATGCTGGATGATGGAAGTGTCGTATGTTTTTAGCTCATCATAATTCCAGGAAAAAACATTTTTATATTGTCTCAAAAGATGAATATGTGCTAGTTTCTCTTCAGGGGCTAGGCCGAGGCCTAGATTAATGTTTTGTGGTTTAGCATCGGTCCCTAGGTTTACTAATTCGTAGTTCAAGGTTGAACTTTGGAGTTTTCAATTGGTAGACCTCTTAAACCGATCTTTCAAATCGTACAAGTCTTCCAACTTGACCACCGACTTAGGTATAGCATTATTAGTGTTATTTTGTTGCAATTGTCGATTGTGCTGGTCTTCGTCAATTATTTGATTGGAGTAGGATCCTTCAGATGTGAGGAAATTTATGATATCAGGATCGTCATTGAATACTCTCCAATTTGTGATGTTGTCAGGAATGGATGGTCTAAAGATTAATTCTATTGAGAATCTATTTGGACTAAAATCTTCGGATGGAATAAGCTTAGAAGCTACGTTAGCCAAAAGGTTTGCACTTGTGTTTTGGAGTCTGGAGATTAAAGAAATATTAAACGCTATGAAATGCTCAATCAGATATTGGACTAAGGATTGATAATGTTTTAAATGACCTGATAAGAAATGTATAGTGTTCCGTACCTGTTTAACCACAATCTCAGAGTCTCCAAAAACTTGAAGATACTTGACGTCCAACCTGATTGCTTTGTACAGGCCTTGGACCAAAGCTTCATATTCTGTTGTATTGTTTGTGCAATCGAATTCGAGTCTGCATGTGAGCATGATTTTATCTCCTTCTGGGCTAATCAGAACGCATCCTGGTCCTGCTCCTTCGTTAGATCTAGAACCATCAAAAAATAATTTCCAAAACAAAGATTTATTTATAGGTTTATCTAAAAAATTGAGACATTTCGAACTATCAGTTCGAGAAAAATTTTCAACTTGGGACAAAACAGAGTGTTCTAAATAGGGTGACACATGAGAATTCAAATTGTCGAGGAAAGAATCTACCGAGTAATTGCCAATAATGCTGCTGTTATACGCTACTGGTTCATTTTCTCCCTCTAACTTTGTTACTATGTACTTCTGGTGTAACTCTCGTTCAACTTTTATTTGATTCGGTTTACCGTTGTAGGGAAGCTAAATGTGTGACCACTCGGTTGCGAAGTATCCATGGAGTTTTTTTGACCAATCCCTGCTAAGAATTAAGCCATAGAATTCTGGGATATCAGCAACTAGAATGTCAATAACCTGACATACCTTCGGGTTGGATGACAATCTTATGGTTACTTGATTTAGTTCGCCAATCACTTCGACTTGAGATCGATCTAGCTGAACTATGCGCACTGTGGATTTCTGTGGTTGAACATTTAACTTGGCACATATAGATTTGGGTAAAATATTCGATGAAGCACCAGAATCTACCAAATAATTGTGCACATTTTTATTGAAGCTTACATAAGTAAGGAGAAACGGGGGAGTGTGAGATCTTGATCTTCCTCTAATTAGAGCGATGTCATTTGGATCAATCTTATTGATTGCGTTAGTTGGAGGTCTTCCCATGTTATGGGAAGCTTGAGAAAGTACAACGGCAGGCAAAGGTGCAACTGGCATGGCATGTAATTATTTCATCATTATCTTCTGTTGATGTTTCAACTTGCTCAGTTCGTAAAGGGTGATGTCAGCCCTAGTCTTCTTCATGTCTTCAATAATATTGTACTCCATTTCATCCGGCACTATCAGTGTTTTAGATGGAGTCGTTTCATCTGTTTGGACTGGGCTGGTTTGAGTCACTTTAGATATCATTTTCTTTGTTGTGACTTTATCCTTTATTGCAGAGCTTGCGCTCTTCGGCTTAGAGGTAGTTTGGGGAGGATCAAGCTGATTTTTGCTTCGTGTGCTAACTGGAAATACTTCTTGATCTTCTTCTTGTGGGAGGATGAAATCCCACATTCCTTGTAATTCCACAACTTCTTCGTCATCAGTCTGCCCTTCAGTGGCAATTTCCTCTTCCTCTTCCTCGGATTCAACATTTGAAATGGCATTGGGTGGCTTTGAATCCATTGAAGGACCTCTTTTAAAAGCTCTGTAGGGATTTTTTGAAGAAGTTTCCGCTACTTGTTTTTTTATGTCGACCATTTCATTGGACATGGTCTTTATAACTTTCTTCAATCCTTCCAAATCAAATGGATCTTTTGCTTGCTTCTTCTTCGAGTCTTCCTTGAAGGTGACTTTTTTGGATTTACGTTCCTCTATCGCAGATTTCTTTTCCAGGGCTATTATTCGTTTCTCTACTGTTATTGCTTCTTTCATGTTATCGGCTAAGGTTGTTTTATTGGCCCTATCCACGAAGATTACTATGTTCGATGGTAGAGCGGTGATATACCATTCACATCATACTTCTTTGCTGGGCTGGGAAGCAGTAGGAATTTTGTTGAAATTTTTGTTGAAACGTAAATTGAAATCCTTGATAGGCTCTCTAGTTTCGGCTTTAATATTGGATAGGTCATTGATTAACGTTGCCATAGACCTGTCATCACCAAACTTGGTTAGGATTGCTCCTCGAAGATGTCCCAACCTGTGATGGATCTAGAGGGTAATGAAAAGTACCATGACCCGGCTGTTCCTTGCAGTGTATAGGGAAAAATCCGAACAATAGCATCCTCATTAGTAACCCCATTGAGATTAATGGAAAGCATGAAGTTTTTTATGTGCTCTTCTGCTAGCATGCCTACCTCGAGTATTTGACTCAAGGGTACAAGCATTAAGACTTCCCCAGGGTTATTCCATGGAGACTGGGCCATTGTTGAACTGCTAACAGAGGAAAGTGCAGAAGATGATCCCTGTGGCTAGGAGAATGAGGATACTACGATTGTAGATGATTGAAGAGGGGTTGTGGGGGTTCCACTGGACGGATGGGCGATGATCTGGAGTGGAGGAGTGGATGGTTGACTTCGCAGTGAAGTAGTTGAGATGGACGATGTTGATGAAAGAGTCTCGCTGTGAGACTCTTTAGGTGATTTCCTCGCTCTTTTCCTGGTGCGAAGAGATAATTCGGTTGGCTGGATGCCAAACTTTTCACTCTTTTGCCTGGTCAGGGGATGAGCAGGGTTGTACTGTGAAGTCACGCTGCCTTGAGATTTATCACACCTCTGAGGAGAAATGGAAAATCGCTGAAGTTTGTGAATCAGGGATTCGACTTCAGGAAGTTCAACGATAGATTGTTCTGAAATATCAGGGTGTGTAGCAGCGGTTGATACTCGAGCGACTTCTCACTCTGGATTTAAATGTAATGGAGAATTCGAGGGAGATGATGAGGGTGATTTACTCTCAGAATGGTATTTAGATTTGGATTTACTTGCCATTCATAGTTCAGGCCCTCCTTCTAGAGCCAAATATGTTGAAGCCCCGAAAATCGGGTTGACAACAAGGGGGATACCCTCCCGGTCTGGACCTTGGTTGGAATCTCCTTATCCGTTTGGTATAGCAGGTCCGACGGGGGATAATGGGACTAGTTTCCCAATCTATGAGTGTGTGTGTGTAGAATTTGATGTTGTTGATCTAACAGTTCCTATCTAAGATATTCTAATTCAAATTTTAATCTAATTTTATGCTATTGTAATCTAATAAAAAGCACATCTAATCTATACTAACCCGGGATGTAATTCTTCTATTATGCGATCTAAAGAGATTTCAAATAACAACAGGTAATAAAGATCATTCAGCGATTATAAGAAAGGAAATCAATCAAGATGAACCACTTTGCATAAAAAGTTAGACGAAACAGTTGTGAAAAGCATATCGCATAATGAGCTATTCATACATTAGGCATAAATAAATAGCTATCACCATACAAAAGTGCCAAATGATAACTCAAGCATTCATGCAATAATATACAAACAATTAAAAACTGTATATCACTTTAACATATAAGCAAAAATGATCAAGAGATAAAGGTACCATTTATGACTAGTCCTACTCATAAGCTTCAAGCAACAATGATTTATCTCCCCTTGCTCTAACATCCACTAAGAGTACAGAAGTGCAACATCAGTAGCAGATATCAAATGAAACATCAACAAATCTTGATCCATTCATTCACCAAAACCTCCTCTGAGGGTGCAAAAGTGCATGTTCTGAGGACAAGCTTTTGACAAATTTCAGGACCCTTCTCTAAATGCATGAGAAGGGTTTAAATACTACTAACTAAATAACTTAATTACACAAATTCAGGATACGGTTTAAATGACCGCCCTTTTTCTAAGCAAAACTATTTCTAAAAATTAAATCTAATATCTAACTATTTCTGCATTTGCTCCTTAATGTTGCGAGCATTCAATATTTGCCTCGGTAGAGTCAGCTAACTGTCTTCCGCTTTTGGTTGAGCTAAGCAAACAGAAATGGTAAGAGTTGGCACCATCTTTTCAGCAAAATCGATGATATACTCGAGAGTCATCCTCTGGCTATGTGGATTTACTGTGTATGCCCAGTAATAATCCAAGTTCCACTTGGTTAATCCTCGAATTGCTTCTGCCTTTTCTTTCAGCTTTATGTTTCCAATTTGTTCTTTACCATTGCTTTCTTGCATTTTTCAGGCTTACAAGTGATTGACCAGTTAGAGGCTTTTCTTTTTGAGCAATTTTCTCAGCGATGCGCGATAATCGCGCATCAGAAACTGCCTCCGTTTTTTGATCCGGGCTTCTCTGATGCGTTTTTTTTCCTTTAGCGCCTTTTCCTTCACCGGGTATAAGCTTCAAAATTTGTAAAAATACTGCTTTTGTGAGCTTCTGACCTTGAGGGTTAAACCACCTGTTGATATCAGCATTGTTCAACTACTCATTCAACCATGGCTATGAATGAAATATCTGTAATAGATAGCTCAGCAACACTCTGTGAATTTGTGGCTCTGTTGCATGCGGTATCCGTTTATGAGGGCATCTTTTCTCTGTCTCTGAGCATTGGAGCTTTACCATTTTCCTTCATGGCTTCCTGCACATTGCTTTATGTTACTTTTATTTTTCATTCCTGTAGTTCACACATGAGGAGAGAGTAATGATAATAAAAATTAACAAGAAATCTTTAAGCTCTA
Organism: Pinus tabuliformis; assembly: GCA_031772625.1. Lineage (NCBI taxonomy): Eukaryota > Viridiplantae > Streptophyta > Pinopsida > Pinales > Pinaceae > Pinus > Pinus tabuliformis. The sequence continues at coordinate 1,804,548,571 of CM062819.1, forward strand.
CGAATGGACAAAAACATGCCACCTGACGTAACCTGACTCTTCGAAAAACACAAAAGTCATCTTTCATTAACAACTGACGTATAATTCATTAATTATCATTAAAGCGCGTATCCAGTTCTTGGTTTATGGAAAGCTTTTCTTGAATGTTGAGTTGGGGAAAATCTGCGATGGAATGTTTCTGTGATTCGCATCGCAGTATGGCCTTACCGCAACTTTCATTAAGATGTGTTATCGCAAGGTTGCTCAATCGCGCTATCACAAGATCGCGGATCGCAGTATTGCGCTATCGTAAAATCACAGATCGTTACAATCGTTAAATGGTTACGTGTTTTTCATGCGACATTGTGATATGCAATATCGCATATCGCATATCGGATATCGGTAATTTTTTTTAAGGTTTTCCAATGTGAGCATTTCTTAATGCATGCGATGCGATGGAATTCGCGTCACACTCTCGCAGTTTATCATTTTTACTCATAAGGAAATGTCCTATCATTCTTCGCGCGATGCGATGTTTCTTAAGGAGTAAAATATATGAGCCTGAATTGAATTTTTTGAATTTTTTACGAAGGGTCCCCACTTATATAGTGTTATTGCTAATACTAAATAAGGAGGGGGGTTGTTGGTGCCCACAACAGGTACCCAAATAGGACATTCTCCACCAGACCAGTGATTAGTTGAGTTTCCAGATCAGTACCTTGGCAATTTAAAGGGAGCTTCATGCATGTTGGGGGTTGTCATCCCACCTTTTCCTGCTTGGATTGCTGGTGCAGTGTGACCAAAATATGTATGTTAGACACTACAAAGTGCGTCGGGTTGATAAATCACCCTTTCAAATCAATTATAGGTAGATACGATGAATCTGTATGTATGTAAGTGTGGTTTAGTGGGAGAAAAACTATATATGGCGTAGGTGCTCATAAATAGTTATATTGTATCCCAACCCCACTGGTTGGGTTTTGTTTTGTGCTTTTCCTTGCTCGCCAATTTTCTACAAGAAGACAGATGTATTATTATATCCATCCATAGGCTCGCTTGGTTTTGTTTTGTGCCTTTCCTCGCTTGCCAGTTTTCTACAAGTAGATGGTCCTACTATTCTATCCTGTTAGTTTGACAACGAAAAATGTAATTTTGGGTAAAATGTAACTAGTCAGTTCTATATCGAAATGTTAGTTATGTAACGGAGGTCGATGGTATAAAACTAGTGAATGCCCGAGAAATGTAAGTGTGGAGAATCATTGTTGAATTAATAAATTCCAATCCCTTGCCCCGTGGATGTTTCCTTGACACCCTGTCGAGGTTTTACCACATAAATCTTGTGTGTCTATTTGCATGAGTTTGAATTCAGTTTCTTTTCTTGGTCAATGTATAACTGAATGAGTTTAGTTTCTTTTCTTCATTATTTCCGTATTCATTCAACAATTGGTATCAGAGTGTGAGGTTGAAGAGCTAGTGGGCGTGAAGTTGAAGAGCTAGCAGCTACATGTGAAGACCAGAGCACGTTTTTGCTGCGTATTAGAGCATGAGTTAAGTGGAGGAGGGACGACTGCTGTCAAGAGGAAGGTGGTATCTACATGGAACGATTTACAAAGAGGAAGTGCCAGACGCTGAAGAGGCAGAGCTGCTGCCTGCGTGGAAGTGCCAGAACTCCCTATGCATGAATGAAGTGCCAGACACTGAAGAGGCAAAGCTGCTGCCTGTGTGGAAGTGCCAGATCTCCCTCTGCATGAAGGAAAGGTGGTTTGCATGCGTCCCTGTGTGCCGCTGCGTGGAAGTGCCAGATCTCCCTCTGCGTGAAGGAAAGGTGGTTTGCCAGCGTCCCTGCGTGCTGCTGCGAGGAAGTGCCAAATCTTCCTCTGCGTGGAGGAAAAGTGGTTTGCCTGCGTAAAGATTGCAAGAAAAAAAAAATCTGGAATTTGCCTACGTGAGGAGGGAAACTCATCTGTCTGCATAAAGACCAGAATGCCAAAACCGTCTGTGTGAAGGAATGGTGGTCTACGTAAAGATCAAAATCTCTGCGTCCAAAGCCATTTGTTTGTGAGGAAGAAACCGTGGAGTCGCTGCCAAAACCTCGTCGTGTTCGCTGCCATAGTTGCTGTCAACAGTGCTACTAGATCTGCGTGTTGGATCCGGGTAATTTTCAATTTTGAGAGAAATTTTTCCCAGAAGTCTTCCAGAAATTTGTAAAAGGTGGTTTTTTATTTGAATTGAAGGAAAGATTTCATTTAGGTTGAAGAAGAAAAACAAAGGGTTTCTTCCATTAATTTGGTGTAAGGAAACAAAGGGTTTGAAATAAAAATTTATTGAATTGGGGAATTATTTTTTTTGAAAGACAAACAAAAAATATATATAAACCCTAGAAAGACTGAAACCCTAGGAAAGAGAAAAAAATTGGCCAAGATGTCTAATGTGAAATTCGAGGTGGAGAAATTCACTAGAAAAAAACAATTTTGCTCTTTGGAAACTAAAGGTTAGGGACCTATTGGTGCAACAAGGGTTTCACAAGGCATTGGATTAGGCAACTAAGAAACCTGCAACCATGACTACTTCAGACTGGGAGGACTTGGATGCCCGAGCTCTTAGTACCATCCTCTTATGTCTAGCGGATGAAGTTCTCTTCAATATTGTTGAAGAGACTACAGCCTCAGGATTGTGGGAAAAACTTGAGAAACTCTATATGACAAAGTCATTAACCAATAGAATTTATCTGAAAAGACAGTTATATAGTGTTCGAATGAAAGAAGGTTCAAACGTTGCAGAACATTTGAATGTTTTTAATACACTTCTATGTCAATTAACAGATATGGAAGTTAAAATACAGGAAGAAGATAAAGCCATAACCTTGTTGTGTTCTCTGCCTGAATCATGGGATCACTTCATAACTTCAATCAGCTTGAGCACTGCTGATTCTTTGAAGTTTGAATCAGTCGTGGGAGCTCTCTTGTCTGAAGAAGAACGAACGAAATCAAGCACTGAAACAGTTGCATCAGAAGCCATGGTAGCTAAAGGACGCTCAAAGGAAAGAGGAGAAAAACCAAGGGGTCTTCCAGATCAAAATCGAAGGGAAAGAAGTGTAAGGCAAAATGTTGGAACTGCAATAAAATTGGACACTTGAAGAAAGACTGTTGGAAATGAAAGGAATCTGAAAACCAGAAGAAGGAAGTGAATCAACTCGATTCAGGTATGATAGACGAAGTTTTATCTGCTAAAGAATTATGTCCGATAGATGAAACTTCACCTGAATGTAATGTCTCTCGGGGTTTAGATAGCCGGCCGTTAGACTCTGGTGCTTCACATCACATGTGCCCACATAGAAATTGGTTTACTTCCTATAAAAATGTAAACGGTAGTTCTGTGTTTATGGGTAACAATGTGTCATGTCAGACTGTTGGGATGGGAGATATCAAGATTAAGATGTATGATAACACAGTTAGAACATTAACTAGTGTTAGACATGTACCTGATTTGAAGAAAAATTTGATTTCTTTCGGAGTGCTGGATTCCGATGGTTACAAGTTTACAGGTCAGGATGGCATCTTGAAAGTATTTAAAGGAGCCCTTGTGGTTATGAAGGCAGAAAAGGTCGGAAATCTTTACAGGTTAAAAGGAAGTACTCAGGTCAATGAAGCAGCAGTTGCATCAAAAAAGGAAGAAGCAGGTACTCGTCTATGGCATCAGCGATTGGGTCATATGAGCGAGAAAGGTCTTCAGATACTGATGAAACGTAAATCTCTTCCCGATCTGAAATCCTTGAAGTTATATTTCTGTAAACATTTTGTGTATGGAAAACAGTGTAAACAGAGATTTAAAGTTGGAAATCATAATAGTAAAGATGTTTTAGACTATATTCATTCTGATCTGTGGGGACCATCCCCTGTTGTTTCATATGGAGGTGCACTGTATTTTTTAACATTTATTGATGATTACTCCCGTAAAGTTTGGGTCTATATGCTAAAAAGGAAAGCTGATGTATTAAATTTCTTTAAACAATTAAAAGTAATGGTAGAGAAAAGAATAGGCAAATCTATTAAATGTTTAAGAACTGACAATGGTGGTGAGTTCACTTCAGTTGAATTTTAACAATACTGTAAGGATGAGGGAATTATTAGACACAAAACTGCTGTTTATACTCCTCAGCAAAATGGTGTTGCTGAGCGTATGAATCAGACTCTTATGGAAAGAGCCAGAATCATGATCAGCAAGGATAACTTGCAAAAGGAGTTATGGGCAGAAGCAGTATCTATTGCTTGTTATTTAGTTAACAGATCACCTTCAGTAGCAACTGATTGTAAAATTCCTGAAGAAGTTTGGACGGGTCAGTCTTGTGACTATTTACATTTGAGGATATTTGGATGTGATGCTTATTCTCTTATTCCAAAAATTCAACGTTCAAAATTAAATCGAAGGTTGAAATGTTATGTCCTTGTTGGGTATGAATATGCAGTGAAAGGATATAGATTGTGCGATCCTACATTGCGGAAGATAGTCATTAGTAGAGATGTAGCATTTGATGAATCCTCTCTTTTAAAATCAAATGTTGAAAGAATTGAACAGGAATAGGTGTCGCCAAATCAACGAGTTCAGTTGGAGGCTAGACTTTTCGATGACAGTCGAAAGGAAGGAAAGACTTCTGGAGAAAAAGGTGTTGAAGACACAAAGGAAGCCGTTGAAGCTTCTGAACCAGTGCAAGTTGATGAGCCCCAATTTTTGGTAACAATTTGGGCTCATTTGGCCTACTGACCTTGCTCAACCCTTCATCTTTTATCACTTATGCACTCATTTCTTGGTATATTCGTGTTATTTGTAGGAAGAAGGGTAGGCATTATATCTATGTGGCTAATACATGATGATTTCAGGTTTTTTGGCATTAAAGGGAGCAAAGACCACGCAGAAGGAGACAAGGAGACATCAAAGGTGGCATTGCAGGTTTTAGGGAGGTTGTCTACAACCTTAAATGACCTCCCTCGTGATCTCCACCCTAACTCCGAGCTCCAACAGCTCTCCCCACCGAGCTTAAAGGCAACCAACGGGTTCTACAGGAACAGCAGTTTACAGCAGTTTAACTTTCAGTTGGACAGCCAAGCTCCACGTATTGAGGAAACCAGCTGGATCCTCATCATGTATAAATATTAAGGCCGTAGCCTTTGATAGGAGCTTTTTGAACTTTGGAACTACTGTTGCAATTTCTAAGCACGAGCTACAGCTCGGTTTTTGTTTTTTTTTGTAAACCAGTTTTGGCATGATATTAGACTCATGATTATTCAATAAAGGCAAGCAGCTTTGAATTCAATTCTGAGTTTTTAAGGGAGCTATAGCTCTCAGGTTAGGGCCCAACCTGAGAGCAATAGACCTCCTCTTCCTTGTATTGTTACTTGTCTTTCCTTTCAGCACTTTATTCCACTGTTTTGACATGCATTTAGAAATTACAGTCTGTTGATTCGATTTCTTTTATGTGATTGAGTAGGATTAGTTTACAGTTCAAGTGCTTTTAGTTGCTTAGATTAGAGTAGGAGGATCAGCATTCATTAGAGCTCCAAGAAAAGGTTGACAGTGCACTCATTGCCATCTTTGTTTAGAGATTGGGGGTGTAGACCGTACCAACCACCAAAAAAACGTAGTCTTATACTTTCATTCAAGCTGCAACACAGTCATTTCAATTGTAGGTCCATCCATGCATTCTGATCTTGAGCAGTACTTCTTCATTCCAACTCCATGCACGATTTTTCTCTGAAGTTTACATTGCTGTTCGTGGATTTAATAACACAGTTAGGATAGGTTGATGAATTCTCGGTTTTGTGCAGATTTGTTTCCTTTACACTGCGTTGCATCACTCTGTTATCTTCTTCTTCTTCTCAACCATGCCTAAAGTCACCTACCCAACCTCTGTTCAGCTCGTTTGCCTCCCAACACTTCTACTGTTCACGTAGCTCCATCTCTTTGACCTTTCATTGCTTCCACCCTCCTATCCACCAACCAACTTTACCCATTCTTTCCTCATCTCATATCTCTGTCCCTGAGCCATCATAAGCTCCCTTTCCATCCTACCTATCCACCCATACAACTCCTCCACTCCTCCAACACCCAAAACTCCAACCACAGAACATCTTGTAGAAGTTAGCAGACTTCCTGTAGAAATCCCGAGCTTCCTGTGGGATCCCCTGCAGACATCCTTTAGAAGCCTGCAAACTCGGTTTCCGAGCACCTGAGCGTTGTGGACTTCTGTGGAATGATGTTTTGGATCCCCTGGAACCTCTCCTAGCCCTCCTGACCTTTCCCAAGCTTTCTTTCCCTTCGAACTACCCCTGCACAGTCAAACCCTAATAAGAAACAAAATCATAATAACTCCAACCACTTAAGCAAAAATACAAAAACAATGTTCTTTTCAGTAGAAGTAGCTTGAATTCATGCATCTCATATCACTAGAAGTAATGGCATCATTTCTAGAAGTTTGCACTCCCACCATTGCATCATAGAGATTAGACTAGTCAGATTAGGGTTTACTAGGGTTTCCCTGTTTTGTTGGCTTTCAGTTCATTATTGCAAAGTAGGTTAATTTCCTTTGAGATAGCCTTCGTCCATCATTTAGAAAGCTTCTTCTGAGAACATATAGAAGTTGGCTTGAGCCCTAGCGGACTTGTGCCAGCTGACCAAGTGACAGCTGCGACAAGAGCAAGTACTTGTGCATACAACACCGTCGCTTCCAAGTTTGTTACGAACTACCGGCTTGATAAAATTAGAGATAGGAAGCTCCAGGAGTTGTAGCATTATTGCTACAATACTGGAGCCCACCATATTTTTGGCGCCGTTGCCAGGGAAGCGTCAGAGTATTAGTAATTTTTGCTTTTCTTCTATTTTCTTACTCTTGCCTTCTGCTAAGTAGTTTATTTCATTTCCATTCTGCAAAAGTAGCATAGACATTTCCTGCTTTCATAGATTAGCATTTCCTGCTTTCGTAGATTAGCATTTCCTACTTTCATAGATTAGCATTTCCTTCTTTCATAGATTAGCATTTCCTGCTTTCATAGATTAGCATTTCAATTCTGCAATTTCGTTCCTGCAAGCGTAGATTAGCCTTTCAATTCTGCAAGCGTAGACTAGCATTTCCATTCCTGCAATTTCATTTGAGCAAAGTAGATTAGTTCTTTCATGCTTTCAATTTAATTCTGCATCTTTATCTCAGTAAGATAGTTAGTTGTAGATCAATCTGTTTCAGTTTTGCAGGTACCACAGAAAAAAACAAAAGCAATCAAAAAAGTCTTTCCATTTCATGCCTCGTAGGAATCGAGATAAAACAGGCAAATTCTTACCCAACACCCCCACCACATCACTGAGTCACCCTTCTCTCTTCTTCGGTGACAGTGATCCAGAAGAACCTATAGGTGAACCTCCTGAGATATACGAAGATCCTATAGCAGAAGAAGAATTAGAGACCATCCCATCTGAAGCTATGGCTGACAATAGAAGAGAAGATGAGAGAATAGAAGGTGCCTGCCCCATCCGAGAGACCAATGGAGAGATGAAAATGAAGAACATTAGCCCCTCCGCTTTACCTCACTTCCATGGACTGACTACTGAAGATCCTGATACCTTCCTGTTTGAGTTTGCTGTCCTTTGTAGAACCTATGACTATACTGAAGATGAGCAGAAGCTGAAACTCTTCCCTTCAACTCTTAAGGATGCAGCATTACGCTGGTTCATGGGCTTACCTGGGAATAATATCACTACTTGGGCTCAGATGCAGCAAGCTTTCAATACCAAGTACCGGGACTACTGTAGGTCCAAGGAAACCAAGGGAGAAATCTTTTGGATGACCATGGGAAATGATGAGTCCTTAGAGGATTATGAGGAGAGGTTCCAACTTAGCTATAAGCGGGCCAGGTGCACACTTGACCCTGAATCCCTCAAGTTGGTCCTGCTCCGAGGAGTCCCTAAAGACCTCTTAGACACCCTTCACATGTTAGCTGGAGGGGACATTTATCAACTGCCTTATGAGGACATCAAGACTGTGTTTAGAAACCACTTCAGGGCAGCTCGGAAACGAGGTAGAGGAAACCTCCTCTCAGCTGGTGTCCCTTTCTCCAAACATGAGTTTGCAAATCAATTAGAAGGTCTTAAGAGTGAGGTGAGACAGACCATTGCCATGCAGCTGGACACATTCAGGATCCAGCAGAAGAAGGAAGAAGCTGAGAGAGCCTTGGCTATCTTCTGCCCTAGATGTACTAGGAGACACCCTAAGAACGAATGTCCATTGCATTCGGTTGAAGTGTGTTTCGTTTGTGAGGAGGACCATCCCACAAACCAATGTCCAACCTTACCTGGATTTAAAGCCATGTACCAAGGGACAGAAGCTCCCACTGAACCTCTCTATTACCTCAACCAAAGGAGGCCACAAGGACCTAGACCTTACCAGCAGGGGATGCAAGGGGCACCTCAAGCTTATTACAGCCCCAACCAATCGACTCCTATGCCTTCCTGGGGTCCCCCTGCTCATCCTTCTTGGTCTATGCCTCCTCCATGGTCTTACCCACCTCAGTACCCTACTCAACCCTCTACTCATTCCTATCACTCACATGCCCAGCCACAGCCTCAGTGGAATGCACCTCAGTCAGGGTGGAGGCCCCAGTACAACACTCCTCCTGCCATTTTGCCTCCACCACCAGTTCAACCTCAACCATTACCTCCTACTCCTCCAAGGAAACCTCAAATACCTGCTCAACCGAACCCGAACCCCAACAATAGACAGGCCCAGCAGGTATACACTGGGGAAACATCATGCCCTACTTATGCTGTGGAGATCCAGGAGATCAATTTTCGATCTGGAAAGACTCTTCCAGATCGCCAACCTCCTCCCCTAGAGGATGAGGAAGATAAACAGGAAAGTGAACCAAAGGCTATTCCACCCTTTCCTGAGAGACTAACAGCCACCACACAACCCAACCCAGAGGAGGATGAGCTCTTGGGTGAGCTCAAGCAGTTGTGTGTGAAAATACCACTTCTCCAAGCCATCAAGGATGTGTCAATATACAACAAACTGGTTAAGGAAAAGTGTTTCAAACACCCAGGCAGGCGAAAGAGAGATGCTTCAACCATCAATGTCTTAGGACAACTGTCTGACCTTATGTTAGGACAAGTCATCTGCCCAAAGTATCTAGATCCTGGGAGTCCTGTAGTAGATGTCCACATCAATGGCATCATCATACCTCACACTTTGATTGATTTGGGGGCCGCCATTAATGTGATGACCAGGGATACCATGCTCAAACTCAATCTTCAGGGTTCCTTGAGGAAGACCTCGACAGTTCTGCAACTTGCAGATCACTCCACTGTGACTCCCGAAGGGATTGTGGAGGATGTCTTGGTCTCTGTCGACTCTTGGGAATACCCTGCAGATTTCTTGGCTCTACAACCCAAGGCAAAGCTTACTGGATATCCTCTTATTTTGGGAAGGCCTTGGTTAGCCACTGCAGATGCTTACATAAGTTGTCGAGCAGGAAACATGACCATCAAGAATGGTCCTATGTCCAAGCAGCTAGTCCTATATCCTCTTGCCCAACCTTCCTTAGAGCATGACTTACCACTTTGGTTGGAGGAAGGAGAAGAGGATGAAGTGTACTCAGCACCTTTGTGCACCCTAGATACCACTAGAAGAGACCCCCCAACCGAGGATGACTTAATTGAGACCTTGATCCAGAATCCACCTTCCAGTGCACGATCCTTAGAGAAATTTGTGGAGGATGCCCAAGCCAGCACCTTAGTGGATCTTTGTACGACCAACCCGGTCACTCCCAGAGTCAAGAAGGTGGAGTTCGGCCCTGAGAGAATGTTAAAGATCAGCTCCTCCCTATCTCCTTCCCAGGAAAAGGAGCTGTGTAGCCTGTTGGCCAGTCACCTAGATGCTTTTTCTTGGAGCTATAAGGAGATGAAAGGAGTCCATCCCTCGGTCTGTACCCATCACATATACATCAAAGAGGGTTGTAAACCGGTTTGGCAACCTCAGAGGAGAATGAATCCAGCCCTTAAGGACATTGTCAAGGAAGAATTGCAAAAACTGTTGGATGACGGATTCATTTACCCCATCTCAGATAGTGAATGGGTGTCCCATCTGGTGTTGGTTCCCAAGAAGAATGGGAAGTGGAGAATATGTGTGGACTACTGAGAACTGAACAAAGCTACCAAGAAAGACCACTTCCCTCTACCTTTCATAGATCAAGTGTTGGATGGACTGGCAGGAAAGAAGTTCTTCTCTTTCCTGGATGGGTTTAGCGGGTACAACCAAATCCAAATCAGCCCGGAAGACCAAGATAAGACCACCTTCACTTGTCCTTGGGGTACCTTTGCCTACCGAGTTCTTCCCTTTGGGCTATGCAATGCTCCTGCTACCTTCCAGAGAGCTGTCTTGAGCATCTTCTCGGAGCTGGTCCATGATGCAGTGGAAATCTATATGGATGACTTCACTCCTTATGGGGCCAACTTCCAGGAAGCATTGTCCAATCTGGGAAAAGTCCTAACCAAATGCATTGAGATGAACCTGTCCCTTAGTCCTGAAAAATGTGAATTCCTGATGACTGAAGGGACCGTGCTGGGCCATACCATTTCTTGCCAAGGGTTACAGGTGGATCCTAACAAACTTGCTCTCATCAAGAAGGTTCCACCTCCTCAAAAGGTAAGGGATGTTCGGAGTTTCTTAGGATTAGCAGGGTATTACAGGAGATTCATTAAGGACTTCAGCAAGCTAGCCTCGCCATTGTTTGGCCTGTTGGCAAAAGATGTGGAGTTTAAGTGGATTGATGATTGTCAGAGGGCTTTGAATGAATTAAAGGACAAGTTGGTGTTAGCCCCAATCTTGAGAGGTCCAAACCGGGCCCTACCTTTCCACATCCACACTCATGCCTCGAACAAAGCCATAGGTGCAGCTTTAGGACAAGTTGAACAAAAACTTCCATATGCCATTTACTTCGTTAGTAAAAACTTGTCCAAAGCTGAACTGAATTACACTGTAACTAAGAAAGAGTTTTTGGCTGTGGTCCATGCACTGAACAAGTTCTGACATTATATCACTGGCTATCAAACATTTGTACATACTGACCATGTTGCAATTAGATATTTAATGAATAAACCAGATGTGAATGCTCGTATTATTAGATGGTTACTTTTGTTGCACCAGTTTGATTTGACCATTGTTGACAACCCAGGTAAAGAAAATGTTGTTGCTGACTTTTTATCTAGATTGGATTTGTCTACAGATGAGGATGGAACAGTGGATGACCAGATGCCCGATGAACATCTGTTCGCTATCTTATCACTCTCTCCATGGTTTGCTGATATAGCAAACTACCTTGTTTCAGCACAGTTCCCTCCGCACCTATCTTCAAGAGAGAAGAGCAAAATCATCAGAAAAAGTGCCTCATTTACTTGGATTGGGGGCAATCTGTTCAAGCTTGGCCCTGATCAGATATTAAGGCGTTGTGTAAGGGAGGAGGAAGTCTTTGATATCCTCCTCACCTGTCATGATGGGCCTTGTGGAGGACATTTTGCAGCAAAGAGGACTGCCTTCAAGATCCTGCAGGCAGGCTATTATTGGCCCACACTTCATCAAGATGTCAGAAGATATATCAGCCAATGTGACCAATGCCAAAGAATGGGGAAACCGACTCAAAGGGATGAGATGCCTCTCCAACCTCAAGTGACTCTTGAGCCATTTGAGAAGTGGGGTATGGACTTTGTGGGTCCAATCAACCCTCCTTCGAGGCAAAGGTCTTACATCATTGTGTGTACTGACTACCTGACAAAGTGGGCAGAGACTAAAGCAATCAAAGCACCAATAGAAGAAAAGGTGGTCGAGTTCTTAAGAGAAAACATCTTCTTCAAGTTTGGCTACCCAAGAGAGCTAGTCACCCATCAAGGGAGCCAGTTCACATCCAACCTAGTTGAAGATCTACTATCTCATCACAAGATCAAGCATAGGACTTCCACCCCCTATCACCCTCAAGCAAATGGGCAGGTGGAAGTCACCAATAGAGAATTAGAAGGGATCTTGACTACGGTGGTGAGCAGCAGCAGAAAAGACTGGGCAGATCGTCTGGTTGAGGCCACATGGGCTTACAACACCACCTAGAAGACCACCACCAGCTTCACACCTTATGAGCTGGTCTATGGGAAGAAAGCTTTGTTGTCCATTGAGTTTGAATACAATACTTTGAGGATGGCAGCTCAGCTAGATCTAGATCTCAGCCATGCACAAAAAGAAAGGTTATTGCAGCTGAATGGACTGGATGAGCACCGGATGCAGGCCCTCCTTCACTCGGAAGTGGTTCAACTTCAGAGAAAGGTGTGGCATGACCAACATCTCCATGACAAGCACTTTCAGCCAGGAGATTGGGCCTTGTTGTATGACTCCAGATACAAATATTTCAAGGGGAAGCTGAGAACCAGATGGCTAGGACCGTATGCAGTGGAAAAATGTCATGACAATGGATCTGTTCTTATTCGGACCATTGATGAGGAAGTCATCCCCATGCTTGTCAATGGGCATCGATTGAAGATCTACAGGAAGCCTCTCTCAAGACAAGAGTTCATCAAAACTATGGAGAAATCAGTGTTGGTCATAGAGAAGGGTTCTGCCTCTCCTTTGGGCATACCCTGAAAGATCTAAAAAAATAATAATAATAATAATAATAATAATAAAGATCCTTGGGTGAAAACCTTTCTGAGGCGCCCAAGGCAGGTGGTAGGGGTGAAAACCTCATTGAGGCGCCCCTATTGTCTTTCAAAACAAAAAAAACAAAAAAGAAAAGAGATGTGAAAAAAGATCCTTGAGTGAAAACCTCTCTGAGGCGCTTAAGGCAGATGGCAAGGGTGAAAACCTCATTGAGGCGCCCCTGTTATCTTTCAAAAAAAAAAGGGAAAAAAGAAAAAAGAAAAAAGAAAAAAACAATAAAAAAAAACAAGGCCAGCAAATTCATAATGTAAAATTGCATGCAAGTTGCAGGTGTTCTATGGAGGAGAGGAAGCCTCTCAACTCAAAGCCAAGGATCCTTAGCATGCTATCAGGAGACCTCACCAGCACCTCCTCCAAGAATACTCCTTTTCTCCAAGGTATGTGCACTTTTATCACGGCTTGAGTCTTCTACAGGAAGACGCAGACTTTCTACAGGAAGACGCAGATTTTCTACAGGAAGACGCAGATTTTCTACAGGAAGGTGCAGACTCTCTACAGGAAATGCAACCTTTCTACAGGAAGCTCTGTATTTCTACAGGAAACTTCCTGTAGAAGTTCAGGACGGCCCAAAATCCATTTTATGAGGAGATCTAATGACTAAGGATCGGTTGGGACGCATGCAAGCTATTGTTATCTCCCTTGCACATTGTTGTCACATCGTCCTGCCATCCTTGTCGACATGCAACGAAGTTACCTGCACCAGCAAAGCAGATCGATGAGTTATCAAGAAAAAGCAATTTTTTTAAATGAAAAAAAGCTGAGATCTCATACCATATCCATCCCAATCATCCAGAAGTCCTGGGAGCGTGATCGGGAGGCCAAATCCTTCATCGTGCAGCATGCACCCAAGGAGGAAGAACTGTTACAAGACATCCCGCGGGAGTCCTGTAACAGTTAATCCCGCTAGAGTGTATACTATTCACAGCGCTGGCCATATGCAATGAAAACGCGGACGCATGCAGCCAAGCATCAACTCCATCGTCAGCAGCCTGTAACGTGAACCTCCGGGCCTGTGCAAATTTACCAGCAGCAGATAGATCCGTTCATCATCGTCCAAAACCCAAAAAATCGTGTTGCAGCCGCGCAGGTAAGTGTCTCGACCCTTTCTTCTGTCAGATTGCATGAATTTTACTTTGAATTGCTTGGAAAGTGTGAAGTGAATGGGTTGAGCGGCTGTATGGCCAGTTGACTGGCCACGTCGACCGGTTAATGGTCCAGTCAGATGTTTGGGTGGCGGTCGTGACAAAAGGAATGGGCAGCACACACGTGAGAACAATCCCCGTCGGGAAAAACGGATTTAGCAGAAGAAACGGCGGCGGATCTGCTGGAGGGATGATGCGGTAGTAAGTGAACTCGCAGACAAATGATGGAACGACGTCATCCAACGGTCCGGCGGGGACAGCTCACCCCCGCGCCACGGATTCCGCCGATTCAAATCTAATCGGCTAGATTGCCCGCATGCATTTATCATTCACCGTTTGAAACTCGAGTGAACATTCGGATCCCTCTGCAGTTCGAAACTCTGAGCCTTTGGCTATCAGAACGGCTGTGAAGCACCACCGAGAGCGCAGACCAACTGCAGTCTTCCCCAGGAATCACGCGCTGCTCCTACAGGAAAGCTGCTCCTACAGGAAAGCTGTTTCTACAGGAAGGCGGGTTCCTCACGTAAAAAGGTGGCAGATAAAAAGGTAACCCTGAACTCTCCATGCAATTGGTTTTTAAAGGTGGCAGAATCGTCGTCTACAGTCTGGTCGTAGAAAGTTGTTGCAAGTATTGTCTGCTGTGCATAGACTGTCGTTCTACAGGATGTCAGTATAATTAAACTGTGTTAAGGTCCTCAGGGATAAGTTTTGTGGATTATTTGCACGACGGAAGCGTAATTCTACGCTCTGTCCCAAGAAGCTAAACTTCTTCCGCATTCGCCACCTCTAGCAACAGTTTTTATCATGCCGGGTGGGTTTATTAGACGGGAACCCACTGATTCATCAAAATTAAGAGAAAACCAGGAGGTGGTGGAGCTCTTCACACGGGAGCAATGGATATCCTTTTGTGACAAGTTGCAGGGTTATGACGACGAAGTGGCAGAAGAATTGTTACAAGCCTTGAGGCCGAAATCCAAAACCCTGGCCACCGTGAACTTCAGGGGCCTAAGCCTCAAGCTCACCCCGCAATATATCAGTCGAATTACTGAACTTCCAATGGGTTTGCCATGGGATAAGGAAGAAAGGAAGTTGAGCCAGCAGGCAAAGAAAGAATTCTTTCCACCTGAGGAGGAATTCTCAGAGGACAAAAATGGGGTGCGTAGAACCAGTTTGCTACCACCATGGAATGAAGTTAGCCTGCAAATCATGAAGTATATAACCTGTGAAGGTCGTTTTAGCATCGTGTACGGGTATCACTTTCGGTTGCTCACTGAATTGAGGCACCAGATTGATCTTCCTGTAGAAAATAAACTGAGCATTCCTTATTTCCTGCTACAGTCTCTAATTGAGTGTGCCACAAAGTTAAAAGAAGGCATACCAGATCAGGTAGCCCACCATGGATTGATCAAACTTCTTGTGGAGGATGTGCTTCATTCATATAAGGTTCCCCTCTCATGGGAAGCACTCAGAAATTTGACAAGAGATGGAGACATAAGGATGTTGACTGAAGGAAGTGGTTCCTCCAGCAGTGAGGAAAAAGAAGCAGTAGCCACGGGAAAGAAAGAAACAGGCCAGAAGACCCCAACCACAGTGCAGAAGAAAGAACAAAGGAGGAAGCACGAGAAAAAGGATGACAAAGAAAAAGGTGACACACCCATCTTGTTAGCAAGAGAGAAAAGGTTGCAGAGCAGAATGGACAAAGCTGAGAAGGTCCACATCAGCACAAGTACCTCATCAGCACCCGCAACCAAACCAAAAAGCAAAACCCATGCAGCAAAGCAAGCCAAGGTGGTGACACCTGTGTCTACAGGAAAGCAGAAACAGGCTTCTACAGGAAGCCCGAAAACAGAAAAAGGGTCTTCTACAGGAAGCCCGAAAATTACTAAAACAGGGTCTTCTACAGGAAGCCCGAAATTGGCTAAAACAGGGTCTTCTACAGGAAGCCCTGGAAAGGAGAAACCCAAGGAGAAGAAAGCTGATATCCGTGAAAGGGAGGCAGCAGCTGTGCTAGCCGCCCTCAGCACGCCACCTAAGCCAAAAGAAAAGAGAAAGAGGGAGACCCCTCTATACTTTAAAGCTCGAAGAAGTGTTAGGATAAAGACGGGCAAGCCACAGCCTTTGTCCAGCAGCCCGATTGTCATTGAAGATACCCCTACTTCTCCCAAGGAAAAGTCCCCCTCAAGGATAACAGTCACCTACGAGAAGGGGAGCCCAAAGAAAACTAAGTGGCAAGAAAGGTTAGACCTGTTGACTGAAAAAGCTCGGCTACAGGAGGCTGAAAATGTTCTACAGGACACTCTGGCCCGGCTATAGGAAACAAAGAAGAGGGAAGGAGAAGGACCCTCATCACCACCAAGGGAGGGTGAGGTAGAGCCACCTAAAGAGGCAGAAAAAGAACCAATACCAGAGCCCAGCCCTCAGCCTAGTCTGAGTTCATACTACACATTTTTAGAGGCGGGAAAAATCATACCGCAGAAATTTACTGTACCCTTGTTTTTTGCATTAGAGGAAGAAAGAGTCCGTACACACACATGGATGAAGATCGCCAAGTCAAAGGGTGTGGCGGACATAGGTCCCTTACAAGAGCAACTCAAGGAGGTCAGGAGTGAATTAGCCTTGGCTAAACATGTGGCTAATTGCCAAAGGGTGTACCTACAAGAAGAAAACCAGAAGCTAAGATTGCAGCTACAGGAGCTGAGGGCAGGGGCAGGTACATCCTCCAAAGACACCACAGAAGAACAACAAGGCAAAAAGGAGCTGACCATCGGTCTTGAGGAGCCAATGAAACTTCTACAGGAAACAGAACAGCAAGCACAAATTGAAGTGCAAGCTCTAAAAGAACAGCTGCAGCAAAAGGAAGCACAATTGGCCTGCATGGCCAGTTGGGCCATGGAGGCAATACAGTGCAGACAACCTGCAAAATCCTATGGTTTGTACTTGAAAGACCAATGGCTGTAGTTCCAAATAAATACCTTGGCACAAAGAGGTATTTCTCAGATCCAAGACCCACAACAATTTTCTGAGTTGTGCAGTACTAGTTTGTCAGAAGATAAAGCCAAATTAGCAGAGTTCTACCTCCACAATTTGGCCTTGCCTAATGAAGTTTCCTGGGATCCCAATACTGCCTTGGGTGATATGCAATTGATGGCGTTCGCTTCATGGTTGAACCATGAGGATCAAAGAGCAGCTGAAGCAAAATCGGTCATGAACCGAGAATTGAACGAGCCATTGTTCATTCGAGCAGAACCAGAGGATCCAGTTGCACTCATCTCAGCACACCAACACTTGTCTACTGATCCCACAGCTTCGTTGAGATATATGGACCAACAGGCCCAAGCCATAGCTCATTTTGAAGACATGGAAATACTGTTAGGAGAAAATGTTGCCCAAGCATGCACACGCAGATGGAATACATTGGCACACAGTTTGAAAATCCGAGAGTACCATACCCCAACTCGGATGAGGGAAGCTTTGGTAAGGGTAGACCTTTACAAGAAATCCATGCAAAGCCTCCAGGCCAGCTGGATTGGCCTTAAACTCAGCCCACCACTGCTGCTAGGATTGACTGAAGGCAGCACAGAGGAGGATGACAGTGAACAATGGGAAGAGGTGAACAGGAAAGCTGGGTTTCATATCAGCAAGGAGGACACTACCATAGAGGCTTGGGATGTAAGGGAAGCAGTAAAAGCAATGAAGGATGAAGATTTGGACTAAGTTGCTCAAGGATGAGCAAATATTTTAGCTGGGGGGTGATGATGAGCCCCAATTTTTGGTAACAATTTGGGCTCATTTGGCCTACTGACCTTGCTCAACCCTTCATCTTTTATCACTTATGCATTCTTTTCTTGGTATATTCGTGTTATTTGTAGGAAGAAGGGCAGGCATTATATCTATGTGGCTAATACATGATGATTTTAGGTTTTTTGGCATTAAAGGGAGCAAAGACCACGCAGAAGGAGACAAGGAGACAGCAAAGGTGGCATTGCAGGTTTATAGGGAGGTTGTCTACAGCCTTAAATGACCTCCCTCATGATCTCCACCCTAACTCCGAGCTCCAACAGCTCTCCCCACCGAGCTTAAAGGCAACCGACGGATTCTACAGGAACAGCAGTTTAACTTTCAGTTGGACAGCCAAGCTCCACGTATTGAGGAAGCCAGCTAGATCCTCATCATGTATAAATATTAAGGCCGTAGCCTTTGATAGGAGCTTTTTGAACTTTGGAACTACTGTTGCAATTTCTAAGCACGAGCTACAGCTCGGTTTTTGTTTCTTTTTGTAAGCCAGTTTTGGCATGATATTAGACTCATGATTATTCAATAAAGGCAGGCAGCTTTGGATTCAATTCTGAGTTTTTAAGGGAGCTATAGCTCTCAGGTTAGGGCCCAACCTGAGAGCAATAGACCTCCTCTTCCTTGTATTGTTACTTGTCTTTCCTTTCAGCACTTTATTCCACTGTTTTGACATGCATTTAGAAATTACAGTCTGCTGATTCGATTTCTTTTATGTGATTGAGTAGGATTAGTTTACAGTTCAAGTGCTTTTAGTTGCTTAGATTAGAGTAGGAGGATCAGCATTCATTAGAGCTCCAAGAAAAGGTTGACAGTGCACTCACTGCCATCTCTGTTTAGAGATTGGGGGTGTAGACCGTACCAACCACCAAAAAAACGCAGTCTTATACTTTCATTCAAGCTGCAACACAGTCATTTCAATTGTAGGTCCATCCATGCATTCTGATCTTGAGCAGTACTTCTTCATTCCAACTCCATGCACGATTTTTCTCTGAAGTTTACATTGTTGTTCATGGATTCAATAACACAGTTAGGATAGGTTGATGAATTCTTGGTTTTGTGCAGATTTGTTTCCTTTACACTGCGTTGCATCACTCTGTTATCTTCTTCTTCTTCTCAACCGCACCTAAAGTCACCTACCCAACCTCTGTTCAGCTCGTTTGCCTCCCAACACTTCTACTGTTCACGTAGCTCCATCTCTTTGACCTTTCATTGCTTCCACCCTCCTATCAACCAACCAACCTTACCCATTCTTTCCTCATCTCACCTTCGTCCATCATTTAGAAAGCTTCTTCTGAGAACATATAGAAGTTGGCTTGAGCCGTAGCGGACTTGTGCCAGCTGACCAAGTGACAGCTGCGACAAGAGCTAGTACTTGTGCATACAGCACCGTCGCTTCCAAGTTTGTTACGAACTACCGGGTTGATAAAATTAGAGATAGGAAGCTCCAGGAGTTGTAGCATTATTGCTACAATACTGGAGCCCACCACAAGTTTCTGAACCAGTTCAGCAACCAGTCGCTCTAAGAAGGTCTCCAAGGGAAAGGAAAACCCCCAAAAGGTATGAAGATTACGCTTCATATTTTGCTTTGATTACTGAAGATGGGGAACCTTCTTGTTATCAGGAAGCAGTAGATGATACAGATAGCGAAAAATGAAAAACTGCTATGGAAGAAGAAATGGACTCCTTAGCTAAGAACAATACCTAGGATCTTGTAGAGCTTCTTGAAGGGAGAAGTGTTGTTAGATGTAAATGGGTCTTCAAGCTGAAACAGAAAGTTAATGGAAGTATAGAAGGGTATAAGGTGAGACTGGTAGCAAAAGGGTATTCTTAGGTTGAAGGTATAAAATTTCATGAGATCTTTTCTCCAGTTGTAAAACTTGTTTCTATTCGTACTGTGTTGGCACTAACTATGTTGCTTAATCTTGAGTTAGAACAGTTAGATGTTAAAACAACTTTTCTACATGGTGATTTGAACGAAGAGATATATATGGAACAACCAGAAGGTTTTGTACGAGGTCGCAGTAAAAGATTAGTTTGCAAGCTCAGGAAATCATTGTATGGTCTAAGGCAGTCTCCCAGACAATGGTACAAGAAGTTTGATTCCTTCATGGTGAGCCAAAACTTTATAAGAAGTGAGTATGATCATTGTGTATACTTCAAAAGTTTCAATGGCATATTCATTATCTTAGCTTTGTAGGTTGACAATATGCTTATTGCAAGCAAAAGCATGGAAGAAATCAACAGGTTAAAGGCTCAACTCTCTAGGACATTTGATATGAAGGATCTTAGAGCAACAAAACATATCTTGGGCATGGAGATACACAGAGACAGAAAAAATGGTAAGATTTGGTTATCACAGTAGAACTATGTGGAGAAAGTACTTGAAAAGTTCTCTATGAACAATGTGAAACCTGTTAATGTTCCACTAGCTTCCCATTTTAAGCTTTCTTCGGTTTTGAGTGCTAGACCTGATGAAGAAAAGCAGTATATGTCTCATGTACCATATGCAAATGTTGTAGGAAACTTAATGTATGCGATGGTATCTACAAGACCTGACATTTCACATGCAGTTGGAGTTGTCAGCAGGTTCATGGCAAATCCAGGTAAAGAACATTGGCAAGCAGTGAAATGGGTGCTTCGATATCTAAGAGGCACAAGTGACCATTGCATCGTCTTTAATGGTAGTGAAGGATCAGTTTGCGATATGCAGATGCTGACTATGCAAGTGATTTGGACAAAAGAAGATCTATTACAGGTTATGTATTTACTCTTGCAGGTGGAGCAATTAGTTGGATGTCAAAGCTTCAAGAAACAGTTGCATTGTCCACTACTGAAGCTGAATATATAGCTGCTTCAGATGCCAGTAAAGAAGCAATCTAGTTAAAGGGGTTGCTCGATGAGATTGGAAGGACACAGGAGAAAGTGAACTTACATTGTGACAGTCAAAGTGCTATTCACTTGGCTACAAATCCTGCTTATCATAGCAAAACCAAGCACATTGATGTAAGGTATCATTTTCTGAGACATGTGATCGATGGCGGAAAAGTAGCTCTTCAAAAGGTCCATACACAAGGGAATTGTGCAGACATATTCACAAAGCCAGTTACAGTAGAGAAGCTGCGATGGTGTTTAACTTCTCTTGGCTTGCAGAAAAGCTAATGAATGATCATGGGCAAGGGATTAGGAAAATTGTTGTCAAGGTGGAGTTTGTTAGTTTGACAACGACTTATGTAATTTTGGGTAAAATGTAACTAGTCAGTTCTATATCGAAATGTTAGTTATGTAACAAAGGCCGATGGTTTAAAACTAGGGAATGCCCAAGAAATGTAAGTGTGGAGAATCATTTTTGAATTAATAAATTCCAATCCCTTGCCCCGTGGATGTTTCCTTGACACCCTGTCGAGGTTTTACCACGTAAATCCTATGTGTCTATTTGCATGAGCTTGAATTCAGTTTCTTTTCTTGGTCAATGTATAACTGAATGAGTTTAGTTTCTTTTCTTCATTATTTCCATATTCATTCAACATATCCATCCACCAACTCACTGGGTTTTGTTTTGTTCCTTTGACAGACCTGATATTATATCCATGCACTAAGGGTTGTGTTTGAGCATTGAATACCCATCTAGGGAGGGACTTGCTGCAATACAACCCACTTGTTGTACTTTTAATCATATTTTTTATTATTATTATTATCCACTAATTAATCCACACTATTTATGTTATATTTCTTAATATATGAACGCGTATAACAGAGAAGGTGAGATTATCTATAGCATAATGCTCTTAAATGTTGGTAATGGGTGATGAGGAGGCATGTGCAAGAATCCAAAATCTTCGACCATGTATCGAAAGAATTTAGGATATGGTGGCAATTGCACAACAATGTATACAGCCCATTAAATCCGGGAAAATGAAGGTATGCTTGAACAAATTTGACCTTATCAGAGCCTACGATAGCGTTGAATGGGAATTTCTATGGATGATTATTTACAAAATTGGCTTTCTACACAGCCATGTCAAATGGATTATGGCATGTGTATCATTGGAAAAAATGGTTATTCTAATCAATGGGGAGCTCGCTAACTCTTCAGAATTCATAAAGGGCCCAGACAAGGATGTGCTTTGTCTCCTCTCCTCTTTATTTTGGTGATCTATTCTCTTAGTACAAGAATAAAAACTTAAAAGGAGGATGGGAGAATTATGGGATGCATGATCACGAGGAATAATTTCCTAACTCCTCATGTTCCTGGACAATGTCCTATGTGTAGGGAAAGAAAAACAACAGAATGGGAGATGTATTTCCAGGTCATCTTGTAGTTTGGCAAATATTTTGGCCTCATAATCAACAAAGACAAATCAGATATTATTTCTAATGTTGGGGCTTCATAGGACATCATTCAAATCACTGCCAAGTTTGGGATCAAAATTCAACCAATGTCTGATGTCTTTAAACTTTTTGGCTTCAACATAAATCCATCTAAATACGAGACCTTGGATTGGTCATGAATTATTAAAAAAATTGATTGCCTAGGATAAAAAATGACTCACTCTTAGAGGTAGGGTTGCGCTGGTAAAGGTTGTTCTTCAAGGAATTTTAGTTTATTGGATTCATTTATTCCACATCCCACAGGTTATCATTATTTGAGTGGATTCCATCATTGTGAGATTCCTCTAGTATGGGGTTGGTAACAGCAAAAAAAATAATCTCACCACACTTGAGTCTATCTCTTAGCCTATTTAGATGGGTGGGTAGGGAATTCAGGACTCGAGATGATTCAATTTAGCTATCCTGGGCTCAAATATTTGGCAGAGCTTCAACATCAGGGGACTATAGCAAGAAATCATTTTCGCTAAATATATTTGGACAACCAATTTGGAAGAATGGATCATTGTAGGGGCACCTTCTCACACAAGACCGTCTTACATTTGGCGTAATTTAATGGTTTCATGTCCCTGGTTTTGCTCCAATATTCTTTGGCATGTGGGTGATGGGTCTAAGGTTCTCATTGGTGTGGATGTGATGATAGATTTCTCTAGAAACCATATTATCCATGTTTCCTTAATTCAAAGTATTAACAGGCTTGGCTACAATTCACTGGCCAGTCTTGGTGGTAAGAATTTTTCTTTGCTTTCTTTAACTTCTTGACCCCATGCATGGGAGATTGGCCTGTGAGGGAATGTCCTCATTGAATGGGAACTTTATCATTGTCAATTGGGCAAAGCTGGTATCTACCTCTCCCAAAAATAAGATAAACTTGTTTGGGATGGACACGTGGCTAAAGGATGCATTTCTGCCAAGAAAACTTAATCTTATATCTCGATGAACAGACTTCCTAATCCTGCTTAAGATTAGACTGCATATATGTGGAAATGGTAGGTTCCTCTCAAGCTTAAATGCTTCGCTTCACTTACCATACATAATTGTATACTAACTTGGGAGAACTTGATGAAACATGGCTTTCAAGGGTCGGGCAGTTGCTCGCTTTGTAGACTAGCCTCATAAGATTTTTCTCATCTCTTTCTTCTGAGCCACTTTGCAGTGGCAATTAGGGAGAAAGCTTTTAGGTTCTGAGTATTATCACTCCAATGAATCTCTCCTATATCCTTTCTTTCCTAAGCTCTTGGTTTGCTTGTCAGAGTTCCTATAGAGCTTTGCCTCTTTACATCAATTGGGGGATTTGGGGTATTCACAATGATTTCATTTTTTAGGGAAGGAAACCTAACATTCAATCCTCATGTCTCCAGATCGTTTCATATTTTGTGAATATTGGTCCATGGTCTCCCAAGACACATTCTCAGTTTGTCTCCTATTTAGACTTGGAGGACAAGTTCCCTATCAAATTTTTTGATGGGGCCTCTTTCTCGAGTCAATGTGGATGTGGGGCTCATATCCGAATCAAACCTTCCAAAGTGTATAGCTTTGGATGGTATGTAGGACTTGGTTCCAATTTCAAGGCAAGATTAGTTTCCCTTTGGGGAGTTCTACAATGTGCCATATGGATGGCAATCGATAAGATTCTTGTTGTTGGAAATTCATTGCCAATCATATGACGGTATGTAGGACTTGGTTCCAATTGCAAGGCAAGATTGGTTGCCCTTTGGGGGTTCTACAATGTGCCATATGGTTGGCAATTGACAAGATTCTTGTTGTTGGAGATGCATTGACAATCATCTAATGGATTTAGGGGGCCAATTCTCTCCAGGTTCCCTCCTTGGTTAATTGTATTAAGACCACTAGGTCACTTCTCCCCTCTTTTGTTGACATCTCTTTCTAGCACGTTTTTAGAGAGAAAAATCAGATTGCAAATGCTTTTTCCAAGCGTGACCTCTCCATCTTTCTTGGGCTAATATTTTATGAACATCTAGTCCACAACTATGGTCATGGCGAAGGTTGTTTTGAGGTATAAGCATGCTGGTATACTTCTAGCTCCAACTTTTTGGCAATCTTGCGAACAGGTAAAATTTTATGGATGGAAAATTATCTTGAAGTTCAAAAACATTGGCAAATCTCACTAGTCCCTAATATGAAAACTATAAAATGTTTAATGTTATAGTTTTTAAATTGAAATTTATAATGGTTTTATATATAGTTTCTATATAATGTTGGCAATTTTTAAAGTAAAATAACTTTATATTGTAAATTTTGGGCAAATCATTTTTATAAAAAATGGAAATTGGCAAATCTTTTTTATGGAAAAATCATGGAAAATTAACCCACTTGCTAATATTAGCACCTAAAATTTTCCGTACTTACAAAAAAGGTTCTATTTTACTTTTTGTTCTCTTCCTATCTAGTTGGTTACCTATTTTTTTTGCTACTGTGTCTTTTTTATATTCCTTTTGGAATAGTTAGTTACCTAGTTTTTTGCTACTCTGTCCTTTTTTATATTCATTTTTGTATTCCCATTTAAACTATCTTTGGGGAAGTGATAACCTTTTTATTGATTATTGCTTCTTATAGGTCTGTTGTTGAGTTAAATGAATCATAGTATGTTGATTTTGCTGGATGATCAATCCAAAAAAAATGAATTATGTAGAAAAAATGCCTTTATTTTTAATAAAAACGCTGTTTTTTTTCATTTAGAAAAAAGAAAAAAAACACGTTGGCATATGGATAGCATTAAGGTATTTCCTTTTGAGGTACACACCGATGTATGGGGAACTATACACAATTAAATAAATAAAGTGACGTGTTATAATCAATCATGTCCTACCTTCTCGACAACCTTAGTGTATAAAATTCGTTGACTTGCCAATATTGACAAAATGTAAGAGAGTAATGTATTCCACACCGTCTGCAACGACCTGGAGTTGTGGAAATCATAATTACCTAATAAATTTGATTGGGTGTAAAAAAATAAAAATGAGAAATTTTAATAGAAAAAATACGAATGCCTGCATTTTATTAGTATTAAAAAAAATTAAGTGATAAGCATCGAAGTGCTATAATATAACCTGATTTTAATGAGTATTTTGATTTTGATTTTTAGGCCGATAGGCCTTCCTATGCATCAACAATTGTCAACACTTTTAACCTGAACAGTTTGATCAAGTTTGACAGTTTCAACCGTTGATTTGAAGTTCACTGCTTTTTCCAAATATATGAGTTGCTTTCTTTTCACCTCCAATTCTGCTGTACATTGAACCTGGCCCTTTGAGTTGCATTACTGCTTTTTCCAATTCTTTTGTCTCTTGAAGATATTTTCACTGTGGAAGATATTTTTACTGTGGAAGATATGAGCGTCAGTTCATATTGCCCTTTTATTGACCGTTACGCTGAGTACAGGTTTTTAGACGGCCGGTCACTAAGTCAATTTGAAAAAATACGGAACTAACCATTAATCATGATGCATAGTACTCCGTGGCTAATCCGCGTATCCTCCTTGCGTAACATGAAGTCTCGACAAATTCGGATCGTGTGCTCGGGATTTTGAAGCATTTGAATTAAGCGTTGTGCCAACGGAGAATAGTGACCATACATCTCATCGCAATGATCCCGTGACTGTGGCAGAAGACGATCAGGTGCAGAATCGAACCTGCGCTGAATGGGGAACTATAGGGTATGTGTCTGTTTCACTCGCAAGTTCAAATCTGACGCCCTGAGCCCACCTGGGGACGTCAAAGATCTGTTCAACGAGTACTCGGAGAGCGGCGGGCAGATGACCGTCAAGTCTCTCCACCGATTTCTCCTCGAAGTTCAAGGGCAGAATGACGCCACTGAGAAGGACGCCGAGCATGTCATCGAAGTGCTGCGGCAGCGCAGGCACGTGAGCGTCTTCCAATGTCAGGGCCTCCATCTTTACGGATTTTTCCAATTTCTCTTCAGCGAAGATCTCAATCCAGTCATCAATTCTAAGGTACCTTCATCAATTTTGGTTTTAGGTGTCAATTTGGATGAGAATTTGCCAGAAATTATAACTTCAGATCCTAATATGTGTTTTTTTTGTCTATCTATCAATACAGAGTAAGTTAAGCTGTGCGCGAATCTTCCCATGAACTAAACTCATTGCTTCTCATTTTCATGATATGCATTCTTTCCACTTACCCCACTTATCCCCCTGGTATCAAGACCAGGTGTTCGCTTGGGGTCACATCTCGAGACTCTTTCTCAAGGGTTTGGAAGGCTGTGAAATAAGATGGATTCTCAATTTTCCTCTTCGTCCTCTTCGTTCTTTTCTTCTCGGTCATTTTTTTGTTTTTCGCTTTTTAAAGGGAATTGTTCTTTTATATTCCCACTGAGGAATGTGCATGTTTTGTTTTCGGTGCCTGAGGGATTGTTTAGACAAGAAGTCCCGTATCAAATCAGGGAGGAATTGACCCTGAGACCTGCATTGAACCCGAAGCAGGGATTGAACTGGGATAGGGAAGATAAGAACATTTCTTCCAACCACCCCCACCAAACCCAATTGACCTTTCTGAACATATTTGTTATGCATAATTTTATTTTGCTGCACATTATTTATAAATTTTAATATGTAATTGCATATTATTTATACATTTTAATATGTAATTGCATATTTTGCTGTATATTATTTATACATTTTAATATGTAATTGCACTGACAAAAGGTAATGCATTGTACAACCTTTATGGGGTGGTTCTACACATGGTACTATAGGTGGTGACTAGGTAGTGAGGCTGATGATGCGGTGCGTTAGATGCATGGAGTATGGCACTAGTGTAAATTCATTTTAATTAGAAATTTCTTTAAAAAATCATTTATTTTACTTCAGCGCTTTAAAAAACATGCGTTCGTCAAACACATCCATTGTCACTTACAATATTTTATTTTTTGATGGAAACAGGTATGGATACAGGCTATTTATGATTGTTGTATGAGTATTGCCAAGAAATTCAGCATCCTGCCCCAGCAAACATTGCCCCATCATGCCTATATGATTACCTGATCATTGTCAATTACATCTATATGTAATAAAATGCTCTTATTGTACATATGTTTAGAAGCCAACTAATACTTTCATTGTATATATGTTTAGTTATTAGCTACCAAACATGTCTCTATGTGTAGACCATATGTAAAATTTCAAAAAATACATTGCAAAGCATTTAACTATCTCCTGTATAATTGCTTGTGATAAACACAGAATACCAAGTAAAATATTTAGAAATATTCAAGTGTAATAAGTCTACTATGTTCCACCATACATGATGCATAGTTATGGAGTGTCATAAGTTTTTTTGTACCTACAATTTTAATAAAAAAACTCAGTTTACATAGATTTGGGCTTTTGAGTGTGGTTTCTATTGTTCATGGAATGCTAGATGTTATGCTACTCACGTTAAGTTATCTTTGTTTCTTTTTTCAAAAAAGTTATATAGGAATATTTTTACCTTACATGGGCTTCTGCAATGACATTTATAGAGTGGTTAGTTGTTTGTTTTAAAAATAAAATACATTTACATGAAATTTTATAATTCTCTTCTTTTCTGTTTCAGTCATGTCAGCGTTTTTAAATACATGTGAATGAATAGAAAGTCTTGTGGTTTTCTTTAAGTATTTTTGCTTTGACAAGCTGCTTTGTTCTCTTTTTCACTTCCAGTATAAAGATCTTACATTCCCAGTGTGTACTGTCTCCTATATCTTTTACTCTATTTCATATTTAATAAACTGTACAATATCAATAGCTTTGTTCTCTTTTTCACTTCCAGTATAAAGATCTTACATTCCCAGTGTGTATTGTCTCCTATATCTTTTACTCTATTTCATATTTAATAAATTGTACAATATCAATAGCAGCGAAGAAGGTGGCCCGACCTTTTATAAAAATTCAACAATTCCAACTTCATAAATCTATCGGCCTCTCTTTGTACTTTTGGTACAATTGCTAATTTAATGTTTTTCGTATTTATCAAATGCCATTAATACTAGATAACGTACGAAAACTTAAGGACATGAACTGGTCTCATCTATGAATTTTTAAATAGGCGGTAGCGTATGCTTAAATTATTTTTTATAAATAATATTAATCTTTTCTTATTCGTAGAATTAATAATTATTTTTTTTAATATTAAGATAGTTTTGATATTTTTTAATTTCTGAGATTTTTATAATTGTTATTTTTAATTACTTTAGGTTTTATATGTGATTTATGACTATTCAACCAAACTTTTTTGGATAGATTAGATTATTTTTTTTAGATCGAACGTTTTTTCATATAGAATTGCATAAGTAATTATATCTTGTATTTTACTCTTTTATAATTTTAACGTTTTTGAGATTGTTTCTCACTAATTAATTAATTTATTATTTGATTTTAATAAAAGCTATTATACATATAAGAAATTATAAAAGGGTAAAAGAATCTTAATATAATAAACAAGGTTAAGCGGACGAATAAAAATAAATAAATAGAAATAGATAAATTAAATAACTAAATAATAAAAGTGAAATTGAGGGGGAGTGAGATTATTAAATAAATAAATAATAATAGAAAAACTAAAAAGAAACCAAAGAAAAAAAGGAAAAAAACAAGAGGGAAAGGTCTAGGATTACAGGTATGGATCTATTAGCTATTGGTCTTCCATCCATCATCACTATTTAGCATATTAGATTTTTTGTCGATTTCGATGGCTTCCTTTAATTTACCGTGATGGAAATGATCAATTAGTCATGTTCAGCTAAAGCAGAGGCTAGCTAGTCATACAGTGTGTTAGGTTAGCCACGGGCTCTTGAATCCTCTAATTTATGGACCAACTTGTTTCTCCAATGTAGGGAGTCCCACAAGAACATGGAATCAAATAAACACCCTTCATGTTTTTAGACTCCACAGAATCTTTCACTGATTTTAAGGAGCCATGAATGATCCATTCACCTTTTCCTCCATAATGGTCCGACTTGTTTCTCCAATGTAGGGAGTCCCACAGGAACATGGAATCAAATAAACACCCTTGATGTTTTTAGACTCCACAAAATCTTTCACTGATTTTAAGGAGCCACTAATGATCCATTCACCTTTTCCTCCATAATGGTCATTTTTTGTCTTTATTTAAATTTTATTTAACACTCTTTGTATCATTTATTTGAGTTTCTTGTCATTTTTACCATTCCCAATAATCTAATTACTAATTTTAATTATGTTTAAATCTAATTATAATATTTTAATTCTTCCCAATTTTAATTTAATTTAATTGTAATATTTAATTCTCATTTAATATCTAATATTTAATCTTCAATGATATCTAATTCTATCGCTAATTTGATTTGACCAAAGTTTCTCTTATTAATTTAACCTAACAATTTCATTATTCCTTTCTTAATTTAATTATAATATTTTAATTCTTTTTTATTTCTAATTTAATTCTTTTTGAAAAATAATTTAATTCTATTTTAATATTTTAGTATGCATTATAAGTTAATATTTGGTATTTAATATTTAGTATTAATATCTAATTTTATCTCAATTTCAATTCGACTATTATTAGTTTAACTTCACAATTTCACTCTTCCTTTCTTAATTTAATTTGACTTACTCCATTAGTTCCCAAATCTTTTTCGACTCGTTTGTAATAATTATTAATAAATAAAATTTCATGAATGGTTACATTTCCTTTCTATCTATTTAATGGTCATTTTCAAATTCTTCCCTCCATTTATACCTAGTCTGAGACTCTTCAACACATCATTTCATCTTACTGTAACTATCCCTGCGGATGGGTGAAATGTTCACCCAAAACATTTGACACCACATCAAATAAAAACAATGTTCCAAAAGCTCCCATCAACATATTATGGACTATGAAAATCTACATGTTAGAATTAGGTATTGTCGACATTAAACTAATATCGATACACCCAACATGGTAGAATAAGAGAGTGTGATATGAAGGAATCACAAAAAGGTTGGATCATTTTTTAGAGGCCAGACACCTACGAAAAATAGTGATGAACTAGACAAGATGAATAACTGAATTTTCTAAAGGTTTTTTTAGATCATGCCCCCATTTTCCTACAATTGGGGAAGAAGGAAGAAAAGAAAACGACACCGTACAAATTCAAATCTCATCATATCAAAGAAATATCTTTCTCCATACTCATTAGATCTAGTTGGATGTCGTATGATTCTTAAAGTGTAGAATCTGCAATTGAACACTTCATTTTCAACCTAAAGAAGTTGAAATGAGAGGTCACTGTATGGGATCAGGCTTATCAAGAAAGAGAAAATAAGGAGATGGAATTAAAGATTGGAATTGCTCAATTGCATAGAACTCAGCCATCTAGAATACTTTTAGAAGAAGAACTAGAAAAAGTTCAAATTATGGAAGCGAAGAAAAAAGAACTTATGGAAGAGGAGGACGAAACCTAAAGACTATGTAGCCAAGCTTTCTAGCTTGGCCATGGGGACAATAATACCAATTTTTTGCACAATTTATGGATAATCGGAGGGAAAATAATTCCATATGGTATATTATTGGGGAATATGGCTCTCTCATTTCTTCAAAACCATGTTTGAGTAATTTGGCTCTTAGGTCTTTATAAAATTTATTTCAGGAGCCAAAGCATCCTAAGATTGAATCACAATTGAAGGTCATTAGAATTTTTCCAAAATGGTTTGATAAGGACTCGATTAAGGTTTTGAAGAAGTGATTTACATATAAGGATGTACTACTAGTTCTTAAAAAATCCAATAAGGAAAAGAGCTTGGGACCTAACGGATGGATAGAAAATTTTATTTAGAGTTCTTCGACCTCCTAGCTCAAGATCTAGTCAGAGTCAGGGAAGGGGTTAGATTGGGACAATGAATCTTGGGGGGCCTCAATGCAACTTCCATAACATTGATTTTGAATAATACCAATCCACAATCTTTTATGGAGTTCTAACTTCTGCCCTATATCTTTATGTTATTTCCTATACAAGTTAAAATAAAAAAATTATATAGTTGTTTGAAAGAATAATTGTCAAAAAGTATTACTAAATAAAAATTTGGATTCTTGAAAAATATACATATCCTGGATGCCATTTGATCAACACAAAAAGGACTACACAATATGAAATTCAAAAAGCACTCGGGGTTAGTGCTAAAATTGGATCTAGTTTTATATAATGATAAAGTTAACTCGACCTTCTTAACACTAGTTTTACTACAAATTTGCCTTCCTCTTGATATGACTAATTGTATTATGGGTTGTGTCACTTTGGAAAACTTTGTGGTACTGATCAATGGCATGAAAAAAACGTTTTTTAAAGCTTTTAGAGGAATTTGACAAGGATTTCCACTTTCACCTTTTTTGTTTCTGTTGATGGTATAATGCTTAAGCCTTATTCCAAACAAAATGGAAGGGGAAGGGAAAATCAAAGCTATACATGTATCCACATTGGTCAAACTCATTCAAATGATTAAGCCTTATTCTAAACCAAATGGAAGGGGAAGGGAGAATCAAAGGTATACACGTATCCACCTTGGTCAAGCTCATTCAACTCATATTTGTTGATAATATTATCTTATTTGGACATGGATTGATTGAAGAATGGAGAATTATTTGGAAAATAATTGCATTTTATTGTGAAACTACATGTATGGAAGTTAGCCACTCCAAGTCAATTATGTTAACTAATGGAGTTCCTAAAATTATAATTTTAAATTTTAAATTTTTTCTTCCTTTCCAGTTTTTTGTATTTATCGATGGAATAAAATACCTTGGTCATCATTTGAATGTTAACATTTATCTAGTTTCATATTGGTTTTGGATGGTAAATAAAATGGAATGCCAAATCAATTGTTGGTGCAACTGATGGCTCTTTTTAGGAGGCGAGTTGATCTTCGTAAAATCAGTTTTCGAAGCAATCCTAGTCTATTAGTTGGACCTACCCATTATACCAAGGAGAATTATTAACACAATTGTAATTTTATGTTTCCATTTTATTTGCAAAGGAAAGAAAAAAGGGATATTGCATTTAGAAAGCTGGAAATAGATTTCCAACCCAAAGAAATTGGGAGGATGGGGGCTCAAAAGAATTTTCTTTTTTTCAAAGATATTAGTTACGAAAAGAATTTGGAGGAGTATTTTTTATGTTGGACTATGAGGAACTCTAATGCAAGACAACTATTGGAAGAATCAAAATGTCGAATATATGAACTCATGGAAAGGAGAGTTGAATATTTGGAAGATGTTGGTGTTAGTGTTTAGCATAATTAAAAAAGGGTTTATTTGAAGTACGATATGGAAAAAAATAGAACTAAGAAGGGATTCATGGATAGGAGGTGATGGCCTCAAAATAATTTCCTTGAATTTGGTAGTGGTATTAAAGTATCGAGGCATTTCTTTTCCTTCTAAAGTGGCTTATCCTAGTTCCAATGAGATGTCCCAAAGACCTTTGAAATTAGCTAATGATCTAGGCCTCTCAGGGCATATAACCTGGAAATGGACATAATTTATCTTGTCACTTGCATAGAGTGGCATTATATTGGAAAAAAGCTTAGAAAAACTCATGAGTAAATGAAAAAATATTATGGGGTCGTGAAGATGAAAATAACTTATGAAGTGATGTTGGTGCCATAAGTAGAGTTAGACCCTTTTTAGTGGTATAAAGTTAATTGGAAGTGTTTTTTCCATTAAATATAGCCCTCTTTATATGGCTAATTATAAATAACAAGCCTCATGCAAGGTAATCTTCATAGGAGAGGATAGGAAGTGTCAACAAGATTCCCACTCCACTGTGAAAATCAAGAGTCAGTGACATACTTGTTCATGGATTGTGTTTTTTCACAAGCAGTGTGTAGAATGGTTTTGATTAAATATTCCTGTGTGGGGATGGGGTTGAGTAGGTTGTTATATTAATACCCCACAATGTGGACAAAATCCCTTTGAATTTTCCTTTCAAAAAAAAAATGGGCCCATAATATTTTTTAACTGCAAGTTCGAAGATGGAACAGTTGCATGCTAATGCTTTCCACCACAAGATAGGCCTGTGTTAGCGTGCTAACGCATCCAGTGTTGTATGGATTCTGTAATGCCCCTTTGTTTAGGCATCTCCTACGCACATGGAGTATTTCTATAGTGTGTTATTGCTTCAACCAAGAGAGAAAAAAAGATTCACTTCTCACATACCGCTGATGTTCTCTTTAGATCTCTAGGGGCTCTATGGAACCCCACTTTAATACCAACTTGATGGAAAGGAAGGATAGGAAAGGAAAAAAAATTACACACACAAATAGTAATAGTTGTTATTATTCTATTAATCACACAAACTTGATTGATACAATGAACCCAATGTGGGGTATTTATGCTTTCTCACTAAGGACTCAAATGAAGCTCACTTGGATTGTTTTGAACATGAAAACTCACATTAAATTTAAACTTTCCAAATAGAGACTGAACTCTCACTAACACACACTTGACTCAAATCAACTCACACTCTAAATATAGATTACACTGCAAGCAAGAGTAATTAGCTATTTTTAACACATAACTAAGACCCGTACTAATGAAGGTTCGAATTCGTGTTTGGTGCAACTTACCATAATCTTACCTATGAACCTACCAATCCAACCCTTAATGAAGTGGACATTATTCATTCTATGAATAATTACAGTTGACACTAATGCGACATCCCAAGAAACCAATTCCTCATTGGATCAATCTATATAGTTAAGAAGATTCACCAAAAGTATTACAATCACCCTGCTCGAAAGTGTATGATCATTATTAGAAGAGATCAAAGTGATGGTAAATGATATACCCTCTCCACCTTCTCCAACATTCGGTTGAATATTAAAAACTAAGAAGGTATTGAAGCATGCCCTGTTCTTTCCATGATATACCCTAAAATTCTTTTTCAATGACGCTCTTCTAGATCTATTTTTTAGGGAGTATGTAGAATCTGTATTACTAGAATCCAATTTGACTTTTAAAGTTTTGTTTATTATGGCATTGATCATATTGAAATCACTGTGATCACTCCTGAAATAACTCTTTAATATAGTAAAAATGAATCTCAAATGTGTTGAGATAATTTATCTCATTATCTGCTAGGTGTCATAATCGATTTTGTTTCACTTGAGTTTAGTTGGAACTATCTCTAGTCATTTATTGTTGTTTGTTTCTTTGTCTACTATGTAGTTTAATTAAATGATTTCGAATGATGAGAATATTTTTTAGCCCCATTCACAATTTGAATTCATTCTATGCATATTTCTGACTCTGCATTGTTTATCATGGTATCAGAGCGCCAGGTTGCATAAGACTCCAAGGAGACAAACATTTGAAATTTATCTATGAACATATAGAACTAGGAGAGGATGAGAGATGATCGAGGAAAAAAGTGAAATGGAAACCCAGGCGTAAGATTAGCCACAGTATAAGCCAATTAATTAAAAAAAAAAACAAAAAAACAAAAACAATCTCTCAAAGACATTTTTCAGGATCATCGCAGCCTTGTAGAGACAAAACGTGTGATGAAATAGGAAAACTCACGAAATTTAGTGACATTTTAGGCCCTCTATGTCGAGCGACGTGATGAATTTTTGTTGGCATCATATTCCTCTTTTTCAAAAAGTGCAATGACGATTCAAATCACCTGCAGCCTCCAGGTCAACGATTTCACACTCATGGGCTTGGGTTTCTTTTCAAAGCTCTTTGAAGTCTTGTTTCTAACCTTGGAGCACGAAGTTTAAATTCAAACTTGGAGCATGAGGCCACGACCGTTTGAAATAAAAGAAATCACTTTTCATTTACAAAGACAAAAGTTTCATTTAGAAGGAAAAGTTATTTTATAAAAAAAAGGGACCCGCTACTTTTAAAAAAGGGAGGGTCGTTCATTTTATTTAGGAAAGGAAAGGTCCTTTGTTCAATTTTTTTTCAAGGTCCAAAATTTGTTTTAAAAGGGTTTCTTTAAAAAAATAAGGATTTTTAAAGCAAAGAGTTATTCATATATTTAAAAAAAAAAGAGTCTGCGCTATTAAGAAGAAGGGATTTGGAAGGCAAGGTTGGCTTCCAAAGGATTCTCACAATAGTTTGGTGTTGACTATGGTGAAACCTTTGCTCTAGTAGCAAGTTTACACACTGTCAGAACTATTCTAGCCACAACAACTCAACACAAATGATTTTTTTAAAAAATGATGTAAAATCTTCTTCTCAAATCGTATATTGCAAAAAGAGGTTTATGTGGGGAAAAATCTTGGTTTTGAAGTTACGGGATATGAGAATAAGGTGTAAAAGTTGAAGAAAGCCTTATATAGCTTGAAACAAGATCCACAAGCTTGGTGTAGTCTAATTGACAGTTACCTCATCAAAAGTGGAATTTGCAGAAGAAACCATGAGTCAACTCTGTATACCAAACCTCATGAAGAAAAAATTCTCATTGTTTTCCTTTATGTTGATGATATTCTTTATACAGGTAATATGATGTTATAATAATTCAAATTTTTCATGCAAACAGAGTTTGATATGACTGATCCAGGGCTCATGAAGTAATTCTTAGGCATTGAAATTCAATAATCTACTAATGACATTTCTATTTATCAACAAAAGTATGCCACTGGCATCCTCCAAAAGTTCAGAATGATCAACTCCAAACTAGTTGAAACTCCAATTGCTCTACGGTCTAATATGAGAAAACAAGATGAAGGACCACCAATAGATTCTAGATTGTATAAAATTATAGTTGGTAATCTCTTATATCTCACTACAACTATGCCTAACATCATGTTTGCAGCTATTTTTGTTTCAAGATTTATGGAATAATCTAAGATTTCTCATTGGAAGGTTGCAAAAAGGATCTTAAGATATGTTACAGGAACAATATACTATGTCTTGATCTACACACATTCTAAATATTGCTCACTTTCATGCTATACAGATAGGAATTATGCAAGAAGTTTAGATGATCACAAAATCACCTCAAGTTATGATTTTCACCTTAGAACCAACATGATCTCATGGGCATCCAAGAAACAACCCATCATTCAATATATTCTATACAGGCAAAGTATTTAGTTGCAAATCAGTACCTTGTTAAGTAGTGTGGTTGAGAAGACTATTGAAGGATCTTTCAAATGTTCAGAAGGAGCCAACTCCTATATTTTGTGATAACAAATCTTCCATTTATTTATCAAAAAGTCATTTGTTTCACAAAGAGGGGAAACATATTGACACACATTTTCATTTTATTCATGAGCTTGTCAATGACGGAGATATCTTGCTTTTTATGGCTCACAAGATTAGCTTGCAGATATTTTTAAAAAGCCATTAGGAAAAAATTTATTTGAATTTCAAAGAGAGCACTTGGGCATTGTAAGTGCCAATAATTGTAACAGTTGAGATCAGGATGGGGTGTTGAGGTAATTAATCTCACTGTAGGTTATGTTTCATAATCGATTTTGTTTCACTTGAGTTTAGCTGGAAAATTGTCCAGTTGTTTATTGTTGTTTGTTTCCTTTTCTCCTATGTAGTTTATTTAACTGATTTTGAATGATGAGAGGAGTTGTTCACTCAATTCAAAATTTGAAATCATTCTTTGTTTATTTTCTCCCCTATATTCTTTATCAAAATGGTTTGCAAACAATTTCTCAGACCAAAATTGATGTCATGTCTGCAAACATTATTACTTCAAGGAAACCCATTAAATTAAATACTGGTACAATGCAAATTTGGTACCGTGCAGTCATGATTAAAAATAAAACCGATGCCTGAAGGGATATTTGTAACACCCCCTCCTAGGTCTACCAAAAGTAACCATCCCAACCGAGGTAAACACGAGGATAGATTCTACTACAATCATATTCGACCTCCTATTTCATCTTAAGGAAGTGGAATCGACATAACATCACATACAGTCACCCAACATCATCAGCAGACCCCTCAGGAGACAAGTCAACCACTCAAGCAGCCTATCCCTGGGTCCCACTACTATTATGCAGCTCCTATCCCTCAGTGGCTCTCATTCTATGGGCAAGGGAGCGACCAACAACTCAAAGTCGCTCTCACACGCCTTCCTACAAGTGATTATCGTCTAGAATTACCAGTTATGTGCCAACGACCCAAGGATTCGAGCCACTTTTCTAGCCTAGAATCCTAGCCTCTACTTAGAGCTTGTTGTAACTTTCAGATATCATGAAAAACATGACAAAAATGTTCAATGAAAAATCACCCTCAGGACTAGGCTTGAGCATCCCCAACTGAGACTGACATTTTGTCAAACACTTGGCAACAATGCAACCTACAGGTATAGGATACAAGACAAAGTATAAATGACTGAAAAAAATTATGTAACATAATTAGAAGAATCACCTCCTTCCCCATTAAGCTATTAGATCATCAATTAGGTCTTGTATCCATACATTTAAGACTTATAAGTAAATACATGATATAACGATGACATAGACCAGTCACATAACCATGTTTATAACCAGCATTAAACCATATAAATAACATAGATATGACATCCATTAAATCCACATATAAATAAGTGGAAAAGTGAGAGAACTTATATTTTATTAATCATAGGAAAATTTGACCAGGTTCGAGACTTCCACATACAACCTGACTGTACACATGGTGTTATGAAACCAACTCAAGAAAAAGATAGAAAAGATAGATCAACGCCTTAGAATTCAGCCTCTTCGAGGGGGCAACCTCCTTTACATTACATAAATGAACAATTCTTCGATGATTCAAATGACAAAACCTCCTTTCTATATATAGGAGTCTAAGGAGTCACAATATAACCCAGCCGACCTAACAATAATAATATAAAGTCACAAAAATAACAATAGACAGATTCTATGGGGCACAGTAATAACAATATGGGGATAATAGGAGCACAACAATATTAATAAGGGGTAGAACTACAATAGTAATGGGGTAATCACTAGTATTATAGGGACCCAACATGCCCCTCTCCTTCAAAAAAGTGTTGTCCTGAACGCTTGAGAAGTATTGGATGCTTCTGTATAAAATTCTCATCCTCCCATGTGGAATCTTCAGTGGTTAAGTTCTTCCACTTTATAAGATACTCCAAAATTGATTGATTTCGTAGTTGTCGAGTTCTTGTTTCTGTGACTGCTTCCGGTTCCAATATAATTTTTCCTTCCTCGTCAAGTTCTGTCAATATTGTTTGAACTGGGAGCTTGTCGCCTATAACCTATAACATGAAACATGGAAAACTGGGTGCAATCGAGAAGCTGCAGGAAGCTCCAATTTGTATGCCATAGTACCAATCTTTTAAAACACCTTGTATGGACCATAATACTTTGGTGATAATTTATTATCCTTCTTAGCTTGCTTGAGGGACATTTGCTTATATGGTTGTAGCCGTAGGGATACCCAATCACCTACATAAAAACTTCTTTCGCTACGATGTTGATCTGCCTGTAGTTTCATTCAATTCTGTGCCAACACTAGGCTATCCTTTAAGAGTTGGAG
This sequence comes from Pinus tabuliformis, assembly GCA_031772625.1. Lineage (NCBI taxonomy): Eukaryota > Viridiplantae > Streptophyta > Pinopsida > Pinales > Pinaceae > Pinus > Pinus tabuliformis. The sequence goes on from CM062819.1 coordinate 1,804,587,105, forward strand.
GACTTGTTGTTGATGTTCAATGTGATGTTCCACTACTTGAACCTTAGAATTTTCTCTTAAATATGATGTAATGGATGGTGGCTGATACCCATAAAGTGCCATAAATGGGGTCATTTTTGTTGATGTATGGAAGGAAGTGTTATACCACCATTCAGCCAGAGGCAACCATTTGACGCATTGTGTCTGTTTATTAGATACAAAGCAATGAAGATATCCTTCCAAACATTTGTTTACTATCTCAGTTTTCCCATTAGATTGAGGATGATAAGATGAGTTATGAGCTAATTGAGTACCAAGACAAGAAAATAATTATGTCCAAAAATTTCCAGTGAAAATGGGATCTCTGTCACTTAAAATAATCTTTGGGTTTCCATGTAGCTTTTGAATTGTTTCCATAAATGCAATAGAAACTGTACTGGCTTTAAATGGATGTGATAATGCAAAAAATTGTGCATACTTGGTAAGTCTGTCAACTACCACCATGATGACACTCTTTCCCTCAGACTTGGGTAAACCTATGATAAAATCCATTGAAACCTCCTCCCAACGTTGGCTTGGAATGGATAAAGGTTGTAATAGACCCGTTCTCTTAATTGTTTCAACTTTATTTTGTTGGCAAACCAAACATTCTGCCACAAACTTTTGAATATCTGCTTTAAGGCCATCCAAAAAAAATTCCTTCTTAACCCTGTGGTATGTTTTTAAAAATCCTGAGTTCCCTCCTAAAGGAGAAGTGTGCAATTCCATAAGAATATTTTGTTTTAGCTGGGAATTCTTACAGAGGTATAAGAGATATTTGTACCATAACGAATCATTTTTCCAGCTAAATGTATCAGACGTACTGGATCTTGTTGTAACTTTCGAATAAGTGCCCACACTTCTTTGTCATTCTTTCATTCATCCCTTGCTTTGTTTATCCAATCTGGTTGGATAATAGAAATGGCGCAAACAATTCTTCCACATCCTCATCCTTTCTTGAGAGTGCATCTGCCACCACATTTTGCTTCCCTTTTTAGTAGATGATTTCAAATTCATAACCCAACATCTTTGTGACCCACTTTTGTTGCTCTTCAGAGGATAATCCTTGTTCTAAAAAGTATTTAAGGCTATCATGTTTCATTTTTACCTTGAAGTGTCTTCCCCTTAGGTAGGGTCACCATTTCTTAAGTGCATGGAGTATTGCCAACATGTCCTTCTCATAAATAGCTTTCTGTAAAAACTTTCCCTTGATTTGACAACTTTCAAAAGCAATGGGTCTTTCATCTTGCATTAAAACAACACCAATTCCATTTCCTAAAGCATCACATTCCACAATAAATGCTTTTGTGAAGTCCGGTGTAGCTAAGACTGGTGCTTGGCACATTGCCTCTTTAAGATGTTCGAATGCCTTTGTTGCTTCTGGAGTCCATGAAAATGCATCTTTCTTCAATAATGTTGTTAGAGGTGCTACTATTCTCCCATAATTCTTAACAAACATGTGATAATACCCTATCAACCCGAGAAATCCTCGGAGATGCTTTATGGATGTGGGAATTTTCCATTCCTTAATGGCTTTAATTTTGCTAGGGTCTAACTTAACTCCTTCATGAGATACAATATGACCCAGATATTCCACCTCTTGTACTCCAAAGAAACATTTGGATCTTTTTGCATATAATTGTTTCTCCTCCAATAATTGTAGCACCCTATCAACATGTTCAACATGATCCTTCCAAGACTTTTTGTATATTAATATATCATCAAAAAATACTAACACAAATTTTCTAAGGAATTGTTTGAAAATTGAATTCATCAAACCTTGAAATGTTGAAGGTGCATTGGTAAAGGCCAAAAGGCATGAACAAAAATTCATAATGAACCTCATGAGTTCTAAATGATGCTTTTGGAATGTCTTCAATCTTCATTCTGATTTGATGATATCCTGAACGAAGATCCAACTTGGTGAAGTAAATTGATCCATGCAATTCATCGAGTAATTCATCAATGATAGGAATGGGAAACTTATCTTTAATAGTGAGCTTGTTGAGCTCCCTATAATCCAGACACATGCGCCATGATCCATCCTTCTTGTGCATCAATACAACTGGAGCAGATAAAGAACTTTGACTTAGTTGAATTATACCAGCCTCTAGCATTTCCGCAACCATACGTTCAATTTCACTCTTTTGGGATAGGGATATCTGTACGGCCTGATGTTTGGAGGAACACTTCCTGGAATCAGATGAATAGCATGATCATGATCGCGAATAGGTGGGAGACCTTTGGGAGTCTCAAATACCTTGGAATGATTGTCCAAGACGTTTTGGAGATCTGGAGAAATAGATGATTCCACTGTGGACACATCTAGCGAACATAATTGTGCAGTTACACCTCTTTGTTCCTTTTTTAGAAGCTTTGTCATACCGTTAGAGCTGATTATCTTTCCCGGTTTCCCTGCAATACCCCTTAATTCAACTTCCTTTCCTTCCACAGAAAATTTCATGAAAAGTTCTTGAAAATTAAAAGCTATTGTACACAAGGATTGTAGCCATTGGACTCCTAGTACAACATCAGCACCTCCTATTGGAATGGAAAGCATTGGGTTAGTCAATACATATTCTCCCATGGATAGCTTGATATTATGGCACTTTCCTGAGAAATCTATTGTTACTCCATTTGCAACCATCACTTGACACTCTGGTTCTGGATATAAGAAGCAATTCAATTCTCTTGCTACATTACAATGAATAAAATTGTGGGTACTTCCTGAATCAATCAACACTATTACCTTTTTCTTCTTGATTTGTCCTTCTATCTTGATGGTTTGAGAAGTGGTAATTCTTACCAACGCATTACAAGATATGGTCGGATTCATTTCTTCTTTATCTAGGCTTTGTTCCTGGAGTATATCCTCTTCTTTTGACCTTTCTTGCTCCTTTTCTTCTTCCTCTTCAAAATCTATGTAGAATAATTTCTTCTCAGCACACTTATGACCTTTAGTGTATTTTCTATCACAACTGTAACAAAGCCCTTTTGCTCTTTTTTCTTCCAATTGTTGTGGTGTCAACCTTATAGGTTGTGGAAGACTAGTGGAAACAACACTTCTATCTTTATAGTTGTGAGTGGTATGCTTCCTGGTTGCCATAATTTTGCTTTCCATTTTTCTTGCTAACCTGATTGCCTTCTCTAATGAATCAGGTTCCCAAAGGCGAACATCATGTTGGATATTATCCTTTAAAGACCCTATGAACACATCAATCTTATGCTCCTCTGGAATATCTTTTACCCTTATGTTCAATTTTTGGAACTCCTCAATGTGCTCCATTATTGAACCCTTTTGTTTGAGATTTATCAATTGCCTAAAAAAAGTGTTTCTTTTTATATCCTCATAATGTGCTATCAATTCTTCCGTAAAAATTGCCCAAGTGATAAATTATTTATGAGAGAAAAGCCATTGATACCATACAAACTGATTTGATTCCAAATATAAAGTTGCAATACGTATCTTTTGTGTGTTTTGCACATTATTGAGATTGAAAAATTGCTCCATCTGTAATATCCATGTTGCGGGATCCTTGCCATCAAACTTCCTCATATTGATTTTTGGAATATGGTGGGTCTTTGATCCAACATTAGAGTCTATGGAATCATGATTAACGTTTCTTTTTTTCTCATCATGAGTTTCCTTTACTACCCTTTCACCATTACTGACCCTTTCTTGTAGCAACTTATTCATATTTATCTTCAATTCTTCCATGTCTGTCTTCAAATCTATCTTCAAATCATCCATCTTAGCTTCCACGTCATTCATCTTAGCTTCTACACCTTTATTTTAACAATCCATCTTAGCTTCCACGTCATTCATCTTAGCTTCTACACCTTTATTTTAACAATCCATCTTAGCTTCTACGCCTTTCTTTAAACCATCCATCTTAGATTCTGTTCCTTTTTGTGCAAGGGACAGTTGTTGCACTTGGTCTTGTAATTTTGATCTATCATGTTGCATTTCTTCCTCTTCTTCATGAGTCATGCTAGAGCTTTCAGGTTCCTTACTAGGTGTTTTCATTTTCTTTCCTCGGGGCATCAGTTACCGATAAGAATGCTCTACTATTCCCTTTGAATTCCTTCAAAATAAATTTTCAAACCAAGCTTAAGAAAAAATTTAAGAAAATCTACACACTTTTTTTCACTTTGTAGGAGCTCAATATTGCCTTTGATGTATCTCTGTATTTCCCAATCATCTAGATTTGTATTTTTGACTTGCTATAGCCCTCTGTGTCCTCTTTCCAATGCCACAAGTCTGAGCCAAATTGGATTCTCCAAGGAAGAGTTATGCGAAATCTCCCACAGTGACTTGATTATAGACTAGTTCAGTAGAGCGAACTTGTACGACTTTCCACGAGTCATTGTTTCGAACTTTGGATCTGAAAAATGCGTACAAGAAACTACAGTCCGTCCTCTTTCTGAAACTTCTTATGAAATTTCAATCCGATCCCCAGAGAGAAAGTTATGATGCTTTTCCCCAGGTCACCTGTTTGGAATGTAATTCAGGAGTCTGCAAAAAGACCAACTTCCTCATATCATATCTCCACAAATATAGTGCGAACAACTTTGAAATTCTAACCTGAGGTTCAGCACGATTTCTTCTCAAATGGGTTTTTGTTTCAACTTCTTAAACGTCACAAAAAAAAAGTTATAGTGAAAATGACACAATGACCTGTTTGGAGCAGCGAAACCCTAGAATCCAAAGCTCTGATACCAAATGTTATGAAACCAGCTTAAGAAAAAGATAGAAAAGATAGATCAATGCCTTAGAATTCAGCCTCTTCGAGGGGGCAACCTCCTTTACATTACATAAATGAACAATTCTTCGATGATTCAAATGACAAAACCTCCTTTCTATATATAGGTGTCTAAGGAGTCACAATATAACCCAGTCGACCTAACAATAATAATATAAAGCCACAAAAATAACAATAGAGGGATTCTATGGGGCACAGTAATAACAATATGGGGATAATAGGGGCACAACGATATAAATAAGGGGTAGAACTACAATAGTAATGGGGTAATCACTAGTATTATAGGGACCCAACACATGGTTGAACCAAATCTCTCTCTCAGCCAGTCACCCCCATGCCATATTCCAAGCATGAATGTGGGATCTCATAGAACAGCTAATTCAAGAACAACCAAGGGAATCCAGAGGTTAAGCCACCTCCACCCTCATGCAATCGTGATCACACTAAAACCGGTGCTCCGATCACAACCGAACAGAAATTGGAATGCCATCTAGAATCCATCACTATCCTTGAGGAATTTTCAGTCTCCTTGTCTCTCAGGCTTTACCGTAATCTAAACCCAGATCACTAGGCCCTAAACTAAGACTGCTCCCTCAGGCTTTACCATGTGTCCCGCCAAAATTTATAAAGGGATTCTTAGGCCTTTGGGAATGAACCTTGAAACCACCTCTACCCTGGATTTTGAAATCCACTGGGAAAACCAACATAAACATCCCAACATACCATGGCATTCAGAAAAAGGCTAGGTTAGGGTGAAATCAATTGTCATAACCTAGAAAGACCATGCCACCAACAGCAAGAGAACCATACACCAACATGCAAAGCCATGCATGTCTAAACCATCTAGGAAATCACACATTCTAAAGGTTACATGCAAGTATTCCTGTTGAAGCTGCTTGAGTCTTGCTTTCCTTTCTTTGATCCTTGCTTTCTTTTCGTTTTCTTTCCTTGCTTTCCCTTTGCTTTCCCCCAAACTAGAGTGCTCCAAGAAAACTTTAATTGACCAAGAGAGTGAGAGAGGGAGATAATAATGAGAGAGGTCCAAACTTGAACTGACCAACATCTTACACTGTCAAGGCCTACCAACTATTCCTCATAAGCATTTTTATGAATGGGGCCTCTATTTTCTTCATTTTCCATTATTTCCTTAAATTTCCTCCTCACATGGAACCTATGACATTTCACCTTCCATTTCTCCTAATTTCCTTTATTTTCATAAATAAATGTGCTAAAAATGCCTTTGCCTTAGCCTTTGCCAATTTTCCTTAGCCAAAACACACACATTCAATGATGCCCACTAGGATATCTTTGATCAACATTCAACTTGTAATATGTGTCTATTACTCATGGTCTTATTTTGCCTTTATTAACTTTATTACATAGAATTTTCACCAGGGTTGTTACATAACCCTCCCCCTTGGGCAACATCATCCTGAGTGTTAAACCACACCAAGACCTCAACAAAACCGCTAAAAACCAAACATACTGACCATGGAGCTTTATAACTTAGCTCGTTGCAGTATTTACAATGAATGACCTCATCAAAAGTAAAACATCATGACAACATGACCAGATAACAACCATATGCATTCTAGAGCTTTATAACACAACTCATTAAAGTATTTACAATAACCACATATACACATATGAACATTTTCTAAACCAAAAAATAAGGGATACGATTCCTCTATCAATCAACAAGGCAATCCCTAGGATCGCACCTCCACCCTCAAAGTAATACCAGGATTCACCTCATTCCCAAGAAGTCCAAAATCCACTATCACAGTCAACGTTGTATCCAATTTCCAACACTACAATCTTACGCCACTTGTCCTCTCAGTGAATAGTTATTGACTCATTGTTCCACTATGAACTCCTAATGTGCATCTGATTCCATCTCACAATGCTCATGACAAAAACCAATATGTCTGTGATCTTCCCTTCGCTGCTACACAGTCACTCGAAAAATCTGGTCATCCCTTTCTGTACAGTTACTCACCTTCCAAGTTCCCTCAAATCCCCTATCCCAAGCAATCCATCCCCTAGCAAGGATTCCTTGCATCAGCAGATACAAAACCAAGACATATCCCTGCCTCATCATAAAATTCATAGCATGCTCATGGAAATCAATAGACACTACTGGATACCATTGTCTGCCCACAATGGCCCTCCTCCTAAAGTACTCTACCAGCATACTTCTTAACATTCCAATTTCTTTTGTTGTTGCTACCAATTCTTGCAGTGGATTTCAACTACCCAATCGTGCATGTTCATGCATTCATGTTCCAAGCAAATAAATTCCATTAGATTCAAATAAATTGAAATAACCTCAAATCATACCTCATTGGTATTTTGTTAGTAAGGTGCACTTGCAATCATATTCGCTTCCTGTCACAACAAGTCAAACTAACTGTTTCATCAAAACATCATGTATAAACAATATGTCACAACTGGTTAACTCAAAACACAACCATCATAGATCAACATCATAAATCACATGTAACCATCATAAACTAGAATCATAGATCACATATAATAATCATATACCATAGTCATAAATGCCATGCATAATAAAATTGAAATAAAATACTCATACTTATCCTTTAGCAATGTCTCTATTTTGTACGCACTTCAGATCGATTTACACACTAGACAAACACCTAGTTGTTATAGACATTTTTGTGCCTTACAGCATTGAGCATGAAATGTCCATAAACTAAGGGATCCAAAGTCCCTAAACATGTTGTTCCTACCCCTAGAGGAACAAGGCCAACTAACCACAGCAATTCACAGAAGTTCTCCACCTGAAAACACTCAAAAACAAGCCAATTCTGGATCATGTCAACTGCTCCACTGAGCATCTGCGCTGAATGTCAACTGCTCCACTGTCTACCTGCGTTGAATGTCAACTGCAACAAAGGCTACCTGCGCTGAGCGTAACTGGACAAGTGGCAGGCTCATTTCTCAATGTGTCAATGCCCAGGAAGCTTCCAAAGTGACACTTGCATCAAGGAATTCGACTGGTGATGAGTAAGAGGTTCCAAATCTCCAAGTGGAAGCAAGAACCTCCAAGTGGACTCAAGAACTGAGAGAGGGAGAGGACACTAGTCACTTCTCAAGCTGACTCATCCTCTCTCCAATATCCCTATATATAGATCTCTCCTCTATGAGATCTAGGGAGGGAATTTGGTAATTGCAAAGAATTATTGTTGGTTTGTGGCTAGAAACTTTGGGTGTGTAATGCTTTGAAGGGAGCTGAAGAATGAATTCCATTCTACTGGGAAGGAGATGCTGGATTGGAGCCCTATGGGTGGTATCTCTTCCTGAACCCTGTTACTTTCAATAAAGCTATCTTGATTCTTTCCTATATGCTGGTGTATTTTGTATGATTGCATTAGTATATTTAATTTACTTCTAATCCTGAATCATTTATGAATATGTATATTTTCCTTTGTATGGTGTTCTTCTCTTGTCGCAAGTAGTTGTTCTCTTGTCACAGGTAGTTGTTCTCTTGTGATCTCGTGGGATTCAAGTAGCTATTCTCTTGAGCAAGCGAGGAGACAAGTAGCTGTGGACACACAAAGAGAAGAGGATCTAGATCGAGGGACAACCGGAAGACAACGGTAAGTCTGCCAATCTCCCCTCTTTCACATTTCATAAAGGAAGAAATCATAATAGCTGTATTCGTTTGTTGCTAAGGCGCTATCACACCTTAGGTGGATAGGATCGTCCTGCATAGGCATTTTTCCCCACAACACTAGTGCCTTCTCCTTAACCATGTGCACATACACGTAGTTTATGTCACACACATACAACTACACATGTCATACAACACCATGTAATACATGCATCTACACTAGTGCCATACGTACCACATGTACACAGTACCACGTGTACACTACAACCACTTGCACAACATGTGCCCAACATCACATGTACATGACACCACCTCCATAATGTGTACATAACGCCACATGTACACTACACCATTGTACAACGTGTACACAATACCAAATGTACACAACATCACATGCACAACATGTGCAGGAAACCACATGTACATAGCATCAAATGCAGGACATGTACACAACACCACATGCACACAACACCACATGTACAACATGTACACAACACCACATGCTCACAACACCACTTGTACAGTTATGCACACAACACCGTATGTACATAACACCATATGTACAACATGCATAGAACACCATATGTACATAACAATGCATATCCAACATTTACATAGTATCATATGCACACAACACCACATATCCATCATGTACATAGCACCATCTATACCCAACACTGCATACGCAATATTCGTACAACACTATATGTACCATCATGTACATAACATTGCATAAACAACATGTACACACGCTATTTATACACAACACCGCATGCACAGAACATCTAATATGCAAAATTTAGAACATATGCACAACAATAGTACATCACATTCGAAAGAACACTATCTCTACCAAGAAACCTTGCTCCCAGTGTCTTATCTATGCTTGTCCTAGCATGTCGCAAACCACACTGCTTCATTTTGTTGATGGATCTCTCAGCATTACCTATCATAACATAACATAGGCATAATATAAGCACAATATAAACTCATAACCATATCATATTGACCTCGTATATTCGTCATGGACACTCTTCCCACTTGATTCCCATAAGATGAGGAACCGCATCATATCATTCACATGTATAATAAATCATTCCTCCACAAGAATGATCCCTACCAACCCTGTCAAAAGTGACATAGACACATACATACATATCTATATAATCATTAGGATAAAAAAATCATCAGTCTGTTAGACAACGACATACATACATACATACATACATGTATACATATATAAACATCAGTATAATCATGCTCATGACATAATTACCAAATAACAGAAGTTCTAGGTTAAGATAACTTCTTTTGTTCATGTACAACATTGAGAACAATCGTTCCCAACATAGCAAAGGCATCTGACACCTCAGATCCATTTAATTTACCTTTTCTAGTTACCTTTCACAAGTTTGTATAACCACCACCCATTTACCACTATGGATCAAACAGTCCAACCCACCATCATAGTCTTACCTTCCACTGTGCTTACTCATGCACATAGCTTCATCTGAGTCTTACTTTACCTGTTGGGTACCACATGGCTCTCCCCGAGCACCACTAACTTTCCTCTTTCCCAACCAATCGTCAAGACTCAAAACATAAAAGGCAAGCCAAGAAAAAAACAAGAAGATGATCGTGAAAACCCATAACACAATGCAAAACCACAGCAAAGTGGCATAGCTATGCACAAGACACATGCAAAATCACAAGTCAAATGCAACAATCACAAAGGACCAAAAGCACAAGACCAACAACAGACACCCATTAAGGGATTTTTGAGGTCTAAAATGGGCCTCGTAAGAAAAATGTACAACCAAAATAAACTTTATAAGAACCAATAGGATTCAAGATGATGATGTCAAACATGGGGGATGATTCACCATTTTTTGAGTAAAAGAGTACAAATATTAAAAAATAATAAAATAATAAAACTACTTTTTCAACTCGTATTTTCAACTTATCTCCCTAAGTTTTTACTCAAATTTCGAGCAAGAGTACTCGTTGGATGCAAAATTTAATTATTCATCCATGGAGTACCCATGTTGCATACTTTCGATGGACCCTACTACACAAAAAATGAGAAATACATGAAAAATTGTGATTGCAATAACGTTTTTCATGTATTTCTCATTTTTCATGTAGAAGGGTCCATTAAAAGTATCTAACATAGGTAATCCTTGGATGAGGAATAAAATTGTGCATCCAACAAATGTTTCTGCTCAAAATTTGAGTAAACCCATAAGGAGATAAGTTGAAAATACGAGTTGAAAAATAGTTTTGACTTTTTTCCTTCTAAAATTTGATGATGTAATCTAATATTATTTTATTATTTACACTATTTTTTTATAATTTCCTTACGAGGCCCATTTTAGATCTCAGAAAGCCCCTAATGATCACTCAATCCCCCATGGTTCGTGGTGCTTTCAATGGAAAACTCAACCTGAGTCTTCTTCAAAATTCATGGAAATCTCTCCTGCCATGCAATTACCTACATTATACTACCATAAACACATAATGTCAATACATAAATAAACATAACAATACATTAGTTACCTTATCTTGTCGTGTCAAGCTTGCTTCCTTGCAACTGAACACATCAACACCATCTCTCAAGGGACTCCAATTATCTTGACAAATCCGCCTGTAACTAGAGACTAGCTAATATACTTGTCAAGTACATGTTCATGAATCTAGCACATATCCAAATAATTTCAACAAAATCAAGGTTAATAAGACTCCCTGTATGCAAAGCACTCATTTGTTTGGAAACTAGGGTTTCCAAACCTAGCCAAGGAAATGCTTGCCCAATTCCTTTCTTTTACCTTTTTCCTTGCTTCGAAGCTTACTATGCACTGTCGCATCACCCCAATGTTAGTTATATAAACACAAAAACTATTACCTTGTCATGGTAATACTAAGCATGTTTCCTGCAACTTCTCACACATTTCAACCACATGTTCCATATATCAAGACAATCATATCTATCAATTTGAGATCAAGATTTACTCAGACAAAAAATCATGTCATACTTCATAGTCATCTCATAGTCATTAGTAATAATATATAATGCTACAACTATCACCTATCATACTCAAGTACATGTTAGCTATCTCAATTCATATGTATTAGAACAATCATCTTAAAACAAGATCATTTGAACACATACTCATATTATGCAATTCATAAAAAATTCAACCAACTCGCAACATACCATGTTAAATAAATCAACTAGACGTCATAATCAAATAGTCAAGCACCAAATATACAACATAAGAAAACTTGTACCTTACTGTTTCTTAGGGGAGGCTATCTTGTCTATACAATCCATCTAGTTAGCACGATATAACTTCACAACATATCAACTCAAACATAAATAAGATCATGATACCTAGAATAGTCACTAGCTAACATGTTTACATCATAACTCATACACAATTATCATTCACACATATGCAAAGTCAATCTAGATTAGTACAACACCATATCACAAATATGTCGGCTCATACCTGAATATTGTAACCATAACCATCTGCATAGGCCAATCCAATTTAGCATGATACATATAACATCAAGGTATAAATTCTATAACCCTAATCATCAAGCTAACTATCATTCTCATCAACAAGATATAGCATGATCATTAGCTTATCTAATATAAAACAACAATGCCAATGCATACAACTACATGTTACTATCATTCTTGACTATCTGACACATGTGCATATAACTACACTAATCAACTAACATATATCATGAATGTAACCATAACATCAAAATACATGTACATAACCCTAATGTATATAAACCTATTGCATATAACAATCCTTAACCTACATACCTTCATGCCAAACATACAATACCTATATTATGATCTGCTCTTATCCCAAAGTCTAATGTTGCAACCTCACTTTAATGATCTCCATCTCGTGCTATACCTCATTCCACACATTAGCATCATAACAAGCCAATAGCACCATGATGACCTAAATTGCATACAATGACTTCACAAAGCATGTTTGACCTATTATTTAAACTATAACCAAGACCATACATGCATAACAACTGTATATAGAAATATAACAAATGAGTACCCAAGCCATACACACATAATTATAGCTAGTGTCTACTCATCAATGCGTGATCATATCAAATACACAAACCCTGACCTCATGCATGACAACAAACTTTATTCCATTGTGCACATTGCCACATGCAACAAACAATATGCATAACCAATGCCAAATCAACTATGCCTATGCATAAATGCATGTAGTCAAACATAAGCGATCAAATCTTGTAGTCAACCTATAAGACTGATACATGTAATCCAAATATTCAAGAATGTAACCTAACATACAAGGATGTAAGTAGGCACCATAAGATCAACATGTAAGCGACATATAATCCATACACAGTTAGTCACATACTTATGACAATGTATTTCACGAAACCGATATCAAATTCTGCATGATAACTATACTACAACCCTAATCATTCATCAAGAAAATTCAGCAACCACATGAAATGCAAGCATAGGAGACACACATGCAAGCGACATGGATGCATGACCAACACATTCTACCCATCTAGTGCAAAAGTTGAACCATGCTCTAATACCACCCTGTGACACCCCCTCCCAGGCCGACCCAAAGTAACCATGCCAACCAGGGTAAACATGAGGAGAGATGCTACTACAATCAACTTCGATCTCCTATGTCACCTAGAGGAAGTAAAATCTACTAAACATCACATACAGTCACCCAACATCATCAATAGACCCCTCAAGAGACAAGTCAGCCTATCCCTGGGTCCCACTGCTATTCTATAGCTCTTAGCCCTCACTCGCTCCCATGCTATGGGAAAGGGAGTGACCAAAAACTCAAAGTCACTCTCACAAGACTGCTTGGTAGCGCCTATGGTCCAGAATTGCGAGTTCTGTGCCAGTGACCCCCGGATTTCAGCCACATTTCTAGCCCAGAATCCTAGCCTCTGCCCAGAACTTGTTGTAACTTTCAGATATCATTAAAAACATGATAACATTGTTGATCAATCAAAAATCACCCTCAGGACTAGGCCTAAGCATCCCCAACCAGGACTGACATTCCGCCAAACACTTGGCATCAATTCAACCTACATGCATAGGATACAAGACAAACTATAACTAACTAAAAAAACTTATGAAAAATCATTAGAAGGATCACCTCATTCTCCACTAAGCTAATATATCACCAATTAGGCCTTGCATCAATCCATTTAACAGTTACAAGTAAATACATGAAATTACCATGACATAACTAGTCACATAACTATGCTTATAAGCAACATTAAACCATGTAAATAAAAGAGATATTACAGCCATTAAATCCACATATAAATCAGTGCAAGAGTGACAGAACTTAGATTTTACTAATAATAGGAAAATCAGACTAGGTTCAGGGCTTCCACGTATCACTCAACCGTAAACATGGTTGAACCACATCTCTCTCTCAGCCAATCACGCCCATGGAATATTCTAAGCATCAATGTGGGATCTCATAAAACAATCAATCCAAGAACAACCAAGGGAATCCAACGGTTAGACCACCAACACCGTCATCTAACCGTGATCACACCAAAATTGGTGCTTTGATCACGACTAAATAGAACTTGGAATGTCATTCGGAATCCATCACTATCCTTGAAGAATTTTCATCTCCTTGTCTATCAAGCTTTACCACAATCTAAACCCAGATCACTAGGCCCTAAATCGAGACTGCTCCCTCAAGATTTATCGTGTATCCCACCAAAACGAGTCAAGGGATTCCTAGGCCTTTGCCAATTTTCCTTACACATTCAGTGATGACCACTAGGATATATTTGCCCAACATTCAGCTTGTAATATGTGGCACTTACCCATGGTCTTATTTTTTCCTTATTAACTTTATTACATAGAATTTTCATCAAGGTTATTACAATATTGCTTCAATGAAATCTTGAATGAACACAAATGTCGAAGTAGATGTGGTACTAACTATATAGCACAAAAATAGACACAAATAACATCTATGTGATCTGTGGTAGAGAGAAATCATGGGCTATTGAAAGATATGTGTTTTCTCTCCCATGTCGGACTGATTGGGTAAAATATTAAAGCTAGACTTACTAGACTTAGGCTCACTTGTGAATATACTATTTCCTACAAACTTTATGGGTGATGCACACACAAATGAATATGTCAAAATGAAGAATAGGATTGAAATAATATCTTTGTGGATTCTATATTTTCTTATTGCATTTCAAAATTTTGTTAATAAGGAAATCATAGTTGAAAATTCTCCCATTTGGAAATTTCTTGCACAAAGTTGTCAATAAAGCCTGTTGTAAGATCCCTTGGTAACCTCGCATGAAAATGCATGGACTTAGAAAAAAAATTGCAACATTTTCCGACATGTAACTTTATGAATTACTTTCCATATTACTTCAATGACCATTAGATAAAACATCATCGTTAAATAGAGTAAAGAATAATAATTTACACAATCATCAATTTCCATCATTGTAGCATATTAACTTAAATTTCTTGATGTAACCTTGAATCAATTCCATGATTCTTTTAACTTAGTTAATTAATCACATTCTTGATAATATAAATGTCACATCATGCAAGGAATCAACATAATTAAAATGACACAACACACAACCACATCATTAGACGTTGATGTACCCTGGAAACCTCACTCAATGGTTATAAGGGAGTCCATCCCTTGACTATTGTCATAAAATATTACAAAAATATCATCTCAAAAACAACATAACTCACTATAATATATTACAATTATCATGAAATCATTTACCCACAAACCCTTAAGAATTGTGTGTTTAGGCCTTAGTTCTTCCCATCAGTAGATTATCCTACAGATGGTATTCCGTCAATTTGCATAGAACACTAACTTATTGCGAGACATAATGGTAAACATAATCCATCTTTTCATATGCCGCAACCTTTTCCTGCAACTGCTACTATCAGCAATGTTTGGTGTCATGATTAGATCAAGTATTAATCAAACCAATCATAGATCTATACTAGTGATTCGTCACCATATAAACAAAATATCATGACATGCTTCATTTAACAAGATTCCATATGGATTAATTATAAGAAAATAACCATAAAATCATGTCTATAAATAAATACCACATTAACTATTATTCCCCTCACACAAACATGCATTTTTACAAGACAAATCACTTTGAGAAAGTGCATTAGAGTGTGTTGATTGCTCTTTGAGAAAAGATAATGTTATTCTTTTCCCTTAGTAGCTAGGATTTTCAAAGTTGAAAGATAATAAAGCTTGCTTATCATCTTAGACTGCATTTAGGAAGTTGTATCATACATCTTGTGGTGAACCTTCAAAGGCAAACTTTAAAAAGATCAACCTAAAATAAACTGAATGAACCTAACAACGCTTTGTAACATAACGCACAACATAGAGGTCTAGGCTAGAGATGTGTTCCGGCGTCGTTAAGCCTAGTGACTGTCGATCTCGAAGAAGGTGGGTGATTCCTCCTGAGAGACGGTGGCGCTAGTACGGATTGTGCTCCCACGTACCGTCGCATATATATTGGGAGACCCCTATAGGCATATATCTTTCATCCTTAGGAAGCCGTGTCGGCCGCCCTACTAATCACAATGCAGTGAACACAGCATTCACGAAGATCGACCACCCGTACCGTAAAAAGTATTCTATGGTTTTGCGAAAAGTTTGGCAAACCCTCTGCCTAGAACTCCAGAGCAGTTTCTTTTGGCCTTTTTCAGACTCTATAACAGAAAAAGTCCATCCGAGCATTTGTCACTTCGGGCTCGTTAAAACATCGAAGGAGACTAGAGTCATCTTTAGCTTTTTCTCGACTCTTTAAAAGTGAAAAAGCATGTTGTGCCTAAAGCGTCTAATAAAATTCATTCAATTCGGAAACACCAATTTCCCCTTTTTGTATTTTGGTTGATCGAGTAATCCGCAATTGTGGAAGAAAGTCAATTGAAACCCCGTCGTTCGCGGAGGCTTACGAGTCAACCGTCTTTGTCTCCAGAATCGAAAACAGTACGGACAAAGCGAACTCGTTTAACCGGTTCAAAATCTCCTATCAAAGTTAGAACAAGTGTTCCAACTACATCTGAGATTCCGGTTACTCCAAACATTTCTGGAAACCCTGCCTCTATAGAAGAAGTTCAACAGCCACAGAGGGACAGTAATACTGATCCTAGTCTGGGGGCAAATACTTGTGTAACTGAACCAGTTCCATCTGTAACCGGTCCAGAGAGTTTTGTTCCTCAAACAATTGTCGCTGTCGAAACAACCCCTTCTTCGGCACCAGAAATATTTTACGGACCTGACGGTCTTCCTCTTCCACCAGGTTTGATTGCGATAGAGGAAATTGTAGAGGATACGCAAGCAAGTACTCCAACCCATTTTGGAGTCGGGGTCACTCTGTTTCCTTCATCAGAAGTTAATCCACCACAAGTGGAAGTTCCTGTAGAATCGCTAGGCAATCTATTGGATAGACTTAAAATGTCTGAACAACCGTCAACATCTAGGACTGTGTCAAACGACACAGCGACAGCAGAAGCCCCTGCCGTCACTCCGACAATGTTTGCCGGCATACCATCTGTCCTGACTAGCTCACAACCGCTAGAAGGAGTCCACCAAGGGACTATTTCGACAGTGCGGTTTGTTCCAGTTTGTTCATCCGGAATAATATCCGGCAACTCTTATGTTGAAACTCGCCAGATTGATCCTTTTGGAGGTCAATTTGGGCAATCCAGTCCCCAAGGACAATCAATCCCCTTGAGTTCCGGATTGCTATCGTATGGGGGGCAGTATGCCCTTTCATTACCCCCTCCGGGAGGGTATCCATACGGGAGTGCACAACAGTATTCAGGTTATACTAGAATTACATCAAGTGGTTGGGTTCCTATGATACCTCAACAACCAAGGGTTGTATATTCTATGCAACAGTGTGTACCTATGACGAATATCCCAACCACACCGGTTATTGTAACAGTGTCACAAGTTCAAGCGATGCCTGTTGCATGTCAACCTCAGATTTCTCAGGTTGTAATGCAACAGCCCCTTGACCATGGGTCACAACCACAATCGCCAACTGGTGGGGCGACACAGGTCCAAACGGGTACAATTACCCCACACCTTGGTCCAACGGTTAGCATAGCGCAACAGAACATGGCTTCACAACCGTGGCTAGTGCAATACCAACAACCACAATTCCAGCAAGTGTACCAAGGTTCTGAGCAGCAGATCTTTGCGAACAGTGGACAACCGTATATTCAAAACGGTCAAAACCAACCGCTTTACAGTGGTCAAGTCCACCAACCGTATCAGTCATACCAACATCAATTACATTATGCTGGTATGCAAAGGCCCACTGCTCAAGCGATTCCGTCATACCCTGGTTATGCTTCGCCTAACCTGAATCAACAGTTACCATTCGTGGCAACTTTAGAGTTACCCGATTTACACCGGTTAACCAACGATCTGATTGCTTACGCCCCTTGGTGGCCAGCGATTCCTCACAAACTTCCATCTGACATTCCTAAATTCAATGGAAATCCAGGTGAAGACCCATCGAATCACGTGATGACTTTTCATCTGTGGTGTTCATCAAACACCCTAAATGATGATTCGATAAGGCTTCGCCTTTTCCAGAGGACGTTAACGGGTCCAGTGGCAAAATGGTATATTGAATTACCTAGAGCCTCGTTCGACAATTTTAGTTCCCTAGCCACGACTTTCTTAACCCATTTTCAATTACCGATAAGGTATGAAACAGGAACAGAAATATTAACCAACTTCAAGCAGACAACTGCCACTCATATATCTGATCATATACATGAGTGGCGTCGTCGTCGTAGGATGGTGAAAACATACGTTCCCGATCAGCTGTTAGCTGAATGGTTTATAAAGTCGTTACTTCCTTCTATAACGGAAGATGTGGCGAAGGGGGGAGTCGTAACAGAGGAGCAAGTTATTGCTCGTGCACAATATCTAGACTTAGTCTATACTCAGTCTGGCGCGCTCTACGACAAAATACCAGACGCCCCTAGACCAGAATTTTCAATTCCTCCTCCTCCTAAATCCAATAGTGACTCTCATGCCGGTGATGGCGTGATTGGCACGGCAAACACGAAATCGATAAGGGCTTCGTCTAAGAAAGCTCGTAAGAATTCAGATCAAAATGCAAAAGAAGAAATTCTTGCTTTGGAAGTAAATGTCGTATCAGCAGATAAAGGCAAAGAAACCAATCAACCAGGAAGCAAGAAGAAGCAAAACAAAGGAAAGAAGAAGAAACAGGGTGAGTCATCTCCTGGAAAAACTTCTTCAAGCCCTCCTGGGAAAGGGAAACAAAATTATCCATGTCAAATATGTGATGAGGAGGATCATTATACAAGGAATTGTCCATTCAAAGCTGAGTTGAGAAGGTTCTTTACAAGTTCGCAAACCTCAGCTGTGTTAACTGATCCATTTCCCAACCCAGGTCAAAATCTGGTTGATAGTGGAAATGCTTCCCCGTCACAGGTGCTTATGTTGTCGGTTTCAAAATAGTAGAATGATGCTTTGATTTCGACAAGGAACAAAGATTATGGGAATCCGCAGCAGTCGAACGACAAAGGTAAAGATCAACCAAGTAGTTCGACAACAACTTCGACAGAAGTTGTACCGCCCATCATTCCTGAATTAACAATAAAACCGCCAAAGGGAGTAGTACACAAGTCGACATTTAATCCTCGCGCCAGAGCGGCGCAGCATTATAACATAGTGGAAGATTTGGCCCAATCGTCGTCCGCTATGTCGACTCTTGAAGTACTACAGAAATGCCCATCCCAAAGGCGGGCTTTGTTATCGGCTATTGGTGGGGTTGATCCTAAGGATTCCAATCTTGTATCCTTTGATCACAAAGGATACGATCCTCAGTTACCAGCTCAACTAGCTTTCCTTATTCAAGTGAAAGCCCTCAACAAAACTGTTCACAGAACAATTATTGATGAGGGGGCATCTACATGTATTATGTCGATGAGTTGCTGGAAAACTTTAGGATCTCCAACCTTGTCACGATCTTCGACGACATTAAAAGCTTTCAACGGAAGGACTTATACCCCGTACGGTATCCTTAATAACTTAAAGGTTGAACTGGGAGGAAAAACAGTCGAAATTGATGTTGAGGTCATCGATGGGAATCTTGACTACAACATCCTACTGGGTAGACCATGGATCTATGCCATGGCAGCTGTTGTGTCGACTTATTTTAGGAAGATCGCATTCCCATTTGAAGGAGGGATTACGGTCGTCGACCAACAAAACTTCCTCCCTAATGGTTCACAAGTTACAGGAAGCATTCCCATGATCCATGAAAGCAACCATTCGCTTCAAGATATCGGAGTAGGTCTACTGAAAGACCCCACAATGATGGGAACTTTCGCGCTTCCACCTCCTATATACATAGGAAATATAGCGTTAGTAGCAACCTGCAACATGATATCTTCAAAGAAGGTCGCAAAAGACGATGTCGACATGGATCATGCAATGGTTTTGCCCCCAAGCCCTGTAGAAATATTGTAGCAATCAATGTTTCGGGCATGGGAGGTGAACCCAAATCAACGCTCGTCAAGCGTTTGGGTAGATAGGTCTAAAGAATATGGTACCCCATTAGATCCTTGGTCGAAAGTACATGGGACTGACGAAGGAATTCTACAATCAATGTTGATTGAGGGGGCACCATGGAATGATCACCACCATCGTTCCCTTCTTCCAAAATATGAAGAAGATACTCAACATGACCTTTATCACCCTTCAGTTTTTGAATTCCTATCAAATACTGTAAATACGGTGGATTCCGAGTGAAACTTATCCAATATTGAAGAGACCATAGCCATAAATATCTCGACTAAAACAAATGTTGTAGAAAATATTTATGTCGGCAAAGGTTGTTCCCCTTCAGAACTGGAAATATATAATGCTCTTTTTCGCGAATTCAGAGATGTCTTTGCTTGGTCATATGATGAAATGCCAGGCATAGACTCGAGTATCGTTGAACATGAAATTAAAATGTATCCTGAGGTCAAACCAGTAAGACAACGACTTTGGCAGGTGCACCCCAAGAAAGCCGCTGCCATTAAAGCAGAAGTTGAAAAGCTCCTCCATGCTGGTTTCATCTACCCGGTTCCTCTAACCGATTGGGTATCGAATATTGTCCCTGTTATGAAGAAACAAGGGACAATCAGAGTGTGTGTCGATTATAGGGATGTAAACCAAGCTTGTCCAAAGGACAACTACCCTACACCCTTCATCGACCAGATAATTGATGAATGCGCCGGATGTGAAATCTTTTCATTTATGGATGGATTTTCGGGGTATAATCAAATAAATATCCGCCCACAGGACCAGTCAAAGACTGCATTTATTTGTTCGTGGGGCACATTCGCTTATCGAAAATTACCCTTTGGTTTAAAGAACGCAGGGGCGACGTTTCAGAGGGCAATGAATTATGCCTTCCATGACATCAAGAACATCGTTCAACCTTATCTCGACAACCTTCCGGCTCATTCGCGAAAGCGGACTGATCATCCGCAGCATTTAAGAGTGATATTTCTACGTTGCCGACACTACAAGATAAGACTCAATCCGCACAAATGTGTGTTTTGCGTCGGTTCTGGTCGTTTACTTGGCTTTGTAGTCTCTAAGGATGGGATTCGTCTCGACCCTTGCAAGGTTCAGGCAATCATTAATTTGCCTCCACCTTCAAATTTGCTTCAGATTCAGAAACTCCAAGGGAAAGCAAACTTTCTGAGGAGGTTCATTCCAAATTACGCAGAACTTGCTAAAGGTTACACTCGTCTTTTGAAAAAGGATGTACCTTTCGTTTGGGATCAGGTAGCGCAAGCTTCCTTTGATGCTCTGAAAGATTCTCTAGTAAAAGCATCATTAATGTATGCCCCAGACTATCAAAGAGATTTTAACCTGTATCTGGCTGCAGCGGATACGACCATTGCGATGGTTTTAGTTCAAGAAGTCGATGGAATTGAACATCCTATATATTATTTAAGTAAAAACTTAAATGATACAGAAAGTAAATATTCTTATGTTGAAAAACTAGCACTTGCAGCTATTCAAGCGATTCAAAGATTTCGACATTATGTCCTCTTTCGGAAAACTACCATTTTGTCAGATTGCAACCCCATGACTTATATACTGTCACGACAGTTGCTGGGGGGCAAATATTCAAAATGGATAGCGATCCTTCAAGAGTTTGATCTGGAATTTGTAAAATCCAAATCAAAGAAAGCTCTAGTTTTCGCAGAATTATTGTGCGATCTCCCATCGTCGTCCAACGATGAAACATCAGAAGAGTCAATCGTAGACGAAAGTTTGTTTCTGATATCTACAAGCAATGAGTGGTATGGAGATATCATAATTTATCTCCAAACCCAAAAATTCAGGCCAAACACCTCTCACTCTGAACAGAAACGTATACGATACCAAGCCAAAGACTACATGATCGTCGGTGATACGCTTTACCGTCGTGGTATCGATACAGTTCTGAGGAGGTGCCTTACCCATGAGGAGGCCGAAAAAGCCCTGAATGAGTGTCATTCAGGCGCGTGTGGGGGGCATCAATCTGGATATGCAACAGCACAAAAAATCTTACGAGCAGGATACTTCTGGCCAACCATGTTCAAAGATTGCATAATCGCAGTCAGAAGTTGCCATGCTTGTCAAATTTTTGATAGCAAAACTAGAAGACCGCCCGCACCTTTACAGCCAATAGTTGTTGTTGGGCCTTTCGCCAAATGGGGCATCGATTTCATGCAATGTAACCCCACCTCAACCGGGGGGCATGGGTATGTTATAGTCGTGGTTGACTATTTTACCAAATGGGCCAAGGCGATGCCTACATTGGATAACACTGGTGAAACAGCTGCCCTTTTCTTTTTCAATCATGTAGTCGTCAGGTTCGGAGTACCACAAGCTATAGTTACAGATCATGGATCGCATTTCCGCAATCACATGATGGTCGAATTAGCTGCCAATCTAGGGCTATCTCACGACAGCTCTACCCCGTATTATCCGCAAGCCAATGGACAAGTTGAAGCAATCAACAAGGTCCTGAAGCGTATGTTGCAAAGGATGATCGGGGTTCATAAAAGAAGGTGGCACCTAATCCTGTACTCAGCCTTTTGGGCTTACCGAACGTCGGTAAAGAACGCAACCGGGTTCACACCTTTCCAACTGGTGTATGGCCTGGAAGCAGTCTTGCCAATCCAGTGCGAAATTTCGTCACTTAAACTCACAATTGATCTCCTCCCCGGAACTTCGGAAGAAGAGGCTCGTTTCTTGGAATTAATCCAATTGGATGAAACCTGTCGTGACGCCGCTTTGGCTAACGAAGCCCATAAGAAACAAGTCAAGGCGCAGTTCGACAAAAATGTCAAACCCCGTATCTTCTCAGAAGGTGATTTGGTCTTGCTTTATGACCAAGAATCCGATAAATTGGGAGCAGGTAAATTTAATTCCTTATGGATGGGACCCTATATTGTTAAAAGGGTGTTAGCAAAAGGAGCCTACGAGTTAATGGATTGTGACGGAATTCCACTGGCGCAACCCCGTAATGGGTTGTACCTCAAGCGTTACTATGCTTAAATAGTGACCAATATGCATGCACCTCGATTTGCGTTATTATGCTCGGGGCATGCAAACTTATCGAGCAGTTTTAGCATAAAGTTCATGCTCGTTAAAAAATAAACGCAAGATTCGAGCAGTTTTAGCATAAATTTCATGCTCGTTAAAAAATAAACACAAGATCGAGCAGTTTTAACGCGGAATTTATGCTCGTTAAAAAATAGAAAAGCGATTGTGAGCAAGAGTTTCCTCCAGAGTTCAAGCTCATTAAAAAATGAACCTATCCTTGGTAAATAACCACTGTGATCGTAAATTTATTAGCCGTTAAAGCCTTGGTCGTGTTTGCACCTGCCACCTCCACTTTTCATTTGGCCGATCGTTCACCCCCATATGATTGTTTACCCATTTTGAGGAACAGCTGTGAAGAGTGATTTCACCTAGCCATCCCTGTGACACTGCCGTGATTGGAAAATTCCAACCTGTACCTGGAACAGTTGCTATCCCTGTTTATCACTCGTTCCTCAAAAGACGAGTCTTCTTTAAGCTCTTTTCAATTGACTCGTAACATATGAAAAGATTGCCGAGTTTTGGCCTTCCAGCTCGTTAAAGTGACAGGAAGAGCTATCCCTCCTCTAGATTTTAATCTTTTTGGACTTGAGGGATTATTGCACAAAAAGACCGAGCGCTTGTTTTGTTCGGCTCGTTAAAAATATCAAAAACTCATCCCTTTTGTATTGTTTTATACTTTTTCGGACTTAAGGGATTAGATGACGAAAAAGGAATTTTGGAGTTGACTTTATGTACCTTTTCAAACTCTCTAAAAATGAAAAGGACCGAGTTATCCTTGTCGTTAGACTCGTTAAAATTATTAAATAGCGGCAAACTTGTCTTTAGACGAGAACGAGTTTCCCTATCGCTAGGCTCGTTAAAACATAGCGATGGGCTTGCCCGAAGGGCAGGTTATAGAACAAGCATATGTTATCCTCCTCAAGCTTGACAAAAATAAAGAGGTACTGGTCAGCAATGACTGGGGAAAAATTGGCAAAAAATCAAGAAAACTTTGATGGTAGCAGGTCGCTCTTGAACATGACACTTTTCCTCCGTATCACAATCGGGTTGGGTTGTTTCATTCACCGGTCACATCACCATGGTCTCGCCATACCATCCATATTTGGGGTAATGCTACCGATCCATCGCATCAGTGTCGCCACATGTTCAAGAGAAGTCGTTCAGAAAGAGTCAACCGGGTCCCATCCACTGCCATACATTATCCTTCGTCCATTCATGACCGCCACCCTGAATCATATGTCACAGATCGTTTTCACCTCCATTAAAATCATTAGCTCCGTTCCGTGTCACTGATGTGGGATTCATTAAGGCCCTCCTGTGACGGATCGCTTCTTGTCGACATCAGCTCATTATCCAAGAAGTTGATCTAGGAACACCCCCTTCAGTACTTTGAAGCTTGCATGCCTCAATGGCAAGTTTCTCACTTCCAGCGACAGGTATACATTACTGACCTTCGACCAGAAGATTTTGCGTGGTTTTCGACGCCAAGTCCTTTATTCACACCACGTGAATTGTACTGCAATACCTTGAGGGTCATTATCATTATCGGTGATTCCTCTCGCGCTTGTTAACGGTTTACATCATTGACCGATAATCAAGCGATGTCTTTCCATGTTCGACTTCAGCGCAATTCTCACATGGATTGACTTGTACTTAGAGTGAAGATCAAACGAGTTTGAAGACCCCGGATCTAGTTTCATCCATCCGGGCTGCGATATATATTCAGGAAAGATAAAGACATTTGACATGTACATCATTGCAGCAGATGATCATCCTACTCAAAGGATGATAATTTCACCAAAATTATCAGTCTACCATCAGACGATCGTCTGTTCTATGTACAAAAATGAATTTATAAAGCTGATCATGGGAATGCCCGCCTCAGCTAAATCATGAAAGCAATATGAATCATAATGTATTGTATTTTATTTTATTACAGGTCTCCTCCCAGCAGATGGATGAACTTCGGACCATCCTGGATAAAGCATTTCACCCGATAAACGGCCTCATACTTTAGGGGGCAACTGTTATAGACATTTTTGTGCCTTACATCATTGAGCATGAAATGTCCATAAACTAAGGGATCCAAAGTCCCTAAACATGTTGTTCCTACCCCTAGAGGAACAAGGCCAACTAACCACAGCAATTCACAGAAGTTCTCCACCTGAAAACACTCAAAAACAAGCCAATTCTGGATCATGTCAACTGCTCCACTGAGCATCTGCGCTGAATGTCAACTGCTCCACTGTCTACCTGCGTTGAATGTCAACTGCAACAAAGGCTACCTGCGCTGAGCGTAACTGGACAAGTGGCAGGCTCATTTCTCAATGTGTCAATGCCCAGGAAGCTTCCAAAGTGACACTTGCATCAAGGAATTCGACTGGTGATGAGTAAGAGGTTCCAAATCTCCAAGTGGAAGCAAGAACCTCCAGGTGGACTCAAGAACTGAGAGAGGGAGAGGACACTAGTCACTTCTCAAGCTGACTCATCCTCTCTCCAATATCCCTATATATAGATCTCTCCTCTATGAGATCTAGGGAGGGAATTTGGTAATTGCAAAGAATTGTTGTTGTTTTGTGGCTAGAAACTTTGGGTGTGTAATGCTTTGAAGGGAGCTGAAGAAGGAATTCCATTCTGCTGGGAAGGAGATGCTGGATTGGAGCCCTATGGGTGGTATCTCTTCCTGAACCCTGTTACTTTCAATAAAGCTATCTTGATTCTTTCCTATATGCTCGTGTATTTTGTATGATTGCATTAGTATATTTGATTTACTTCTAATCCTGAATCATTTATGAATATGTATATTTGCCTTTGTATGGTGTTCTTCTCTTGTCGCAAGTAGCTGTTCTCTTGTCACAGGTAGTTGTTCTCTTGTGATCTCGTGGGATTCAAGTAGTTGTTCTCTTGAGCAAGCGAGGAGACAAGTAGCTGTGGACACACAAAGAGAAGAGGATCTAGATCGAGGGACAGCCGGAAGACAACGGTAAGTCTGCCAATCTCCCCTCTTTCACATTTCATAAAGGAAGAAATCATAATAGCTGTATTCGTTTGTTGCTAAGGCATTGTCACACCTTAGGTGGATAGGATCGTCCTGCATAGGCATTTTTCCCCACAACACTAGTGCCTTCTCCTTAACCATGTGCACATACACGTAGTTTATGTCACACACATACAACTACACATGTCATACAACACCATGTAATACATGCATCTACACTAGTGCCATACATACCACATGTACACAGTACCACATGTACACTACAACCACTTGCACAACATGTGCCCAACATCACATGTACATGACACCACCTCCACAATGTCTACATAACGCCACATGTACACTACACCATTGTACAACGTGTACACAATACCAAATGTACACAGCATCACATGCACAACATGTGCAGGAAACCACATGTACATAGCATCAAATGCAGGACATGTACACAACACCACATGCACACAACACCACATGTACAACATGTACACAGCACCACATGCTCACAACACCACTTGTACAGTTATGCACACAACACCGTATGTACATAACACCATATGTACAACATGCATAGAACACCATATGTACATAACAATGCATATCCAACATTTACATAGTATCATATGCACACAACACCACATATCCATCATGTACATAGCACCATCTATACCCAACACTGCATACGCAATATTCGTACAACACTATATGTACCATCATGTACATAACATTGCATAAACAACATGTACACACGCTATTTATACACAACACCGCATGCACAGAACATCTAATATGCAAAATTTAGAGCATATGCACAACAATAGTACATCACATTCGAAAGAACACTATCTCTACCAAGAAACCTTGCTCCCAGTGTCTTATCTATGCTTGTCCTAGCATGTCGCAAACCACACTGCTTCATTTTGTTGATGGATCTCTCAGCATTACCTATCATAACATAACATAGGCATAATATAAGCACAATATAAACTCATAACCATATCATATTGACCTCGTATATTCGTCATGGACACTCTTCCCATTTGATTCCCATAAGATGAGGAACCGCATCATATCATTCACCTGTATAATAAATCATTCCTCCACAAGAATGATCCCTACCAACCCTGTCAAAAGTGACATAGACACATACATACATATGTATATAATCATTAGCATAAAAAAATCATCAGTCTATTAGACAACGACATACATACATGTATACATATATAAACATCAGTATAATCATGCTCATGACATAATTACCAAATAACAGAAGTTCTAGGTTAAGATAACTTCTTTTGTTCATGTACAACATTGAGAACAATCGTTCCCAACATAGCAAAGGCATCTGACACCTCAGATCCATTTAATTTACCTTTTCTAGTTACCTTTCACAAGTTTGTATAACCACCACCCATTTACCACTATGGATCAAACAGTCCAACCCACCATCATAGTCTTACCTTCCACTGTGCTTACTCATGCACATAGCTTCATTTGAGTCTTACTTTACCTGTTGGGTACCACATGGCTCTCCCCGAGCACCACTAACTTTCCTCTTTCCCAACCAATTGTCAAGACTCAAAACATAAAAGGCAAGCCAAGAAAAAAACGAGAAGATGATCGTGAAAACCCATAACACAATGCAAAACCACAGCAAAGTGGCATAGTTATGCACAAGACACATGCAAAATCGCAAGTCAAGTGCAACAATCACAAAGGACCAAAAGCACAAGACTAACAACAGACACCCATTAAGGGATTTTTGAGGTCTAAAATGGGCCTCGTAAGAAAAATGTACAACCAAAATAAACTTTATAAGAACCAATAGGATTCAAGATGATGATGTCAAACATGGGGGATGATTCACCATTTTTTGAGTAAAAGAGTACAAATATTAAAAAATAATAAAACTACTTTTTCAACTCGTATTTTCAACTTATCTCCCTAAGTTTTTACTCAAATTTCGAGCAAGAGTACTCGTTGGATGCAAAATTTAATTATTCATCCATGGAGTACCCATGTTGCATACTTTCGATGGACCCTACTACACAAAAAATGAGAAATACATGAAAAATTGTGATTGCAATAACGTTTTTCATGTATTTCTCATTTTTCATGTAGAAGGGTCCATTAAAAGTATCTAACATGGGTAATCCTTGGATGAGGAATAAAATTGTGCATCCAACAAGTGTTTCTGCTCGAAATTTGAGTAAACCCATAAGGAGATAAGTTGAAAATACGAGTTGAAAAAATAGTTTTGTCTTTTTTCCCTCTAAAATTTGATGATGTAATCTAATATTATTTTATTATTTACACTATTTTTTTATAATTTCCTTATGAGGCCCATTTTAGATCTCAGAAAGCCCCTAATGATCACTCAATCCCCAATGGTTCGTGGTGCTTTCAATGGAAAACTCAACCTGAGTCTTCTTCAAAATTCATGGAAATCTCTCCTGCCATGCAATTACCTACATTATACTACCATAAACACATAATGTCAGTACATAAATAAACATAACAATACATTAGTTACCTTATCTTGTCGTGTCAATCTTGCTTCCTTACAACTGAACACATCCACACCATCTCTCAAGGGACTCCAATTATCTTGACAAATCCGCCTGTAACTAGAGACTAGCTAATATACTTGTCAAGTACATGTTCATGAATCTAGCACATATCCAAATAATTTCAACAAAATCAAGGTTAATAAGACTCCCTGTATGCAAAGCACTCATTTGTTTGGAAACTAGGGTTTCCAAACCTAGCCAAGGAAATGCTTGCCCAATTCCTTTCTTTTACCTTTTTCCTTGCTTCGAAGCTTACTATGCACTGTCGCATCACCCCAATGTTAGTTATATAAACACAAAAACTATTACCTTGTCACGGTAATACTAAGCATGTTTCCTGCAACTTCTCACACATTTCAACCACATGTTCCATATATCAAGACAATCATATCTATCAATTTGAGATCAAGATTTACTCGGACAAAAAATCATGTCATACTTCATAGTCATCTCATAGTCATTAGTAATAATATATAATGCTACAACTATCACCTATCATACTCAAGTACATGTCAGCTATCTCAATTCATATGTATTAGAACAATCATCTTAAAACAAGATCATTTGAACACATACTCATATTATGCAATTCATAAAAAATTCAACCAACTCGCAACATACCATGTTAAATAAATCAACTAGACGTCATAATCAAATAGTCAAGCACCAAATATACAACATAAGAAAACATGTACCTTACTATTTCTTAGGGGAGGCTATCTTGTCTATACAATCCATCTAGTTAGCACGATATAACTTCACAACATATCAACTCAAACATAAATAAGATCATGATACCCAGAATAGTCACTAGCTAACATGTTTACATCATAACTCATACACAATTATCATTCACACATATGCAAAGTCAATCTAGATTAGTACAACACCATATCACAAATATGTCGGCTCATACCTGAATATTGTAACCATAACCATCTGCATAGGCCAATCCAATTTAGCATGATACATATAACATCAAGGTATAAATTCTATAACCCTAATCATCAAGCTAACTATCATTCTCATCAACAAGATATAGCATGATCATTAGCTTATCTAATATAAAACAACAATACCAATGCATACAACTACATGTTACTATCATTCTTGACTATCTGACACATGCGCATATAACTACACTAATCAACTAACATCTATCATGAATGTAACCATAACATCAAAATACATGTACATAACCCTAATGTATATAAACCTATTGCATATAACAATCCTTAACCTACATACCTTCATGCCAAACATACAATACCTATATTATGATCTGCTCTTATCCCAAAGTCTAATGTTGCAACCTCACTTTAATGATCTCCATCTCGTGCTATACCTCATTCCACACATTAGCATCATAACAAGCCAATAGCACCATGATGACCTAAATTGCATACAATGACTTCACAAAGCATGTTTGACCTATTATTTAAACTATAACCAAGACCATACATGCATAACAACTGTATATAGAAATATAACAAATGAGTACCCAAGCCATACACACATAATTATAGCTAGTGTCTACTCATCAATGCGTGATCATATCAAATACACAAACCCTGACCTCATGCATGACAACAAACTTTATTCCATTGTGCACATTGCCACATGCAACAAACAATATGCATAACCAATGCCAAATCAACTATGCCTATGCATAAATGCATGTAGTCAAACATAAGCGATCAAATCTTGTAGTCAACCTATAAGACTGATACATGTAATCCAAATATTCAAGAATGTAACCTAACATACAAGGATGTAAGTAGGCACCATAATATCAACATGTAAGCGACATATAATCCATACACAGTTAGTCACATACTTATGACAATATATTTCACGAAACCGATATCAAATTCTGCATGATAACTATACTACAACCCTAATCATTCATCAAGAAAATTCAACAACCACATGAAATGCAAGCATAGGAGACACACATGCAAGCGACATTGATGCATGACCAACACATTCTACCCATCTAGTGCAAAAGTTGAACCATGCTCTAATACCACCCTGTGACACCCCCTCCCAGGTCGACCCAAAGTAACCATGTCAACCAGGGTAAACATGAGGAGAGATGCTACTACAATCAACTTCGATCTCCTATGTCACCTAGAGGAAGTAAAATCTACTAAACATCACATACAGTCACCCAACATCATCAATAGACCCCTCAAGAGACAAGTCAGCCTATCCCTGGGTCCCACTGCTATTCTATAGCTCTTAGCCCTCACTCACTCCCATGCTATGGGAAAGGGAGTGACCAAAAACTCAAAGTCACTCTCACAAGACTGCTTGGTAGCACCTATGGTCCAGAATTGTGAGTTCTGTGCCAGTGACCCCCAGATTTCAGCCACATTTCTAGCCCAGAATCCTAGCCTCTGCCCAGAACTTGTTGTAACTTTCAGATATCATTAAAAACATGATAACATTGTTGATCAATCAAAAATCACCCTCAGGACTAGGCCTAAGCATCCCCAACCAGGACTGACATTCCGCCAAACACTTGGCATCAATTCAACCTACATGCATAGGATACAAGACAAACTATAACTGACTAAAAAAACTTATGAAACATCATTAGAAGGATCACCTCATTCTCCACTAAGCTAATATATCACCAATTAGGCCTTGCATCAATCCATTTAACAGTTACAAGTAAATACATGAAATTACCATGACATAACTAGTCACATAACTATGCTTATAAGCAACATTAAACCATGTAAATAAAAGAGATATTACAGCCATTAAATCCACATATAAATCAGTGCAAGAGTGACAGAACTTAGATTTTACTAATAATAGGAAAATCAGACTAGGTTCAGGGCTTCCACGTATCACTCAACCGTAAACATGGTTGAACCACATCTCTCTCTCAGCCAGTCACGCCCATGGAATATTCTAAGCATCAATGTGGGATCTCATAAAACAATCAATCCAAGAACAACCAAGGGAATCCAACGGTTAGACCACCTCCACCGTCATCTAACCGTGATCACACCAAAATTGGTGCTTTGATCACGACTAAATAGAACTTGGAATGTCATTCGGAATCCATCACTATCCTTGAGGAATTTTCATCTCCTTGTCTCTCAAGCTTTACCACAATCCAAACCCAGATCACTAGGCCCTAAATCGAGACTGCTCCCTCAAGATTTATCGTGTATCCCACCAAAACGAGTCAAGGGATTCCTAGGCCTTTGCCAATTTTCCTTACACATTCAGTGATGACCACTAGGATATATTTGCCCAACATTCAGCTTGTAATATGTGGCGCTTACCCATGGTCTTATTTTTTCCTTATTAACTTTATTACATAGAATTTTCATCAAGGTTATTACAATATTGCTTCAGTGAAATCTTGAATGAACACAAATGTCGAAGTAGATGTGGTACTAACTATATAGCACAAAAATAGACACAAATAACATCTATGTGATCTGTGGTAGAGAGAAATCATGGGCTATTGAAAGATATGTGTTTTTTCTCCCATGTCGGAGTGATTGGGCAAAATATTAAAGCTAGACTTACTAGGCTTAGGCTCACTTGTGAATATACTATTTCCTACAAACTTTATGGGTGATGCACACACAAATTAATATGTCAAAATGAAGAATAGGATTGAAATAATATCTTTGTGGATTCTATATTTTCTTATTGCATTTCAAAATTTTGTTAATAAGGAAATCATAGTTGAAAATTCTCCCATTTGGAAATTTCTTGCACAAAGTTGTCAATAAAGCCTGTTGTAAGATCCCTTGGTAACCTCGCATGAAAATGCATGGACTTAGAAAAAAAATTGCAACATTTTCCGACATGTAACTTTATGAATCACTTTCCATATTACTTCAATGACCATTAGATAAAACATCATCGTTAAATAGAGTAAAGAATAATAATTTACACAATCATCAATTTCCATCATTGTAGCATATTAACTTAAATTTCTTGATGTAACCTTGAATCAATTCCATGATTCTTTTAACTTAGTTAATTAATCACATTCTTGATAATATAAATGTCACATCATGCAAGGAATCAACATAATTAAAATGACACAACACACAACCACGTCATTAGACGTTGATGTACCCTGGAAACCTCACTCAATGGTTATAAGGGAGTCCATCCCTTGACTATTGTCATAAAATATTACAAAAATATCATCTCAAAAACAACATAACTCACTATAATATATTACAATTATCATGAAATCATTTACCCACAAACCCTTAAGAATTGTGTGTATAGGCCTTAGTTCTTCCCATCAGTAGATTATCCTACAGATGGTATTCCGTCAATTTGCATAGAACACTAACTTATTGCGAGACATAATGGTAAACATAATCCATCTTTTCATATGTCGCAACCTTTTCCTGCAACTGCTACTATAAGCAATGTTTGGTGTCATGATTAGATCAAGTATTAATCAAACCAATCATAGATCTATAGTAGTGATTCTTCACCATATAAACAAAATATCATTACATGCTTCATTTAACAAGATTCCATATGGATTAATTATATGAAAATAACCATAAAATCATGTCTATAAATAAATACCACATTAACTATTATTCCCCTCACACAAGCATGCATTGTTACAAGACAAATCACTACAATTGTCTAGACATTCCTTTAAAAGAAACTAACACATCAATTATGATCTTCTTGCATGTGATCACATAAACTTGATCAGAAGAACTACTCCTTAAACTATTACTTTTGGTGCATTCAAATACATAAGGAAAGTTAACACAACAGATGTTGTTCCTTTGCATGTAAATGCATATACTTTCCAAAAGAATATTTCCAAGAGAAATCTTAACGCAATAGAGAATGAAAATACATGTTTCCTTTTCGAGGAAATATAGCACAATAGGACATGCAAAAAAATGTTATCTATTCTCTATTCAAAAAGGTCTAGCACAATAACTATATCCTTTTTTGCATGCAAATAAGTATATCTTTCTTTCCAAGAAATCAACATAATAACATGCAATCATTTGAACTTTTCCAAAGAATAAAGAAACTATCACAATCAACTATCACTTTCATACATATAAAAACATACTCCCTTTTTTTTTTCCAAAAAAAGACTAAGTATCCATTCTTCTCATGCATGCAATTGCATACTCTTGTTCTAAAAGAACCACTCATGATATGTAATCTTTCAATAAGTCTATCAAATAACACATATTGATCTTCAGGGAATTTAATATCCAACAATGTGTTCTTTTTAAAATAATATCATAGTAATCATCTATTCGTGTATACAACATAGATTATTTTCCATAAAAATACAAATTCCATACTGTCTTTTCAAGTCAACAACATGGGTGGCTTATGTTTTCTACCCACACAAATTCATAGATTCTTTTCAAGAAATTAATCTAATTAATGTTTCTTTGTTCCCAACCCTTGCAATAGTTCCTTGGTTAATTATCTTTGGACCCATGAAAGTATTTTCAAGTACATTCTCCTTGTTCTTATCATTTTAAACACAATAATTCATATGCATTTCTTTTCAAAAGATTAGCACAAGTAAATTATCTTCTATTGAGCATTTACTTTTCCAATAAATCCCATGGCTAGTCTTTCATGCAAATGATGTTTATGTGCCTTCTTTTCACAAAGATTAATATAATAAATTTTAATTTTACCATGCTTGTACGAAAATAACCCTAACTAATCACAAAAATTATCCATTAAAAATATATCTACTTATCAATCTTAAAACATAAAAACTATGCAAATTTACAATCTTTTCCAATTAAAAATATCATAACCTTCCCTTTTTTTTCTTTGTTTTAGGAATTAACCTAAATAGTTATTTCTATATGAAAATATTTACATGAAATCTTTTTAAAAAAATAATAAGGTTTTTTTTTCCCTTAATCTCTCTTTCCAAGAGAACTAGCTTGATTCTTATCGTTTTTCTCACGGGGGATGCATTTGCATTTTTTCTCAAAAACATAACATGACTAACCTTTTTTTGTGGGTAAATAATTTTTTAATTCTTTTAATAATGCAAGGTATTTATCTTTTAATTACTGGAATTGGCTTACGAACCCCATCCAATATCGATCCTCCTTCCGACTTGATTAGAGTGTCCATCGTTCAATAATAGTTGGCAAAACAACAGGTTTTGCAATAGATCATGCTCTGCGGGAAGAAAAAAAGCCCCTCACGATAGCAGACGGCGTCCCATTTATCACATGGTCGTAAAGCCAAACTCCACCAAAATCCTTCCACGCACTTGTTTTTTCCCTTTTCTAACTCATAGAGCCACCAAGTAAAGGACGAAGGGGTAGTTATCAAGAACCGAACCCTAACTAATTCTTTGCCAGATCGCTCAAGAACTTATCCACATATTTAATATATTTATTAAATTGGTAATGTCTTTACTTGGTAAATAAATGTATGGGTTTTACGAGAATTTTCCCGGTAGGGATGGATAAGGTTATCTGGTAAGGATTACACTAGTAGAGGAGAGATGGGAAATAAGGTTATTTCGTAAGCAATATAAGGTATTGGTTATTCTGTCGATATATATTATGATGATGATGATGATGGTTAACGTCCGCTGAGACCAAATAATGGTCTATCGGACCTAAAGAAACAAATTATCTATTTTGATTTAAGATTTTATTCCTATGCTCAAAAAGCTTGGAGAGAAGCCTTCCGAGCTCACTATAATTTTGACATTGTAAAAGGTTAGGAAGGTCAGTATTGTAACAAAGATTGTGAAACTGAGATCTAATGTGGTTATACGCGGGGCACTCTAAGAGAAGTGGTTTTCATCCTCGATGTTCCTATTCTTACATATATGGCAGATCCTTTCCATCCATGGCGTTTTAGGAACTGCCCAACGACCTGTTTCACTATGGAGCTCATGAGAGAATATATATATATATATATATATATATATATATATATAATTTTATTATAATTTATTTTTTTAATATTTATTATTTATTAATTAGATTTCTTTATTATTAAAAAACTTATGTTATTTTTAATAATTTGTTGCGGTTTTGAAAAAGTATGATTTATTATTGTTATTTAAAGAAAATTATATTATTTAAAATAATTAATTGTAATAGTTAAAAAGTAAAATTTATTATTATTATTTAAATAAAATGATGTTATTTAAAATAATGTTCATATTTATTATTATTATTTAAAAAAAACCAAACTACTAAAATAATATAGTGATAATTTTTAATAAACATATATTCAATTTAAAAAAAAAATAAAACTTTAAATTTTAAATTATTAATTTGCTAATTTTGTTAAATTTATCAATACTTTAAATTATTAATTTGCTAATTTTGTTAAATTTATCAATACGCTTCCCAAATTAACAAGTCTATCTATCACATATATGAAAACCTATGTGCACAATAACAGCAGCGCACGAAGCTATAAGCGAAGGCGTTCTGATGTCTTTTGGAAACTCGAAGGGCAGGTTGAGAGTAGGTTATTATTAATCGTAGAATCTCATCTTATTTTATTTTATTTTAAATATTTATATTTTATAATTTAATTTAAGAATTTCAACAATTTTATTTTATTTTTAATTTTT
Organism: Pinus tabuliformis; assembly: GCA_031772625.1. Taxonomy (NCBI): domain Eukaryota; kingdom Viridiplantae; phylum Streptophyta; class Pinopsida; order Pinales; family Pinaceae; genus Pinus; species Pinus tabuliformis. Next base: position 1,804,623,441 of record CM062819.1, read on the forward strand.
AAAAATAAAATATAATCTAAACAAAATCAAAATATAAAATAATTAAATTATTCTAAAAATATAAAATACATTTTTAAACTAAATAAATAAGATTCAAAACCTAAAATAAAATCTATAAAATAATAATATATAACAATAAAATTACATAAACTTCACAATTCTAAGTAATCATCACACTTTTAAATAAAATCGAGTAAAACACATAACCCAAACAATTACACGACGTCAAACTACACCACATATGAAAAAACGTGAGAATTATAACTTTGACCAACCAGCCATCTGATCTGATTTATTATTAGTAAATTGATTTCCAACATCAAAATTTTAGAGATTGGAATTGATAATAAGATTTACATTTGTGAATATCACCTGATGCAATAAGTGCTCAGTGGACTATTCAAAAATCATGAGAAATTAGTCAGTTACGATTACCTCTCATGGAAATGGTCATAGATGAATGACTTACTTAATAGAGTTGAATCCCAAAAAATGATATCCAATATAATGCACTGAAACCCCTATACTTAAATTCAAAAAGAGTGCCTCTTAGAGGTTTGGTCTAGTGTCCAGCCGACGATCTGCTAAGTCGTCTGTGCCGCTGTGCAGGTCACGAGTTTGAGTCTCGTCTTAACCAAGGGCCATTCTTGCGGGCTGGGCGGTTCCTCCTAGAGGTTGTGTAACGCGAGTACAATACCACCACCGTTGCCGGTTCCGCTAGTCAACAAAAAAAAGTTCAAAAAGAGTGAAGGGAGCTCTACTTGAATGGTTCATGAGGCACAATACTTGCTAAGGTTTTGCTCAAGCTAAGTGGGCTTGATTATGGCAAAAAATCCAAAAAATCCACAGAAGCCATCTGGAATGGGTGACCTTGAGTGCTAAGTGTACTATTCAAAAATCATGAGAAATTAGTCAGTTATGACTACCTCTCATGGAAATCCATAGTTAAGAGCGATTGAAGCAGAAACCATCTGAAATGGGTGACCTTGAGTGCTAAGTGACTATTCAAAAATCATGAGAAATTAGTCAGTTACAATTACCTCTCATAGAAATGATCATAAATAAATGACAAATGATATGTAAAATTTACATTCTTATTACATTTTCATACGTTTTTGTATAAGTAAGACTTCCAAAACTTTAAATCATCCAATCCAACTCAACTCACACCAGCAAATTGCCGTTAATATAACACCATATCAACGTAAGCTTGCACTTCCACTTCAGATGGATCAAAAAGTAAATAATTAACTATGGTCTTACTCGTAATTTTAACCAAATAAATAAATATCTTTTTAATAGACGGAGAGATAGCTCTGTTGGGCGTTGGGATAGAGGTGAAGGGTTGCTGTATTAATTTCAAACCTCCAGAAGCATACAACCCAGATTATAAAATTACCTGAAATGCGAAAACTCCTACTGCAATTACAAGGCATTTCATTACAGAAATCTACGTACACATAACGCTATTAATCGGAAAAAAATCAACTGTAATTACAGGTATTTCATTTTATTACAAAAATATATGTACACAGAATTAATTCGATGATATATATATATAAACCTTCAATCCGCACTCTTTTTTTTTTTGCCCTTCCACCCCCTCCCCCCAAAATAATAATAATAATAAATGTCACATATACTCCTGATAACATTCCTGCGACGTTCTTAACCTGACGCTCTTGGAAAGTTTCTACAACACAAAACCTCGTAGGGTTTCTGCTAAATCAAAATCGAATCAGACAATGTCGTCCTTCCCGCTACTCATCTCCTTCTGTAACGTATTCATGGAGGTCACTGAACCCTCACCACTATTTATTGAATTGGCGGTGCAAGTGTTGGTGAAACTGTTGTCAGAGGGCAGATGGGACCAGACGAACGCCGGCCTGAAGGGAGGTACGTATGGCGGTGGCATGGTTCGAGCCAGTACCTCTGTAACCTCCATCATTGTTGGACGGGCCACCGGATTTGGCTTAGAGCACGCCAGACCCAACATCAGCAAACGTTTGATGTCGTCCTCGTCAATGCTGCCGCTTCCAACCCTAGGCAGGCGACTTTCAGCACCTTCCAAGATCCTGTTCTGGCGATACAGATTCCAAACCCAACCCACTAGATCTGGGGCTTCTTCGGTGCTAAATGTGGGACGCCTTCCGCAAGTAACCTCAAGGGCAACGGCGCCGAAACTAAACACATCCGATTCTGCCGTGGCTTGCCCGGTGTGAAAGCACTCGGGTGCAATGTAACCCAATGTTCCCTTTACACCAGTGACCGTGAAGGATCTCCGGTCGTGTTCAACAAGACGGGCAAGGCCGAAGTCCCCGAGTCGGGCACTGTATTCGGAATCGAGCATTATGTTGCTTGCTTTCACGTCCCGGTGGATTACCTGCTGCTCGCATTCCTCGTGGAGATACAGCAGAGCCGAGGCGACGCCCGAGACAATGTTATATCTCTGCTCCCAGTCCAGAAATCCTCCTGCAATATCCGCTTTAAAAATATGTTTGTCCAGGCTACAGTTGGGCATGAATTCATAAACCATAATCAAGTGCCCCTTCTCATAGCACCATCCCAGCAGAGGCACCAAATTTCGATGGCGCAGGCGGTTGATAACGCTGATTTCTGAGATAAATTCTTCTTTACCTCTTTTGGCGTCTCTGGTTATGCATTTTACTGCAACAACATTTTTTCCCTTTGGCAGAATTCCTTTGTAAACAGTTCCGAAGCCGCCACTTCCAAGAAGGGCTGTCGGACTGAAGTTATTGGTTGCCTTCTTCAGGTCTCTGTAGCTGAATTCTGGTAGGCGGCCCGGAATTCTATCTAATTCTTCAAATAACTTGTTCTCTTCCTCTACCTGAGCCCTATGGCGCTTCAGAAGCACTATAATGCATATCGTGGCACCCAGTGCCAAGGGCAGACAGACGGAAAGAGCAATAACTAATGTCCAATTTGGCCTGGACACAGGGTCGATTGTAAAATTCCATGACTTCACAGTGTTGAGCTCGGTCTCCTCACCCGTGGAGGCGGAAAAGCCGAAATAAGCTTCTTCCTGGACGATGGTTGCCAGATCGATGAAGGTGGTGATGATGGGGTCCATGGGCATCGGTTCAGAGACGTTGGCGACGTACACGTCCAGTTTCTTAGCACTGCCATCATACTGAATCCACGCCTGAATGTCATAATTTCCCTTCAAATTGATCTGGCTCGGGTCCAGAGACTTCAAAATCATGGAATTTATGTTATTAATATTGATCCCTACATGGTTGTCATCGGGATCGTTAGTTCCAGGGCTCTTCCTCGTATCGAACTCGACTGCCATTACCATGCTACTATTGGTGCCGTTAGTGGAGGCGTTGAACAGTCCCAACCATTGGCCATAGCTATTAAGAAGCGTATGATCATTATCATAAGAGGCCGAAGTCACGATAAAAGCCAGACCCTCTCCGCCTTCTCTACTGTTGGGTTGAATATTGAAAACGAACGAGGTATTGAAGGATGCCCTGTTATTTCCATGGTATACCCTGAAATTCTTCTTCAGTAAAGCTCTTCCGGATCTATTTTTTGGGGAGTATGTGGGATCTGTATTACGAGAATCCGGTGTGACCTGTAAAGCTGTGTTTATTGTGGCGTTGATCAAATTGAAATAACTACTTTTATCACTATTGAATTTAGTAAAATCAATCTCAAACGGTCCGCAAACAGTTTCACTGACCAAAAGGAACGTTATGGCCGCAAGTATTATTGCTTCAAGGAAACCCATCAAATTAAATGCCTTTAGGATGCGAATTTAGTACCTTGCAGAGCTTATTCAAATCACAACCAGAACATGGAGAAATACTGCTTCATGACTGTACACCGAGCGAACACAATCGCCGAAGCAGATCTGGCGCTGACTATGTAGCACCACGGCAGACGTGAATGGCATTTAGAGGATCCGTGGCGGAAAGAAATGCCGGGCGGGTTTTCTTTCTCCCACGCCGGTCTGACTTCGTAAAATATCAAACCTGGACTCAGGCTCACCGGTCAACACCCTCTTTCCGCGAATTTTATGGGTGATGCGCATACAAGCGAATCTGCCGGCGCCACCAACGGGCCCTGGATTTTAGAGTTTGTTATTGTATTTACTCTTCCACGAGCAACTTCAACGGTTTCCAACGAATGTACAAGAGGCCAAATGGGGAATAAGCTTTTATCAAATGGGCAATCAATTATATAAGGTATGACCAAAGACATACCTAAAAAATACACAAAGAAAAGACAACACATGTCATTCTCATTTCCACGGTTTATTATTTATATATATAAATATATAATAAATTTTATTATAATAATGATGATTATATCTATTAAAAATAATTTGCTAATAAAATTTATTATAATAATGATGATAATTAATATCTACTAAAGAGAATTTATGTGTAATTTTTTAGAATTTTATTTTTATTCTAAAAAGAAGTTAAAGAACATTGACTTAACAAGTCAAGAAGATTGGAAGTGTGACAAATGTTTGCAAAATTAGAGCGGATGCGAGTCAGGGCCAAACAATCTAAAAGAAAATGATTTTCATCCTCCACCTTCTTAGTATTGTAAAGATGACAAATTCTATCGTCTGAGGGAGCCTTGGGAATAGACGACTGCCTGGTTTCACTTCGAAGATCATGAGAATTAGTTCTAATCTTAGCGATGTTCACCTTTTTCTTCGAGCTGGTGAAAAAATAAAGATAATTCTAGTTCTCAAGGGTGGGGCTGATCACCTCCTTATAATCTCTTAGCTCCCTTTTACCCTCTAGCTCCTTATCGTCCCATAGCATATCCTTAAATTCGGAGGTAATAATATCTTGAGCACTATCCTTGCTTCCAAGGATGATCTCCTCATTTATCCCCCGATGGTTGAGCCAAGACTGGCCATTCTATGCCACCCATGCTTGAGGCGAAGGTGGAGGTTTTGACTAAAGCTAGAAGTAATTTTAGGAAGCCTCTTGGATTCCATATTGTAAAGCTTCTTCTTATACAATAGATACTTAAACATAGCCCTACTTTCAATAGGGGAGAGGTGAGCTTCGATCAAAAAGATAGGGTAGGGGGTATTTACTTGATCTTGAGATTGTAGGTTATGAATTGTTTTTGAATCATCTCAATCTTTCTCCACGATTCCCTGGATATACTACAACCCCAAACTTCACAACCGTATAGGACAACAGGTGTAACGAGGGTTTCAAAGAAGAACCTTTTTTTACTCCAAATACAAAGATCGACAACCTTACAATTGATTTGAAGCTCATAACAAGCTTTCCAACCTCTAATAATCATTTTCTCAATGTTGTAATTCCAGATAAGCTGATAAGGAATGTCAATACCAAATTATTTATAAGAAGAGACATGATCCAAGCAATTGTTATCATAGACGAAATTTCCATGGGTGATCTTTTTGGCTTTAATTGTCATGATTTGAGTCTCGTTGGTATTAACCGTCATACCCATCTTAGAGCAATAGTCATGAAGAGTCTTAAGTTGCTTGTCCATGTCCTCCTGGATTCTAACAAGAAGAAGGATATCATCGGCATATAGGAGAAGAGTAATCATAATACCATCAAACTCAGTTTTCTTGCACCCTCTGATTTCCAAACACTCATCTAGCTTATAGATGTAAATACCAAAAAGGGTAGGGGAAAGAAGACACCCTTGCTTAATCATCTCGTAGAGGCGAATCACAAAAATCTTCAACTCACCAGGAATCATTATCTCATAGTCTTTTCCAAATCTTATCCTGAGGAATTAGTGTCAAAGGATTTTCTAAAGTCCATAAAGCAACAAAATAGATCATCGTTACTATTGCGAGATTCCTCGGCAATGATCGTGAGAGTGACAAGATGGTCGATAGCCGAGTGGTATCTCCTAAAACCAGCTTGGCCTTTAGCTCTTTTACCATGGCTTTCAAGCCAATGGGTAATCTTCTTTTCTAAAATGATACCATAAAGCTTGGCTAAGGTGTGGGTAATCATAATGGTCGTGTAATTCGAGGGAACAATTTTGTCCCCATTTTTAAAGATAGCTACAATAAGGCATTGCGTCTAAGGTTGAGGGAAGCCATGCTTTACAACTAAATTGAGAAACTTTAGATGAGGAATGAGGATAGATATTCCCAGATTTAAGATCTTAGCTCGATATACTTTAATGTCTTTAACTTTCCCACTAGCGAGCTTATTAATCCCAAACTCAATGTCCGCAAGAAAAAAAAAATATTCCTTAATAGGAGTGTTAATGATGTCGTCCATGGTGTCTGGGGATTCATAAAACTTCTTAAGATAGATCTCCCACTTTTCTAAGGGCATCGAATGATTAACTTTAGATTTACTAACAAGCACATTCCGCAAAAAATTTCGGGGTGCAAGTTTAGAAAGATGAAGAAGATGTTCTTGTCTCTTATTAATATAAGACCGCTTCTTCTCTTTAATGAGGCCTTTGTATATACTAATATTTCATAATTTTATAGTTTCATTGGGAACATCTTGAATAGTTTTCATGACACTTTGACATTCTTTTTAATACCAATGGTCAGAATTTCTATTAATCTTCTTATATGAAACCTCACTAGAGAACTTGTTAATAGTCGTGGAAAGGGTAGCAGTAAAATAGCATAAGTTTGATCAATATTGTTATTATAAGTCAGGGAGCTTAAATCCCTCTAGTATCCTACATGTGGCTGGTATGCATAGCAAGACTGAGGGTTAAAGACAAAAGCATGTGGTCAGAGTTAGGCTCGAAATCTTTAAGAAGCTCAAAGTTGGTAATACGATTAAGTACATCAGTGTTCGAAATAGCATAATCCATAAGACTACTTCCCAACCCGTGTAAACAAGTCATCTAGCCAGAGGAAGGCCACTTGCTAATAACATTACAGATAATCAGGTGATGGGAACTATAAAGCTTGAGGAGCTCGGTACCAAATAAGTTATCAGTTTTGTCTTCAGAGGTTCTTGTAAATCTATTAGCTAAGTCATCATCTTCATCAAGGCATAAGGGGTCAAGGTTAGAGTGGTTAATTAACATAATACCTTGGTTGGTAGTAGTTCTAGCATTGAATTCCGCAAGTAGAAGGATATTACCTTCATTCCTCAAGTTGTGAATGTCTTTTTCTAAGGTAGTGAAAGGAAAATTCTTATCTAAGTTGTTTTTCTTATAGGAGGTAGAGTTGATAGGAGCGAAATAGAAGATTGCAAGAAAAATCCTATTGGAGGAAGAATCGGAGATCTTGATCCAAATGTACTGATTGAAGGGGTCGATAGTATGAAGTTGGATGTGAGAAGAAACAATGTTCTTAATATAACAAGCTATACCACCAAGACCCCTTCAAGAGGATTTCTTGTTCCAAGTAGACCAAAGAATGAATCTGTCAAGGTGAGGAACCTTAGATTCTTCATATTCCCAAGTTTCAACTAGAAAAATAAGGTCAATATCACTCGGGATCCAACTTAACATAGGAACTTTATGCCATGGAAAACCACGACAGTTCCAGAAGAGGATCCTTAGTGATCCTAATCCCTATTTATCACTCGTATTTTGGACTCTATCTCGAATAATAACTTTCCCGCTCCTAATGAGAGCCCATTTCCCTTCTTTTCTTGCCTCCTTGACCTTTTGGACTTCTTTCGTGAGTTCAACTTGGTCTTTTGGAATCCAATTTTCATTTATAAAGATTTTGGTTCCCTTTAGGCTTGGGGATTTCTTGAGTATATCTAATTTGTGGTCATCACAACTTACCTTAATATGGATTAGTCTATGTTTATTCTCAAATAAATTTGCTACATGGATTTCTTCTGTGATATAAGTTCTTTAAATCTGAGATTTTGTTTTTAATTTTTATTTTACTATTTCTAATGTGTCCTCAATTCTTTTTTTGTCTATACCACCAATTATAAGGTGTAAGGCTCTTTTATAATTCTCATGGTTGAGCGCCAAGTGAATAAAATAATTATATTGGTCAATGTGAATGCAATAATTATCTTGGTCAATGTGAATGCAATAATTATCTTCATCAAATAATCATCTTGGTCAATGTGAATGCAATAATTATCTTCATCAATGTAAATGCACCGATAATAAACTTTATTTATATAATAAAATTTATTACCTTCATAATAATAGCTAGGATAATATTTATACAATAAAATTTATTATAATAATAGCAGTGAAAATTATATTTATTTAAGAAAATTTACTTTATTCATACAATAAAATTTATTATAATAAATAATAGTGGTGAGAATTATATTTATTTAAAAAAATTATTATAATTATAACACCAAGGAATATATTTACATAATAAAATTTATTATAATAATTTTGAGCAATATGAATTGATTTATTATTATTATTTATTAAGACCAATCATGCTATTTGATATAAATAAATGGTGATTTTTGAAAGACAAAATTTATTAATTATTTTTAAAGAAAACAATATCATTTGGAATAAGTATTTATGAAATATGATTTATTATTATTATGATGATGTAGGATTAATTATTATTAATTCAGTAAAAATAAACGACTTAAAATAATTGGTTTGTAATTTTTTGAAAACACGTATAATTTTGAATTAATAATATATATTTTTTATATTAAAAAAGTAAAGTTTTAATCTAACCGAATAAAATTATTATTTACATTAATTAATATAAATGAAAAGTTTTCAAATTTGTTTAATTATTACTATTAAAAGATGATAGGTTTAATTCTTTAAACACTTGGTGTTAAGCTTTGTGATTGAGCTCGTACTAAATAAATCTGCGAATCATCACCAATATTCAAAGTATCTTTTATTTTTAAAAGATCATGGATTTAATTCTTTAGACACTTAGGCTTAACCCTGTATTGAGATCGTACTAATGATTTCTTTCGATGAATCGGCTAACCATCACCAATATCCAAATCTATAAATTAGTGAAAAAAAATTAATTAATTAAAATCAATTAATTAATATAAATTTAATTTTACCCATACATTTCCCAAAATAATAAATTATATTGTCGACAGCGATAACTGATGGCATTCTGGTATGTCCTTTTGGAAGAGCCCAGGGGCAGATTGAGGGATCAGGTTATTACAGAGAGCATAGAACCTTGTTTATTAATATTATTTTTTAATTTTTATAATTATAAAATTAATTATTTATAATAATATTTAAATATTATTTTTAAATTATATATATATTATTTCAAATCAATATTATTTACTGAGATCTTTTTATCAGTTTTTGGATGTGTGTGTTACCGGAAATGATACGTTCTGAAGATCAATAACTCACTTACTTTTTCATGGAATGAATTTTAATTAAATTTTTAATTTTTTTAATATAATTTAATTTTAATTTTTTAAATTATTTATACGTTTTAAATTATATTTTAAATAATGAAAATTAAATTTAGAAAAAAAACTTATAATTAATCATTTATTTTTAAATTATTTATATATTCAAAAATATATTTTAAATAATAAAAATTACAATCCGATTAAAAAAACCAAACCATCACAGAAATAAGCATTTAACCCTGAAATACCATACCATCATCATATTTTGTTAGTGTCAGCTGACGCCTGAGAAAGAATTATATTCCGGGTGTATAAAACCTTCTCTATATTTGTATTCATTTTTAATTTGATTTATAATTATACTCGTTTTATAATCGCCATGTTTAGTTCGATATCATTAATATTTATATGCTCACAGATGTCCTTTTCTCATCATTAATTTCAACGTTGGGCGTCGTTCGATTATTTGGTATTTTATTTTTTATAATGCCAATTTTAATGTGGACTTCTCTCAAAATGATTTGGAAGTAGGGTTCTTAGTCCACATGCTTATCCGATTTTAATATATTTAGAATCCTTTACAGTTTTCAATAAGATATTAAGGATGTTTATTTCTTGCAAGCCTCTTAGCACCGTTAGTTTGCATCCTTTCATTGATTGGAAACAATTTTTTTATTCGGATTTGGTTCAGGAAAGTTTACTTCTGGAGTATTATTGCAACGGGTTAAGTATGTTTCTATAAAATTTAGGTGTCAATACAAAGGAACCAGACAGAAGTGTTTGGAAGGTTAAAAATGGTTGGAATTAGAGTAAAAAAATTAAGGAATTTTGCAGTAATTATGTTTAAACGATATTTTGTATAGTGGAAATAGATTTAATACCATTAAAAACTTCTAGAATGCTGAAATCTTAAAAATTGACAACTTTAACTTGGATTTACAATACTAAAATTTCTATGATTTTATCATAGAAATTTATCTAAATTTTATCAAAATATTACCAAAATTTCTATGATTTTTTGGGCAAAAGAACTAGCACTAAAATTTCAAACCAGGGATAATGTCTTATAATGTCAACCATTTAGATATATATTAGAAGAAGGCAATCTTATGTTTTTATATGATAGAGGTCAACTCCCATTTTGTTAAAAACACTTTTTCATGTGGCTTAAATTTTTCCTTTTATAAAAAGCTTTTTAAAATTTATAAACATTCAGCTATCTCCATATTTGTAATGTAATATAAAAAATACTTTTGTTAACCACTAAAGTTTATTGTGCTTTTCTAAACCCAGTGTATATGAAATGTTGTAATGTTTTTTACTCTAAACATTTTGATTCAGTGAAAGTAAAATAAAATAAAAATTCTAAGTTTTTATATTTTTAATCAATATTTTAAGATGCAAAATTATTGATCATTCTCAATGCTTGATAAATTAAGAGTTCAAATAAATCTAAATTAATATAAATAAAAATGATTAACATATATATATAAAAACCATTTTCCATCTTTTTTTAATTAATAATGTGAACTAATTATTAATTTATAAATAAATTTATTTTGAAATTTTAAACTTATTAATAATTTATAACTATAAATTTTTAACATTATAATATTAATTTATATTAAAATTTAGTATTTTATAATAATATTATTATTATATTGAATTTACTTATTTAATAATTTAACTTTAAAGTTTATAGGTGTAAAACCGATGTGGCAAGAGGGGAAGGATTTTGTATAGCTCCTATAGAAAATTGCTAATAAGATATTCATGGGGATTGAGGCATATGACCAATAACTAGACAAAGGTGTATGGTTTATTCCAAGGATTTCTCCTTGCTAAGGTAATGCATGTGACCAATATCACTCTTATGAGGGGATTTTCTTATAATAATTTAGTACTTACATAAAAGAATTTAGTCAGTGGATAATGATTCATAAATTACTATGGATATTTCCTCGACAATTTGTCACAATAGATCTATTAAAATTATACATAATAATAAAAAATCTACACTATTACAATTTTATTTCCTCTTTATATTTATATATTTATATATTATTGTTAACAACATATGCGTGTGAAATAAACTTATATAGAAAATAGAGAATAGTGAAATAATAACTCATACCCACATTTGGCACAAGTTATGATCTGGGAAACTCTTTCGGGAAATAAAAACTAGCTGAAAGGGGAGGTTTCTCTACTCTCTTTCTGTGAACATAAAATGTCCACAAGTACAAATAAGTATCACATACTGCATGTGAGCTACTATAATGCACAAATCCACTCTGTGAGCTTTATCTCCTATCCCTCTTAGGTATTTTTTCTTAACTATGAAACAAATGCATTGAAAAGAAATGGAACCTCTTTTCCTCCTGGGTTATAACACAACCCAATAGCCTACAAGTGGTTAGGTTTGACTACCTCAACTCTTAACCGAAATTACAATATAGACTTTTCTAGAGTCTTCTTTAGTAGGCCATCTCCTTTTCCATGAATTATATGAGATTACGTGACATCCTATAGAATTATGATGGTAAAAACAAGAAGGTCAACTTCTAAGTGGCATAATTTTTTCATATGGACTCTAATTGATGTGATTCGTGCATCGTTGGAAAGGTATCTTTATATAGAATAGGAAAGAAAAAATGTTTTATTAAAGAGGAAAAAATTTCTCTCCAAGAAAAGTCATTTGATGCATCAAAACACTCATAAAAAGTTTCATACCCGAATTTGCCAAACCAGGTCCTACCAATAAAAAGGGTCCTATTAGCGAATTCCTCCATTTTTTTCACTTTAAAAGCACCAATATGTATGAAAAATAGTATAATAATCCAATATGAATGAGATAAACACTTTAATTTCTTGTTGTAGTGAATACCAAAGTTATTGAAAGGTATCCTGCAAAAATATTTCTTCCCCATCCTAAGAAATTAGAATACCAAAGCTGATCGTCACGCTAATAGAGCATGCCAACTCAAGGAAAGTTAATTAGAGGTCAATGGATAACAGGCGTTGAGTAATTTTCCTTAACCGCTCATTCCATCCTTACAAGAAAACCTCCATGTACTTGGCACCTTATCAAACCCATTTTCACCTTTCGACCAAATTTCATATAAGAAATAATTTATTAAATTTTGGAAGAGGGTGAACTATCGTCGTGGAAACCTTAGTAAAATTGAAGCATGCAAGGCATACTAAGTTGATCTCTTCACATGATAAGATTACAATGCTTTGGTGATGAACTGCTCTTAGCCCAAGACCTCCATCTCAACTTGTAATTGATATCACGGAAGTGGAAATTATGATTCATTATTGTGACATCAGGAGCGAAGCGTGTGGGAGCACTATTCATATGTATAATTCAATGGAGCACGAAGAATTTCCCAATTTGGAAATTTCTACCGTTAGAAAAGCAAGTGGTTAAGGAGCTTTGCGAGGCCATTCAATTCCCTTGTGGAGATTTATCCGGCTCTTACAAGGTGATTTTTAAAGTTGGGCCTTCGCAACATACAGTGAACGACTCCTACAAGAAGGACTGGTTGGCTAATTACAAATGCTGACATCATCTCATAGCACAGTGTTATTATTGACAAAAGTGACTACTTCTCACAATCGTGGTTGATCAAGAAGGTTGCATTTTAGTTTTCCCTCGCATCTACTATACATGATCCCCATCCTATATTGACAAACAAGAGTGTATTTCTTAGCAGGTAAGCATCTCTTCCATGCTTGGTAATATCCTTCAGGCTTGGCTCTCTCAAATTGTGCCAGGGCGTCAACCCTCTCTTGAATTGGCAGTTTGTATTTCTATTTTGAGTCTCAAGGGTGTACCCTATCATTTGAATACTCTCTTAGTGGCAAATTTAGTTTTTTCTACTCCACTCAGTTTGTACCATATGTGTGGCTCCTTATGCAAGCATACCATTACTCTAGTGCTTGTTTTTCTCTATTGTTAAGTCATTACTCAATCAACGGGGTCCTCCAAGGCTTATTGCATAACCGCTCTGAGGGTCATCGACGATTGAACCTACTTGCACATGGTATTCAAGTAAGAGGCATTTCAATTCGAGTGGCTAAAGACCTAGTATAAGACTAGTCAGACATGCTACAAAGCAAGGGTGGACTCTGCAAAGGAAACAAGGGGATCATTTCCCAATCATTCTCACTTGGACCATAATGTGGGAAAGTTAAATTAAAAAACCTATAGATAGTAGTAGGAAACCATATAACAATTTCCGAAAGTTGATGAAAGCTTTACAACTTGATATTATTGATGAAAAGATGAAGTAGTAAGAACAAATGAGGATCATTATTAATCTAATGGAGGAGATTCAAGATTTGAGGGGCAAATTGGCTTGTCAATTAGATGAGATGGATGCATTATGCCAACAAATTACAACTTGATATTATTGAGTAAAACATGAAGTAGTAAGAACAAATGAGGATCATTATTAATATAATGGAGGAGATTCAAGATTTGAGGGGCAAGTTGGCTTGCCAATTAGATGATATGGATGCATTATGCCAACAAATAAAAGGACCGCAAGAGCAAGTCAATGTCGTGTACAAAAATAATGTTGGCATTGTTATCATTGATGAAAAAGGACCAACTTAATATACTTGATATCTTGCAAGGTATGCTGTAGAGGCTATGTTGAAGGTATTGATCCTAAGTAGGTGTTGTTAATGTGTTGCTTTTTGTTAGAGGCTACTTACTTATGTTGTCAAAATATGTTTTGATGATATGACTATGTTTTGATAGTGTGATGCTAGGCTTGTTATATTTGTGATGATGTGATGTCACTTGATGTATTTTGGTCACGTTGTAATGCAAGGAAAATACATGAAAAAGTTGTGATGCAAAGGGTGATGGTGAAGGAGCAGCAAAGTAGGATGGAAAAGGCCATCATTAATGACATGGTTGTCTTGGAGCTCTTATGTTGCTCTCATATGTTGTGTAATTGGTTACATATCCTTGTTGGTTACATATGCTTATTGGTGGTTGACGACAAAATGTTGCAAAGATTGTTATGTTACAAAGATTTTTGTGATGTAAAGCAAAGAGATGATGCAAGGAAAAGGAAAAAGTATAAGGCAATGCAAAATGAAAAGTAAAAGCATGATACAAGCATGTTGAGAACTGTAGCACGAGCAATTTACCGTGCAGATCAAGTCATAACAAAAGTCTTCTACTAGAACATAATCGTAGTTCCTTTGATCGTATCTACAAAATACCATGGGAAAAACCATCACGTCCAAAACCATGCACATAACCATGGGTAGGTATGCCCACCATCCTTGGGCCTGGTCCCCATTCTACCCAAAAAACTTTAGGTTTGCATAATTTTTTTTTTTTCCTGAGGCATTAGTCCAAACCCAGTGTAGAGGTTGCCACCCCCTACAACCTCTCATTATGCTTAGCGCAACATAACAATATCTAATATTAATTATACAAAAATAACATAACATACCCAACAATATTTTATCATTTGTATATTATATACTATAAATTATGTAAATGTATCTAAACACCCAAATAAAATACTATAATTAATAAGCTTCCAATTAAATTTTATTTTATTATGTTTGCAATTTTTTTACACGCTATTGTATTACTAATTTAGTCGTTATACATATTAAAAAAAGAGCATGATTAAAAATATATAAGCAATGGAAAGATTATAAGCCACAAATTTAAATTTATGTCATAAATTTATCTTTTGAGTAAGAATGTGAGGCATATCCAAGTGTAGGTTTATTGCATCTTTAAATATTTTGGAATTTGATAAGGGATAATCTATAGTTAACTAGAAAACATGATTGGGTAGTTGAGTGGACAATGAGGTATTCCATTAGTTAGTGGTCAATGAGGTATTTGTTTTAGCTATGGAATAGTGTATTTAAAATAAATGAAATTTTTTTGAATAATAATTTAGGTAATGATTTAATTATAATATAATCTGATAATTTATTTGTGGTTATGTTTGATTTTTTCAATTCTTAATTGCAATTACAATATAAACTCTTCTAGAATCTTTTAACCATATGGATTCCAAGTGATACGATTAAAAAAATCGCCAAGCAAATCTGATGCTGACTATGTAGCACGAAGGCAGACATGAATGGCATTTAGACGATCCGTGGCAAAAAGAAATGCCGGGCTTCGGAAAGATATAGGTTTTGTTTCTCGCACGATGGTATGACTTCGCAAAATATAAAAACTGGAGTCAGCGTCACCGGTCAATACACTCTTTCCGCGAACTTTATGGGTGATGTGCACACAAACGAATCTGCCGGAGCCAAGAACGGGAAATGATATCTTCATGGATTTTAGACTTTGTTATTCTTCGATTTTAAAATTTTGTTCAATAAAGAAATCGTCAGCTTAAAACTCTCCCCATCGGAAATTTCTCACGCATAAACGTGGACGAGTGTACAAGAGGCTAAATGGGAAATAAGCTTTTATCAAATGGGCAATAAATTATATAAGGTAATTATTATAATAATAGTGGCGAGGATAATATTTATAAAATAAAATTTATTATAATAATATCAGTGATGATTATATTTATATAAGAATTTATTTATTTTTTTATTTTTTTTAATTTTGGGAAGATTTTTTTATTTTCGATTTTACATTTCTATTATTTATCTCGCAATGGGAAGGGTAGTACAAGATTCTTGTGTCTATTATTCACCTATCAACAAGAAGGGTAGTACAAGATTCGAGCACAAA
This sequence comes from Pinus tabuliformis, assembly GCA_031772625.1. Classification (NCBI taxonomy): domain Eukaryota; kingdom Viridiplantae; phylum Streptophyta; class Pinopsida; order Pinales; family Pinaceae; genus Pinus; species Pinus tabuliformis. The sequence goes on from CM062819.1 coordinate 1,804,639,491, forward strand.
ATCTTCGGTTCGGTGGTACTTTATTCCACAACGATCAACACTTCAGTTACCCCAAGCGGACATATAAAAAAATTTATTATGATAATAGTAGTGAGGATTATATTTCTATAAGAAAATATATTATAATAATAGCAATGAGGATTATATTTATAGAAGAAAATTATTATAGAGAAGATAATAATATTGAGCAATAGGAATTAATTTATTATTATTATTAGTATTATTATTATCATGTTATTTAATATGATTAAATGACGATTTTTAGGGGTAAGAATTATTATTATTATTTTTAAAGAAATCTATATTATTTGGAATAAGTATTTATGGGAGGTGATTTATTATTGTTATTTAAGGAGTATCAAGGTGATATGTCATCCGGAGGAGAAAGGATTTATTATTATTAATTAAGTGAAGGGGATATGTCATCTAGCAGAGGAAAGATTTATTATTATTAATTAAGTAAAAGTAAATGACTTGAGTTTGGTTGTTAAAGTATCTTTGCTATTAAGAAATTATGGTTTTAATTTTTTAGATACTTGGGATTAGGTTTTATGGTTGAGCTTATACTAAATTATTACTTTAGAAGAATTTGCTAGTTATCACAAATATCCAAATCAATAAATCACTAAAAAAAAAAAAATTAATTAATTAATTAAAATAAATTAATATGACGGTAATTTTAACCCTACATTTCCCAAAATTATAGTCAATAAAGTTAGCTTATAACATTGTGGTATGTCATCTTGGAAGAGCCTAAAAAGAGATTGAAAAATTAAATTATTGAGCATAAACATGATTTATTAATATTAATATTATTTTTTTAATTTTTAATTATATAAAAAAAATTACATATAATAATATTTAAACATTATATTTATTTAATATTTTTTTTAATCTTTATTTAAATAATTATTATTATTTTATTTGAAATTAATATGGTTGATGTAAGAGCGCCCTTCAAAATGATAAATTCCCAAAAAAATTCAATAAACAATAATTTTTTATTAAATAAATTCTAATAAAAATAAAAATAAGAGCACCCTTCAAAATGATAGATTCCCAAAAGAAAATTCAATAAACAATAATTTTTTATTAAATAAATTCTAATAAAAAATAAAAATAAAAATTAATTTTTTATTAATTTTTTTAATATAACCTATGTTTCAATTTTTTTTAAATTATGAATATATTCAAAAATATATTTTAAATAATAAAAATATAATCTCTTTCAAACTTTTACCACTAAACTATCGAATAATTAAGCATCTATCTCCAAAATACCATCAGCATATTTTGTGAGTCTCAGCTGGAGCGTGAGAAAGAATTCCACTCCGATCGTAGAAAACCTTCTTTATATTTTTATTCATTTATAACTATACGCGTTCGATATCATTAATATTTATATGGTCACAGATGTCCCTTTCTCATCCCTCAATTGTTTGTAGATTGGCCACCTCTTATGGTATAACGAGGAAACACCCACACCTGAACAATATTCTAATTTCATTGTTTGGCGTCGTTCACAGTTTTCATTAAGATATTAAGGATGTATATTTCTTGCAAGCCCCGTTAGTTTGCATCTCTTCATTGGTTGAAACATTTTTTCATTTGGATTTGGTTCAGAAAAGTTTACTTCTTGAGTTTTATTGCAACGGGTTAAGTATGTTTTCATAAAATTTCAAACCAGATAAAGGGAATAATATCTCATAATGTCAACCACTGAGTTAAGGACTGAGTTATCGTTAAGAAGACAATTTTATGTTTTTATTTTATATAATTCAACTCCCATTTGGTTAAAAACACTTATAAATATTCAGCCATTTTTATATTTATAATATTTTAATATTATTTTAATTGAAAAAAAAAAAATTATTAATCACTAAAATTTATTTCACTTTTCAATCCTAGTATATATGAGATGTTGTAATATCTTTCTATGGAAATATTTTGACTCTGTCAAAATAAAATAAACTTAAATATATTTTTATGCTAAAATAAAAATTTTATGTTATTATTTTTTGATCAATATCTTAAGATGCAAAAAGATTTGATTAATCCTGTGTTATTATTCTTTTAATCAATATCTTAAAATGCAAAAAAGAATGATTCTATTTGATTTTTCTAGATACTTGATAGATCCAGAGTTAAGATAGATCTAAGCTTGATGATGAACCAACTTGTTGGTTTTGGCCAAAAATTTCTCTTATTTGTTTTTACGGAAAGACTTTTCTTAAATCTAAAATTGTATTAATAAAAATAATTAATATATATTTATAAATATCCCTTTTCACCATTTTTCCTTAATTAATAATTTGAATCTAACATTGATTTATAAATAAATTTATTTTGAAAATTAAAACATATTAATAATTTATAAATATAATTGTTTAAAATTATAATATTAATATTATATTAAACCTTCATTAATACTAATATTTTTATAATAATATTATTATTATATTAAATTTACTAATTTAATAATTTAACTTTAAATTTTATAGATGTATAACAGATGTGGTGGGAGGGGGAAGCCTCTTGTATAACTCCTATGGAAAATTGTTAACAAGATATTCATGGGGATTGAGACATATGGCCAATAATTAGACAAAGGTGTATGGTTTATTGCAATGATTGCTTCTCTCTAAGGAAATGCATGTGACAAATATCATTGTTATGGGGATTTTTTTATAATAATTTAGTACTTACATAAACAAATATGTTCAAAGGATAATGATCCATAAACTACTATGGATATACCACTAGACAATTTGTCACAATAGATCTAATAAAATTATATTTAAAAATCCAAAATCTACACTATTACAATCTTATTTCCTCTTTAGATTTGTAGATTTGTAAATTATTATTAATCGCATATGAATGAGAATTAAAATTATGTAAAAAATAGAGAACAGTGAAATAATATCTCACACCCACATTTGACACAAGTTATGATCTAGGAAACCCTTTCGAGAAAAAACTCTAGCTAGAAGGTGAGGTCGCTCTAATCTATTTCTCAGAACAAAAATGTATGTGAGTACAAAGAAGTATCACATATTGCACATGGGATACTACAACACACAAATTCTCTCTATAAGGTTTATCTCCCGATTGATGTGATTCTTATATCATTGGAAAGGTATATATGTATAGAATAGGAAAAAAGTGCTACATTGAAGACGCAAAAAATTATCCCCAAAAAAGGTCATTTGATGCCTCAAAATGCTGGTGGAAGGTTTATGACCCCAATTTGCCAAACTGGGTACTACCGGTAAAAATGGTTTTGTGAGCGAATTCCTCCACTTTTTCCACTCTAAAAGTGTCAAGATGGATGAAAAATTGAATAATGATCCAATCCAAATAAGATAATCAACTTAAGTTCTTATTGTAGTGAATAACAAGGTTATTGGAAGGTATCCTGTGAAAATATTTCTTCCCCGTCCTAAGAAATTAGAATACCAAAGCTAATGATAACTGTAATAAAGCATGTAAACTCAAGGCAAGTTAATTAGAGGTCAATGGAGAAGAGGGGTGGAGCAATTTCCCTTAAACAGTCATTCCATCCTTACGAGAAAAGCTCCATTGACATGGCACCTTATCAAACCCATTTGCACCTTTGGACCAAATTTTATGTAAGGAATAATTTATTAAATTTTGGAAGAGGCCGAAGTATTTTCATGGCATCCTTAGTAAAATTCAAGCATGCAGGGCATACTAAGTTTATCTTTTCACATGATCATATTACAATGTGTTGGTGACGGTCTACTCTCAGCGCTAGACCTCCAGCTCAACTTGTAATTAATATCAAGGAAGTGGAAATTATGATTCATTATTGCGACATTAAGAGCGAAGTATGTGGGAGGACTACTCATATGTATAATTCAATGGAGCACCAGAGATACAGAGCACAAAGAATTTCCCAATTTGGAAATTTCTACCCTCCGAAAAGTGAGTGGTTAAGGAATTTTGTGAGGCTATTCAATTGCCTTGTGGAGATTTCTCTGGCTCTTACAAGGTGATTTTAAAAGTTGGACCTTTGCAACATGTAGTGAAATACTCCTACAAGAAAGACTGGTAGGCTAATTATGAATACTGACATCATATCCTAGCATAGTGGGATTATTTACAAAAATGACTGCTTCTCACAATTGTGGCTGATCAAGAAGGTTGCATTTTGGTTTGCCCTCACATCTACTATACTTGAGCCTCGTCCTATATTGACATACAAGCCAATTCATGAGTAGCTAAGCATCTCTCCCTTGCTTGGTAATGTCCTTCATGCTTGGCTCTCTCAAATTTGGCAAGGGCGTCAATCATCTCTTGAATTGGAAGTTAGTATTTCTATTTGGAGTCTCAAGGACACGTCTTATCATTTGAATATTCTCATATTGGTAAATTGAGATTTCTCTACTACAGTGAGTTTGTACCATATTTGTGGCTCCTTATGCAAGCATACCATTGCTATAGTGCTTGATTTTCTCTATTGTTAAGTTTTTAATCAATTAATGTGGTCCTCAAAGACTTATTTTGTAACCACTCCCAAGGTCATCGACGATTGAACCTACTCGCACATGGTCATCAAGTAAGAGACATTTCAATTCAAGTGGCTAAAGACCTAGTATAACACTAGTCAGACATGCAATAGAACAAGGGTGGACTCTACAAAGGACATAAGGGGGGCATTTCCCAATCATTCTCAATTGGACCATAATGTGGGAAAGTAAAATAAAAAAACCTAGAGATAGTAGTAGGAAACATATAAAAATTATCGAAAGTTGATGGAAACTTTACAACTTGATTTTTCTTGAGGAAAACATGAAGTAGTAAGAAAAAATGAGGGTGACTTTTAATGTAATGGAGGAGGTTCATGATTTGAGGGGAAGACTGGCTAGTCAATTAGATGAGATGGATGCATTATGACAAAAATAAAAGGACCGCAAGAGCAAGTCAATGCCATGAACAAAAAGAACTTTGGCATTGTCATCATTGATGACAAAGGACTAACTTAGTATGTTGTAGAGGCTATGTTGAAGGTATTGATCCTGAGTAGGTGTTTTTTGATGTGTTGGTTCTTGTTAGAGATTTCTTACTTATGTTATCACCACATGTTTTGATGTTATGGCTATGTTGTGATAGTGTCATTCTAGGTTTGTTATACTTGTGATGATGTGATGTCGTTGATGTATGTTGGTCACGTTGTAATGCAAGGAAAAGACATGAAGAAGTTGTGATGAAAAGTGTGATGGAAAAGGAGCAATGAAGTAGGATGGAAAAGGGCATCATTAATAGCATGGTTTTCTTGGACGTCTTATGTTGCTTGCATATGTTGTGTAATTGGCTACATATGCTTATTGGTTGTTGATGACAAAATGTTGCGAAGATTGTTATGATTCCGAGATTATTATGATGCAATGCAAAGAAATGATGCAAGGAAAAGGAAAAAGTATAAGGAAATGGAAAATTGAAGGAAAAGGCATGATACAAGTATGATGAGAACTATAATGTGGGTCATTTACTATGCAGACTGATTCATAACAAATGTCTTCTAGAAGAACATAACCATAGTTCCCTTGATTGTATCTAAAAAATACCATGGGAAAACCATCATGTCTGAAACCATGAGCATAACCATGGGTAGGTATGCCCACCATCCTTGGGACCTCCCCCCATTCTTGGGTCTACCCAAACATCCTTAGGTTTGCATATTTTTCTTTTCTTTTTGGGGGCGCTACCCCAAACCCCATGCAAGGGGTCACCACCTGCGTGGAGCCTCCCATTGAGGTCAATGCAACATAAAAACACCTGACGCTAGTGAGGCAAAGAATATAACACATATCCAACAATATTTTATCACTTATGTATTATATACTGTGACTTATATAAATTTGTCTAAACATCCAAATGAAATATCATAAGCTCACTTCAAAATTTATAATCAATAAGCTCACAATTAAATTTTATTTTATTATATTTGCAATTTTTTTACATATTATTGTATTACCAAATTATTTGTTATATATATTTAAAAAACAACATGATTAAAATATATACCCAATGGAAAGATTATAAGTCATAAATTTAAATTTACGTCATAAATTTATTTTTTGAGTAAGAGTGTTAGGTATATCCAAGTGTAGTTTTATTGCATCTTTAAATATTTTGGAAGTTGTTAGTGGATAATATATAGTTAATTACAAAACTTGATTGAGCATTTGAGTGGACAATTAGGTATTTTTTCTCATCTATGGAACAAATTCACTCGAAAGAAATGAAACCCATTTTCCTCCTTGTTGCTTGGTTATAAAAAAACCCGATAGACTACTAGTGGTTATGTTTGACTACCTCAACTCTTAACCAGAATTATAACATATAATATTCTAGAGTCTTCTTCAGCATAATCATGGGGCCAACCCATTTTACATTAATTATGAGGGATTATGTGACATCCTAGCGAATTATGGTGGTAAAAACATGAAGGTCAAATTCTAAGTGGCATAAATTTTGCACAAGGACTCCAATTGATGCGATTTTTTGGTCGTTGGAAAGGTTTTTGTTTATAGAATAGGAAAAAAAAGTGCTACAATAAAGAGGAAAAATTTAGCCCCAAAAAATTTCATTTGATGCCTCAAAATTCCCATGGAAGGCTTCAGGCCCCAATTTTCCAAACTCAGTCCTACCATAAAAATGGTCATGAGAGTGAATTCCTTCACTTTTTCCACTCTAAAAGCATCAAGATGGATAGAAAATAGTATAATGATCCAATCTGGATGAGATAAAAACCTTAGTTGTTGTTGCAATGAATAATAAGGTTATTGAAAGGTATCCTACAGAAATATTTATTTCATGTCCTAAGAAATTAGAATACCAAAGATGACCATGCTTATAAAGAATGACTATTAACTCTTTATTGTTTCCACAAATAGATTGGACCTAATTTAACTGAACTTAACTGAATAAACCGAGCGATCTAATTTCCAACTCAATTTAAACTTGCACTGGACTCCAACTTGAAATTCCTAAGATAATTAAACTTAATTAACTATTTACAAGTTGCTATGAGAATATAATTCAATTTTAATTCTCAGTTCAATTCAAGGACAAATTAAATTGGAATTTCTTGTTTCCATTTCTCAACACTCCCTCTCAACAAGAAAGGTATTGTCAGCTACCCCGATCTTGTCTTTGTGAAACTCAAATTTACATCTTGACAATGCCTTTGTCAAAATGCCAGTATCTTGCTCCTTCATGGGAATGTACTCTAACAACATAATCTACCTCAATACACAATTTTGAGATGATGATATTGGATATGAATATGCTTGGACTGATCATGAAAAACTAGATTTTCAGAAAGTTTGGTACAACTCTGATTATCGCAGTAAATCAAAGTTGGATCCATCTTCTGATCAAACAAACCAACCAGGATCTTCCTCATCCATATGGCCTTACATGCTGCCTGACTTGTAGCCATATACTTTGCCTCTACTGAAATTAGTGCAACTGATCTCTATTTCTTATTGTATCAAGAAACTGTTGCTGACCTAATAATGAAGATCCCTCTTGATGTTCTCTTCTAGTCAGATGGACTCCTTTCCCAATCTGCATCAGTGAAGCATTGAAGCTTCACTCCCTCTATCCATTTGTACCATAATCAATAATGAGAATTTCCCTTGAGGTATCTCAACACATGCTTTTCCACCTTCCAATACATCTTGTTAGGCCTAACCATCGCTTGACTAAGCTAGTTAACTGCATAGTACATATTTCGTCATTTTTTCACCAAGTACATGAGCGAACCCACAAGCTTCCTATAAATAGCAGTTACCACTACTTCCCGTGAAGTAGCATCCTCCTTCCTCTAGTTACTTGCTAGAGGAGTCTCCATGGGTTTGCTGCTCTCCACGCAGAATCTCCTGAGTATCTCGTTGGCATACCTTCCCTGAGACACAACCAACTCCCCATCTCTCTGCCATATCTCCATGCCAAGAAAGTAATGCATGAGCCGAATGTCCTTCATCTCAAACTCACTTGCGAGGTCCTCCTTACAAGACTTGATTAGGTGATCATCACCTATTAGTATAAGATCATCAACATAAAGTACAATGATCAACAATTTACCTTCCATGAATATGTGGTACAGGTTTATGTCCACTTCACTCTTCGTGAAGCCCAAACCAGTGAAGTACGTATCTATCCTAGTGTACCAAGCACGGGGTGCTTTCTTCAGCCCATACAATGCTATCTTGAGCTGACACATAAGCGAATCACGATCAAAGGTCTCAAAACCTTCAGGCTGCTCTATGTACACCTCTTCCTCAATCATGCCATTAACGAAGGTTTTCTTGTGATCCATCTCATGTATCTTCCAACCCGTCTGTGTTGATAGTGTCGATATAGATCTGATTGACTAGTACCTTGCAACAGGATAAAAGGTCTCATCATAGTCAATCCCCTCTACTTGTGAAAATCCACGGGAAACAAATCTAGCCTTATGCTTCTACAGACTACCATCCGCAACTTCCTTTACCTTGTAAAGCCAATGAGAGCTTACCACTCACTTGTCCTCCAGTCTCGAGACCACATCCCAAACATTGTTAGGAACTAGGGAGCCATACTCCTTCACTATGGCATCAACCCAAGCCGGCTACTGCATGGATTCCTTAAAGATAGATGGCTTCGTGACAACACATTTTCCCAAAAGAGCCATGTATCCAGTGTACCTCTCAGGTGACTTCCTCTACCTGCGCTAAGAAGTGGGTGCTCCTATATTCTCCCATGCATCATCCAATAATCTATCAGCCTCTCTGGTGTGCTTTCTTCCCTCTCTGGAAGACTTTTCCTGAGCGAATGTCTCCACTCCCAGATCCTCTGCATGTGGCTCCTCCACATCAACCTGAGGCTCCTCAAACTTAGGAGCTAAAATCTCCTCATCCACATGTAGCTCAAACTCCCTCTCAAGGGAAACTCGCATGGCATTCTCCTCATCGAATTTTACATGCCTGCAAACCACTATCATCTTACTGATTGGCAAGTACACCCAATAGTTGTGAGGTGTATCAGTGTACCCCACAAATATCCCCAACTCTTCTGTAGGTTGAAGCTTATTCCATGCATATTTGGTCACATGGCAATATATCGATGACCCAAAAATCTTGAAGTGACTAGCATCTTGCCTCTTACCGGAATAAACCTCCTTTCGTGTCTTCATCTCAAGTATCTGATGTGGGCTACGGTTCTGAACATAAACTATTGTGTTGCATGTCTCAACCCACAAGTGTAGTTGTAGGCCCTAATCATGCAACATCGCCCTCGCTGCCCCTACTATGCTTTTGTTCTTCCTCTCAACCACCCCATTTTGTTGATGGTTATGGGGTACCGTTAACTCCCATTTAATCCATTCCATTGCACATAAGTTCTTAAACTCATATGAGAAATAATCACCATTGTTATTGCTTTATAAAGCTTTAGCTTTCTTTCCCGACTCTTTCTCCATCAATGCTTTAAATCCACAAAACTTGGTGAAAGTTTGATACTTTTTTTGCATGAAAAATATCCAACATTTTTTTAGAAAAATCATCAACAAAAATAACATAATACCTGTGTTTGGTTATGGATGAAGTCGAGAATGGTCCACACACATCTGAATGGACTCACTGTAGAATAACCTCTACTCAAATTTCTTTGTCGTGAAAGGAATACTTGGTGTATTTTCCCAAAGTACACCCCTTGGATCTATCAACTTGCTCAAGCGTACCTTTGGGAAGAATGGAAAATATTTGCTGCAATATCTTCAAAGCCCCATGATGCAAGTGGCCCAATCGCATGTGCCACAGCACGCCAACGTCTCTGCTCTGCACCCTTTCTTATTTTGTGCCCAAAGAAGCACACTCCTCTACCTCCAACTTATACAAATTATTCACCCTAATCCCTATCTTCTTTACTTGACCTATGGCTATGTGTCGAAGGAACACCTTTCCTTTCAAGAAGATCACTTCATAACCTCTATCCTCAAGCATCACAACAGATACCAAGTTCTTCTTCAGCCCGGACACATACATAACATTCTTCAAGGTGAGTGGAGCCCCATGTTCCCTCTCAAAATTAATTGTGCCCAATCCAGTAACACTATACTTCCCGTCATCACCCATCTCGATATGCATTTGGAGATCTTTCTCCTCTAGGTCACTGAATAACTCTTTATCGCGAGTCATGTGGAATGAAGCCCCAATGTCTAAGTACCATATACTTCCCATCATTGATGACACCATGGATGCAATAAGGGAAAAGTCCAATTCGAATTGAGAGGACAAAGCCTCACCTGTCGCTCCTCCTAAGGACTTATTCTTGGACTTATTGAGTGGACACTTTGTAGAAAAATCGTCCAGCTCATGACAATGAAATCACTTAACTTTCGTCATGTCTTTCTTCTTACCTCCATGATAAGAATCTGATTTTGAATCGGAAGATTTCCCTTCCCCCTTCTTCGCCTTAATCTATAAAGCACAACTCTCTTCATCATCAGTCTTTGATGAAGAGCCATCCTTAGTATTCCTCCTGAGCTCCTCATGCATCAAATCCAACCACAGTTGTTCCCAATCTGACAACTTCTCCTGACAATCGACATAGTCTTGATAACTATGCCAACTCTTTGGGAGTCCTATAAGAGAAAGACTCACCATATCATCCTTGACAAATGTGATTCCAACACTTCCAAGTTCATTGCTACATTGAGTGAACTTGGTCAAGTATTTTAGAATCGCTCACCTTTCTCCATTTTGATTTTTCGAAGTTTGTCCTTCAGTGTCAATTTTCTTTGGTCACTATTGTTCTAATACAAGTCCGTCAATGTTTTCCACATAACATACAAAGTTTCCTTGCCATGGATACCCAAGAAAATGTGATCTCGAACTCCCTCATGGATTATCCACCTCGCCTTCGCCACACACTTCTTCCATGTAGCCAAATTTTTTGCATCCGATGTTTCTGGATTAGGAATGTCTTCATCAACAAATTCCTTCAAGCCATTATCTTCTAGCACAACCTCCATTCAATCCCTCCAGGCTATAAAATTTAAGCTTCATTCGAAGGCATACTCGAGCCGCAAACGGTAGAATTGTGTCTGCCAATCCTGAAGTATGTATTGAAAATTAGAATTTCACCTGTAACCCAAAACTCAAAACTTTGAAATATTCTCTAGTATATTGTTCTCATCTCTGATACCATGTAGAAAATCCTGTAGATTCATAAGCTCATGCAATGTACTAAAGCACAGGACAAGAATCTACTTCTACTTTCAACCAACGGAAGCCAATAGATCGATGAAAACAATATGAACAAGAAGAAGATAAATGACACATAACACAACATGTCTATGGAGAAATCCATTGCTCAAAACCCTGCTATCTGTATTGCATATATCAAAAATATGAGTGAAGATACAAATCTTTTTCTCACTAGAAAAATTCCACACAAGTATGCTCAACTATCACCCCCTTTCTTGGGTCTACCCAAAAATACTTAGGTTTGAATATTTTTCTTTTTCTTTTTTGAGGCGTTATCCCAACCCTCGTGCAAGGGGCTGCCACCCCGTTGCATCCTTCCACTGTGCTCAACGCAACATAGCAACACCTAACGCTAGTCATACAAAGAATATAACACATATCCAACAATATTTTATTACTTGTGTATATAACAACACATAATCCTAGTCATACAAAGAATATAACACATACCCAACAATATTTTATCACTTGTGTATATAACAACACCTAACGCAAGTCATACAAAGATTATAACACATACCCAACAATATTTTATCACTTGTGTATTATACATGGTGAATTATATAAATTTGTTTATGCATCCAAAAAAATACCATAAATCCATTTCAAAATTTATAATTAATAAACTTCCAATTAAATTGTATTTTATTATATTTACAAAAATTTTACACGTTATTGTATTACTAAATTACAAAATTAATTGTTATAGATATTAAAAAAAAGAGCATGATTAAAATATATAACCAATGGAAAGATTATAAATCATAAATTTAAACTTCAGCATAAATTTATTTTTTGAGTAAGATTGTGAGGCATATCTAAGTGTAGGTTTATTGCATCTTTAAATATTTTGGAAGTGGTAACTTATAGTTAATTAGAAAACTTGATTGAATAGTTGAGTGGACAATGAGGTATTCCACTAGTTTGATGGGTTATTCATTAACCAACTATTTCCAAGTCTAAGTTAGGAAGAATTTAAGTTAGTAAAATTATTCAGAATATAATATAAGTTAGTAATATTAGCTAAGTATTATTACTTTGAAGTTAATAATAATAATAATATTACAATTATTTTTAAAATAATAGTAATATTATTATTCTATCATATTAGTAATATGATATTAGTTTATATTATTATTACTATATTATAATATTAATATTAATAATAATATTATTACTATTATTTTTTATATATTAATTTAAAAAAAATTAAATTAATTTTCTTTATTTTCAATTATATTTTTTTGTTTTAAATTTATATTTTACTAATGTGTATTTAATAATAATATTATTAATATCTATATTAGACAATGGTCATTTAAATTTTGGGATAAGATATATAAAAAAATTAAATTAATTTTCTTTATTTTCAATTATATTTTTTTGTTTTAAATTTATATTTTACTAATGTGTATTTAATAATAATATTATTAATATCTATATTAGACAATGGTCATTTAAATTTTGGGATAAGATTAAGATCATTAATATTAATATATTATAGAATTATCCCCTAATATTATTCTATTAATTCATATCAATAATATTATTATTAATATAAATAATTTAATTAAAATAATTTTAACAACCTTGAACTCTCCCCGTGGGCCTTGGTCAAATCTAGCCGTTAGAGGTCTTGTTTATCCGTAATGGCCTGTTGTCCTTATTTAACTTATCACTCAGATTGGATCTTCAACTTGTCATCATGATGAACCACACTCGTTGGTTCAAAACTCGTCGACAAATAATTTTTTATGTGATTTTGCCGAAATTATTGTCACAAACACCACACTGGTTGGTTCGAAACTCGTCGACAAATAATTTTTTATGTGATTTTGCCGAAATTATTCTCACAAACATATTATAGATCACAAAAGTCTCATTTCTATAATAAATTTAAAATTCTTTAACTTTTTAAAACCTTTTAATTATATAAATTTCACGAATCAAACTCAAACTTATAATTAAATATTGTATTACTCGTAATTCTGGTTAGAGCACGCCAAAACCAACATCAGCAAACGTTTAGGAAGGTTTGAAAGAGGCAGCATAGTCTGCAATAATCGCATAGTTTATTGCTTTTGGAGCCGTAAATCCTTGACGGGAGCCATCATTGGGAATAGTCGCCCGCAGTTTCTATTGGTCTACAGCGCATCGCATCATATTGAGAAAGGAATGTGTGGCTGAGCCGCCACGTTATGCCACGCCCATCGGTCTGCCAGTGTTAAGCCGCGTTGGTATTTATAAGGGCGCGTCAATGTATTGGAGTAAAGTCAAAGGTTTAATGAGCATGTGCATATTGTGAAGAGGTAGGCTGTTCAAGAGTTTGTTTTTTAAAGAGAGATTAAAGAATTTTATATTCATGGCTGGGCAATTATAAAGGGCTTGAAATATTCAAAAGTCTTTGTTAAAGTTTCTTTTTATAACGAGTTATGCATGTCTCGAGGCCTGAAATATTCAAGAGTCTTTGTTAAAGTTTCTTTTATAACGAGTTATGCATGTCTGGAGGTATTTTTATTGTTCATTTCAGGGCTTATAAAGGTTTGGGCTTGGTTATAAATATTTTGTTTTATGAGAGTACAAGTGTTAAAAAGGAATATTTTAAAGGTTTGGCATAATTGATATTAAAGAGTTTAGTAATATTTTTTTGAAAAGTGATTTGTTATTGGTGAATTAAAAGTTAAGGTGGTTTTATTGAAAAAAGAGATTTTTTTGGGTTTTGTAATAGTGTTTTTGTTCTTAAAATTTTTGGTATTTTTGTTGAGCATGAAAGTATTTTGGGTGAAGATTGTGTTTTAATTTTGGTGTTTTGTCAAGTATGATAGTGTTTTGGGTGAAGATTGTGTGTTATGGGGTGCATATTAATTTATTTTATTTTATTTCATTTATTTATTGGGGCCGATATGGAAGATAGTCTCATGCAATCAGGGAAACAAATACAAGACAGAGGAAAGACAATAGTCATGGGTCGGAAAGCGTGACTGAAGAAGACTAAGAACATGAATCGAATAGAATAGGCAGATATTGTTGTTGTGTTTAGAGAGGTTTAGGCCGCAACTGAAGAACTAAGAAGTCTAGCAAAAAACGAAGAAGAAATCTTGGTTGACTCGTGTAGTATGGATCTGCTACCATCTCCTACGTTTACTAATCTTTGAGTTTCATTAACAAAACAATGGATGAAACAATTATGTGCAAGCTAGCAAAAGCTGCAACTTCCAAGGAAGCATGGAATATCTTGGAAGAAGAATTTGGTGCAAGGGTGAGTGACATGCAACAACAAGATGTGTCACAGTATATTGAGTCAGCCACAAATATGAGAGTAGATAAGAAAGACTCTGAGAGGAAAACAAAGCTTGGAGAATCCTACTCAAAAGTGGATGATGGTCATCAAGGTCATAAAATTGAAACCCATTATGCAAACATGCATATGGATGAAGAAGATACCACAAAAATTGCAAAGAGAGAAGTTGAAGCCTCTCTGTATGAAGCAGAGCAAGATAATATAAATACTAAAGGACTCCACTATAAGGTGGATGGTGTAGATGACGGTGAATCTCACTATGATGAGGCACATGTTGATGATGACTGCAAAGTGAGAATTGGATTGACGAATACAACCACAAGCAATGGATTTGGTGAAGTTGATATTATCAATAAAATTGACAATGAGCACATGCATGCTAAGATATCCCACCATAGTGTTGATGAACATTATGTTGATGATATGGTAGTATGGTAAATGCCATGTTTGATGAAGAATTGCAGGTTGAAGTTGCCACTAAAGAAACAAGTTATGAAGCAGTCGAAACTGCTCATGACCCAGTATGTGATCTAGCAACAACTCATGATCAAGAAGAGGATAAAGTGATTGAAGAGTTTTTAATGAGAATATTGACTGGCAACATAATAGTGGAAGGCAATCTCCATGCAATGGAAAAAAAGGCAGAGAGGGAAGAGGTAGAGAAGGAAGTTCTCACTGAAGAGCATAATAAAGATGTTGTTAACATTGTTTTTGAATATGCAGGTGTTCAAACTAGCATGGGAGTAGAAGTTGAAAACAAGATCGTTAATAAGTTTGATGCATATCTGAAGCTCATTGAAGAATGGATTCCGAAGTCAATTGAACAAATTGATGAGAATCTTAAAGCAGCGGTTGTAATAAAAAAGTTGAATGAAATAGTGAATAATGATCTTGATTGTGCAGATTACAGGAAAAAAATAGTAGTACATGATGATGAAAGTGAAAATAATGATATGGAAGTTTCTGAAAACAAGGAAGAACGCATTGAAACCATTTTTCAACAATGGATTCAAGAAGAAATAAGATTCTTCTATCAAGAAATATGGCAGAAAGAAAGTCAGGAATATGAAGTGCAAGAAGGAAAGAAAATAAGACATTTTGAAGATACAATGTTATGAAAATAGTCCATGGTTGAATGAATTATTGAAAAGGAAGTTGTAGAAGACATGATCAGATTATTTTTCAACAAAAACTCAAGATAAGTCAAAGAAACATTTACAACAACAACATGTAAAGAAATATGGACCCTACAAAACGAAAGTGCATCAAAAAATGAAGCAGTTTCGAGGATATAGAATCTGGAAAAAAACGAAAAGAAAATGCAAAATTCTAAAATTTTTGAGTTATAGTAATCCTAACTGATACATAGATCAATAGACATGTTTGAGTGATGATTGGGATAATTTCTACTGTAAGCCTAGCAAGAACAGTTGAGTCATGTTGACTCATCTTTGAGTTATGTTGACTCATCTTTGAGTTATGTTGAGTCATACGGTCGTAATTAAGGGGAAGTGTTGGAAATTGTAATTACTTCCGTATGCAAGAGTTGGCTAAATTTGGAGAGTTACTTAGCTAATTCATTTCCAATGAGTTTGAGTTAAGTCATATTTTGGGAAAAGTTGAATTTAGAGTGTGTGCATGTGAATTTATTTTGGGCGAGCCACTAAATGAAAAAGTTTAAATACCCCTCATTGGGTTCATTGTAAGTCAAGTCAGATCAAGTTTGGTTGATAAATACAAGAGCAACAACTCATGTTGTTATTGTGTGTGTCAATTTTGTTTCTCCTCTCCGCCTTTCCAACAAAAATGTCAACGAAGGTAATAGAGTTGTCATGTTTGGCTTCAATAAATCTGACAACCATGTTTATAGCATGCCAGGGAACTATCATCAAGGGCCAAAAGATAAAAGCCCACGCCATATAAACTTTCTACTTGGGAACATTCTTTGATGTTTTCCATGTGGGGTACCCAACTAGGACATGCTCCACCAGACCAGTGATTAGTTGAGTTGCCAGATCAGTACCTTAGCAGTTTAAAGGGAGCTTCGTGCATGTTGGGGGTTGTCATCCCACCTTTTCCTATGTGGATTGTTGGTGCGGTGTGACCAAAATATGTATGTAAGACTACTATGTGATTTTGGCTGAAGATTCCTCAATAAATTTATGGATCACAGAAGTATCAATTCAATAATTGAATCACTACAAAGTGTGTCGGGTCGATAAATCACCCTTTCAAATCAATTATAGGTAGCTATGATGAGTCTGTATGTATGTAAGTGTGGTTTAGTGGGAGAAAAACTATATATGGCGTAGGTGCTCATAAATAGTTATATTGTATCCCACCCCCACTGGTTGGGTTTTTTTTTGTGCTTTTCCTTGCTTGCCAATTTTCTACAAGAAGACAGATATATTATTATATCCATCCATAGGCTGGCTTGGTTTTGTTTTGTGCCTTTCCTCGCTTGCTAGTTTTCTACAAGTAGATGGTCCTACTATTCTATCCATCCACCAACTCGCTGGGTTTTGTTTTGTTCCTTTGACAGACCTGATATTCTATCCATGCACTAAGGGTTGTGTTTGAGCATTGAATACCGATCCAAGGGAGGGACTGGCTGGAACACAACCTGCTTGTTGTACTTTAATCATATTTATTATTATTATTATTATTATTATTATCCACTAATTACTCCACACTATTTATGTAATATTTTTTCATATGTGAATGCGTATAACAGAGAAGGTGAGATGATCTATAGCATAATTCTCTTAAATGATGGTAATGGGTGATGAGGAGGCATGTGCAAGAATCCAGAATCTTCGACCATGTATCAAAAGAATTTAGGATACGGTGGCAATTGCACAATAATGTATACAGTCCATTAAATCTGGGAAAATGAAGATATGCTTGATCAAATTTGACCTTATGAGAGCCTACGATAGGGTTGAATGGGAATTTATATGGATGATTATTTATCAAATTTGCTTTCTACATAGCCATGTCAAATGGATTGTGGCATGTGTAGCATTGGCAAAAATGGTTGTGCTAATCAATGGGAAGCTCGCTAACTCTTCAGAATTCATAAAGGGCCCAGACAAGGATGTGCCTTGTCTCCTCTCCTCTTTATTCTCGTGATCGATTCTCTTAGTAAAACAATAAAAACTTAAAAGGAGGATGGGAGAATTATGGGATGCATGATCACGAGGAATAATTTCCCAACACTCCTCATGTTCGTGGACAATGTCCTATGTGTAGGGGAAGAAAAAAAACAGAATGGGAGATGTATTTCCAAGTCATCTCACAGTTTGGAAAATATTTTGGCCTCATAGTCAACAAAAAGACAAATCAAATATTATTTCTAATGTTGGGGCTTCATAGGACATCATTCAAATCACTGCAAAGTTTGGGATCAAAATCAACCAATGTCTGATGGCTTTAAACTTTTTGGGCTTCAACATAAAGCCATCTAAATATGAGACCTTGGATTGGTCATGAATTATTAAAAAAATTGAAAAAAAATTGACTGCCTAGGATAAAAAATGACTCACTCTTAGAGGTAGGGTCGCGCTAGTGAAGGTTGCTCTTCGAGGAATTTTAGTTTATTGGATTCATTTATTCCATATCCCATAGGTTATCATTAATCAAGTGGATTCCATCATTGTGAGATTCCTCTAGTATGGGGTTGGTAACAGTAAAAAAAATAATCTCACCAGACTTGAGTCTATCTCTTGGCCTATTTAGATGGGTGGGTAGGGAATTTAGGACTCGAGATGATTAAATTTAGCTATCCTGGGCTCAAATATTTGGCGAAGCTTCAACGTTAGGGGACTATGGCAAGAAATCATTTTTGCTAAATATAGCTGGACAACCAATTTGGAAGAATGGATCGTTCTAGGGACACCTTCTCACATAATACCATCTTACATTTGGCGTAATTTAATGGTTTCATGTCCCTAGTTTTGCTCCAATATTCTTTGGCATGTGGGTGATAGGTCTAAGGTTCTCGTTGGTGTGGATGTGATGATAGGTTTCTCTAGAAACCATATTATCCATGTTTCCTTAATTCAAGGTATCAACAGTCTCAATTCACTAGCCAGTCTTGGTGGTAAAAATTTTTCTTTGCTTTCTTTAACTTCTTGACCCCATGCATGGGAGATTGGCCTGTGAGGGAATGTCCTTGTTGAATGGGAACTTTATCATTGTCAATTGGGCAACGCTGGTATCTACCTCTCCCAAAAATAAGACAAACTTGTTTGGGATGGACACGTGGCTAAAGGATGCATTTATGCCGAGGAAACTTAATCTTATATCTCGATGAACATACTTCCTAATCCTGCTTAAGATTGGACTACACATATGTGGAAATGGTAGGTTCCTCTCACGCTTAAATGCTTCGCTTCACTTACCATACATAATTGTATAGTAACTTGGAAACATGGCTTTCAAGGGTCAGGCAGTTGCTCGCTTTGTAGGCTAGCCTCATAAGATTTTTCTCATCTCTTTCTTCTCAGCCCCTTTGCAGTGGCCTTTTAGGTTCCTAAATATTATCACTATAGTGAATCTCTCCTATATCCTTTCTTTCCTAAGCTCTTGGTCTGCTTGTCAGAGTTCTTATCGAGCTTTGCCTCTTTACATCAATTGGGGGATTTGGGGTATTCACAATGATTTCATTTTTTAGGGAAGGAAGCTTGACATTCAATCCTCATGTCTCTAGATCGTTTCATATTTCTTGGATATTGGTCCCTGGTCTCCCAAGACACATTCTCGGTTTGTCTCCTATTTAGACTTGGAGGAAAAGTTCCCCATCAAATTTTTTGATGGGCCTCTTTCGCGGGTCATTGTGGATGTGGGGCTCATATCCGAATCAACCCTTCGAAAGTGTATAACTTTTGATGGTATGTAGGACTTGGTTCCAATTGCAAGGCAAGATTGGTTGCCCTTTGGGGAGTTCTACAATGTGCCATATGGATGGCAATCAATAAGATTCTTTTTGTTGGAGATTCATTGGCAATCATATAATGGATTTAGGGGCCCAATTCTCTCGAGGTTCCCTCCTTGGTTAATTGTATCGAGACCACTAGGTCACTTCTCCCCTCTTTTACTGACATCTCTTTCCAGCACATTTTTAGAAAGAAAAATCAGATTGCAAATGCTTTTTCCAAGCGTGACCTCTCCATCTTTCTTGGGCTAATATTTTATGAACATCTAGTCCACAACTATGGTCGTGGCAAAGGTTGTTTCGAGGTATAAGCATGTTGGTATACTTCTGGCTCCAAATTTTTGGCAGTCTTGTGAACAGATAAGGATGGAAAATTATCTTGAAGTTCAAAAACATTGGCAAATCTCACTAGTCCCTAATATGCAAACTATAAAATGTTTATTGTTATATTTGTTAAATTGTTGAAATTTATAATGGTTTTAAAGTAAAATAATTTTATATTGTAAAATTTGGGCGAATCATTTTTATAAAAAATGGAAATTGGCAAATCTTTTTTATGGAAAAATCATGGAATATTAACCCACTTGCTAATATTAGCCCATAAAATTTTTCATACTTACAAAAAAAGTTCTATTTTTTTGTTCTCTTCTTATCTAGTTGGTTACCTAGTTTTTTTTGCTACTGTGTCTTTTTTATATTCATTTTGGAATAGTTAGTTACCTAGTTTTTTGCTACTCTGTCCTTTTTTATATTATTTTTGTATTCCCATTTACACTATCTTTGGGGAAGTGATAACCTTTTTACTGATTATTGCTTCTTATAAGTCTGTTGTTTAGTTACCTAGTTTTTTGCTACTCTGTGCTTTTTTATATCATTTTTGTATTCCCATTTAAACTATCTTTGGGGAAGTGATAACCTTTTTATTGATTATTGCTTCTTATAGGTCTGTTGTAGTATGTTGATTTTGTTGGATGGTCAATCAAAAAAAATGAATTATGTAGAAAAAATGCCTTTATTTTTAATAAAAACGCTGTGTTTTTTTTTCTTCGGAAAAAAGAAAAAAAACACGTTGGCATATGGATAGCATTAAGGTATTTCCTTTTGAGGTACACACCGAGGTTTGGGGAAGTATACACAATTAAATAAATAAAGTGACGTGTTATAATCAATCATGTCCTACCTTCTCGACAACTTTGTATGTAAAATTCGTTGACTTGCCAATATTGACAAAATCTAAGAGAGTAATGTATTCCACGCCGTGTGAAACGACCTCGAGTTGTGGAAATCATAATTACCTAATAAATTTGATTGGGTGTAAAAAAATTCAAATGAGAAATTTTAATAGAAAAAATACGAATGCATGCATTTTATTAATATTAAAAAAAATTAAGTGATAAGCATCGAAGTGCTATGATATAACCTGATTCTAATGAGTATTTTGATTTTGATTTTTTAATGTTTTTCGAGATTATCAAATGCCATTAATACCAGATAACGTACGAACACTTAAAGATATGAACTGGTCTCATGTATGAATAGGCGGTAGCGTAGGCTTAAATTATTTTTATAAATAATATTAATCTGTTCTTATTCGTAGAATTAATAATTAATTTTTTTATATTAAGATAGTTTCAATTTTTTTTAATTTCTGAGATTTTTATAATTGTTATTTTTAATTACTTTATGTTTTATATGTGATTTATGATTATTAAACCAAACTATTTTGGATGGATTAAATTATTTTTTAGATCGAACGTTTTTTCATATACAATTGCATAAGTAATTATATCTTATATTTTATTCTTTTATAATTTTAACGTTTTTTGAGATTGTTTCTCACTAATTAATTAATTTATTATTTGATTTTAATAAAAGCTATTATACATATAAGAAATTATAAAAGAGTAAAAGAATCTTAATATAATAAACAATGTTAAGCGGACGAAAAAAATTAAATAAATAGAAATAGATAAATTAAATAACTAAATAATAAAAGTGAAATTGAGGAGGAATGAGATTATTAAATAAATAAATAATAATAGCAAAACTAAAAAGAAACCAAAGAAAAAAAGGGAAAAAAACAAGAGGGAAAGGTCTAGGATTACAGGTATGGGATCTACTAGCTATTGGTCTTCCATCCATCATCACTATTTAGCATATTAGACTTTTTGTCGATTTCGATGGCTTCCCTTAATTTACGGTGATGGAAATGATCAATTAGTATTTTCAGCATGTTCAGCTAAAGCAGAGGCTAGTGAGTCATACAGTGTGCTAGGTTAGCCGCATGCTCTTGAATCCTCTAATTTATGGACCAACTTGTTTCTCCAATGTAGTGAGTCCCACAGGAACATGGAATCAAATAAACACCCTTCATGTTTTTAGACTCCACAAAATCTTTCACTGATTTTAAGGAGCCATGAATGATCCATTCACCTTTTCCTCCATAATGGTCCGACTTGTTTCTCCAATGTAGGGAGTCCCACAGGAACATGGAATCAAATAAACACCCTTGATGTTTTTAGACTCCACAAAATCTTTCAGTGATTTTAAGGAGCCACGAATGATCCATTCACCTTTTCCTCCATAATGGTCATTTTTTATCTTTATTTAAATTTTGTTTAACACTCTTTGTATCATTTATTTGAGTTTCTTGTCATTTTTACAATTCCGAATAATCTAATTACTAATTTTAATTATATTTTAAATCTAATTATAATATTTTAATTCTTCCCAATTTTAATTTAATTCTAGTAATATTTAATTCTCATTTAATATCTAATATTTAATCTTCAATGATATCTAATTCTATCCCTAATTTTATTTGACCAAAGTTTCTCTTATTAATTTAACCTAACAATTTCATTATTCCTTTCATAATTTAATTATAATATTTTAATTCTTTTTTATTTCTAATTTAATTCTTTTTGAAAAATAATTTAATTCTATTTTAATATTTTAGTATGCATTATAAGTTAATATTTGATATTTGATATTTAGTATTAATATCTAATTTTATCTCAATTTCAATTCGACTATTATTAATTTAATTTCACAATTTCACTTTTCCTTTCTTAATTTAATTTGACTTACCCCATTAGTTCCCAAATCTTTTTCGACTCATTTGTAATAGTTATTAATAAATAAACTTTCATGAATGGTTACATTTCCTTTCTATCTCTTTAATGGTCATTTTCAAATTCTTCCCTCCATTTATACCTAGTCTGACACTCTTCAACACATCATTTCATCTTACTGTAACTATCCCCGAGGATGGGTGAAGTGTTCACCCAAAACATCTGACACCACATCAAATAAAAACAATGTTCCAAAAGCTCCCATCAACATATTATGGACTATGAAAATCTACATGTTAGAATTAGGTATTGTTGACATTAAACTAATATCGATACACCCAACATGGTAGAATAAGAGAGTGTGATATGAAGGAATCACAAAAAGGTTAGATCAGTTTTTAGAGGCCAGACACCTACAAAAAATAGTGACGAACTAGACAAGATGAATAGTTGAATTTTCTGAAGGTTTTTTTAGATCATGCCCCCATTTTCCTACAATTGGGGAAGAAGGCAGAAGAGAAAACGACACCATACAAATTCAAATCTCATCATATCAAAGAAATATCTTTCTCCATACTCATTAGATCCAGTTGGATGTCTTATGATTCTTAAAGTGCAGAATCTGCAATTGAACGCTTCATTATCAACCTAAAGAAGTTGAAATGAGAGGTCACTGTATGGGATCAGGCTTATCAAGAAAGAGAAAAGAAGGAGATGGAATTAAAGATTGGAATTGCTCAATTGTATAGAACTCAACCATCTAGAATACTTTTAGAAGAAGAACTAGAAAAAGTTCAAATTATGGAAGCGAAGAAAAAAGAACTTATGGAAGAGGAGGACGAAACCTAGAGACTATGTTGCCAAGCTTTCTAGCTTGGCCATGGGGACAATAATACCAATTTTTTGCACAAGTTTGTGGATAATCGGAGGGAAAATAATTCGATATGGTATATTATTGGGGAATATGGCTCTCTCATTTCTTCAAAAGCATGTTTGAGTAATTTGGCTCTTAGGTTTTTATAAAATTTATTTCAGGAGCCGAAGCTTCCTAGGATTGAATCATAATTGAAGGTCATTAGAATTTTTCCAAAATGGTTTGATAATGACTCGACTAAGGCTTTGAAGAAGCGATTTACATATAAGGATGTACTACTAGTTCTTAAAAAATCCAATAAGGAAAAGAGCTTGGGACCTAATAGATGGACAAAATTTTTTATTTAGAGTTCTTCGACCTCCTAGCTCAAGATCTAGTCAGAGTCAGGGAAGGGGTTAGAGTGGGACGATGAATCTTGGGGGCCCTCAATGCGACTTCCATAACATTGATTTTGAAGAATACCAATCCACAATCTTTTATGGAGTTCTAACTTCTGCCCTATATCTTTATGTTATTTCCTATACAAGTTAAAATAAAAAAATTATAGCTGGTTGTTTGAAAGAATAATTGTCAAAAAGTATTTCTAAATAAAAATTTGGATTCTTGAAAAATAGACATATCCTGGATGCCATTTGATCAACACAAGAAGGACTACACAATATGAAATTCAAAAAGCACTCGGGGTTAGTGCTAAAATTGGATCTAGTTCTATATAATGATAAAGTTAACTCGGCCTTCTTGACACTAGTTTTACTACAAATTGGCCTTCCTCTTGATATGACTAATTGGATTATGGGTTGTGTCACTTTGGAAAACTTTGTGGTACTGATCAATGGCATGAGAAAAACGTTTTTTAAAGCTTTTAGAGGAATTTGACAAGGATTTCCACTTTCACCTTTTTTGTTTCTGTTGATGGTATAATGCTTAAGCCTTATTCTAAACCAAATGGAAGGGGAAGGGAGAATCAAAGGTATACACATATCCACATTGGTCAAACTCATTCAACTCATATTTGTTGATAATATTATCTTATTTGGACATGGATCGATTGAAGAATGGAGAATTATTTGGAACATAATTGCATTTTATTGTGAAACTACATGTATGGAAGTTAGCCATTCCAAGTCAATTATGTTAACTAATGGAGTTCCTAAAATTTTAATTTTAAATTTTAAATTTTTTCTTCCTTTCCAGTCTTTTGTATTTATCGATGGAATAAAATACCTTGGTCATCATTTAAATGTTAACATTTATCTAGTTTCATATTGGTTTTGGATGGTAAACAAAATGGAATGCTAAATCAATTGTTGGTGCAACTGATGGCTCTTTTTAGGAGGCGAGTTGATCTTCGTAAAATCAGTTTTGGAAGCAATCCTAGTCTATTAGTTGGACCTACCCATTATACCAAGGAGAATTATTAACACAATTGTAATTTTATGTTTCCATTTTATTTGCAAAGGAAAGAAAAAAGGATATTGCATTTAGAAAGCTGGAAATAGATTGCCAACCCAAAGAAATTGGGAGGATGGGGGGTCAAAAGAATTTTCATTTTTTCAAAGATGTTAGTTACGAAAAGACTTTGGAGGAGTATTTTTTATGTTGGACTACGAGGAACTCTAATGCAAGACAACTATTGGAAGAATCAAAATGTCGAAGATATGAACTCATGGAAAGGAGAGTTAAATATTTGGAAGATGTTGGTGTTAGTGTTTAGCATAATTAAAAAAGGGTTTATTTGAAGTACGATATGGAAAAAAATAGAACTAAGAAGGGATTCATGGATAGGAGGTGATGGCCTCAAAATAATTTCCTTGAATTTGGTAGTGGCATTAAAGTATCAAGTTATTTCTTTTCCTTCTAAAGTGGCTTATCCTAGTTCCAATGAGATGTCCCGAAGACCTTTGAAATTAGCTAATGATCTAGGCCTCTCAGGGCATATAACATGGAAATGGACATAATTTATCTTGTCACTTGCATAGAGTGGCATTAGATTGGACAAAAGCTTAGAAAAACTCATGAGTAAATGAAAAAATATTGTGGAGTCGTGAAGATGAAAATAACTTATGAAGTGATGTTGGTGCCATAAGTAGAGATAGACCCTTTTTAGTGGTATAAAGTTAATTGGAAGTGTTTTTTTCCTTTCAATATAGCCATCTTTATATGGCTAATTATAAATAACAAGCCTCATGCAAGGTAATCTTCATAGGAGAGGATAGGAAGTGTCAACAAGATTCCCACTCCACTGTGAAAATCAAGAGTCAGTGACATACTTGTTCATGGATTGTGTTTTTTCACAAGCAATGTGTAGAATGGTTTTGATTAAATATTCCTGTGTGGGGATGGGTTTGAGTAGGTTGTTATATTAATACCCCACAATGTGGACAAAATACCTTTGACTTTTCCTTTCGAAAAAAAAAAAAAAATTGGGCCCATAATATTTTTTAACTGCAAGTTCGAAGATGGAACAGTTGCATGCTAATGCCTTCCACCACAAGATAGGCCTGTGTTAGTGTGCTAACGCATCCAGTGTTGTATGGATTCTGTAATGCCCCTTTGTTTAGGCATCACCTACGCACATGGAGTATTTCTATAGTGTGTTATTGCTTCAACCAAGAGAGAAAAAAAGATTCACTTCTCACATACCGCTGATGTTCTCTTTAGATCTCCCGGGGCTCTATGGAACCCCACTTTAATACCAACTTGATGGAAAGGAAGGATAGGAAAGGCAAAAAAATTACACACACAAATAGTAATAGTTGTTATTATTCTATTAATCACACAAACTTGATTGATACAATGAACCCAATGTGGGGTATTTATCCTTTCTCACTAAGGACTCAAATGAAGCTCACTTGGATTGTTTTCAACATGAAAACTCACATTAAATTTAAACTTTCCAAATAGAGACTGAACTCTCACTAACACACACTTGACTCAAATCAACTCACACTCTAAATATAGATTACACT
Source organism: Pinus tabuliformis (assembly GCA_031772625.1). Lineage (NCBI taxonomy): Eukaryota > Viridiplantae > Streptophyta > Pinopsida > Pinales > Pinaceae > Pinus > Pinus tabuliformis. Next base: position 1,804,665,927 of record CM062819.1, read on the forward strand.
GCATGCAAGAGTAATTAGCTATTTTTAACACATAACTAAGACTCGTACCAATGAAGGTTTGAATTCGTGTTTGGTGCACCTTACCATAATCTTACCTATGAACCTACCAATCCAACCCTTAATGAAGTGGACATTCTTCATTCTACGAATAATTACAGTTGACTGTAATGCGACATCCCAAGAAACCAATTCCTCATTGGATCAATCTATATAGTTAAGAAGATTCACCAAAAGTATTACAATCACCCTGCTCGAAAGTGTATGATCATTATTAGAAGAGATGAAAGTGATGGTAAATGATATACCCTCTCCACCTTCTCCAACGTTCGGTTGAATATTAAAACTAAGAAGGTATTGAAGCATGCCCTATTCTTTCCATGATATACCTGAAATTATTTTTCAATGACGCTCTTCTAGATCTATTTTTTAGGGAGTATGTCGAATCTGTATTACTAGAATCCAATTTGACTTTTAAAGTTTTGTTTATTATTGCATTGATCATATTGAAATCACTGTGATCACTCCTGAAATAACTCTTTAATATAGTAAAAATCAATCTCAAATGTGTTGAGATAATTTATCTCATTATCTACTAGGTGTCATAATCGATTTTGTTTCACTTGAGTTTAGTTGGAACTTTCTCTAGTCAGTTATTGTTGTTTGTTTCTTTGTCTACTATGTAGTTTATCTAAATGATTTCGAATGATGAGAATATTTGTTAGCCCCATTCACAATTTGAATTCATTCTATGCATATTTCTGACTCTGCATTGTTTATCATGGTATCAGAGCACCAGGTTGCATAAGACTCCAAGGAGAGAAACATTTGAAATTTATCTATGAACATATAGAACTAGGAGAGGATGAGCGATGATCGAGGAAAAAAGTGAAATGGCAACCCAGGCGCAAGATTAGCCACAATATAAGCCAATTAATTAAGAAAAAAGAAAACAAAAAAACAAAAACAATCTCTCAAAGACATTTTTCAGGATCATCGCAGCCTTGTAGAGACAAAACATGTGATGAAATAGGAAAACTTACGAAATTTAGTGACATTTTAGGCCCTCTATGTCGAGCGATGTGATGAATTTTTGTTGGCATCATATTCCTCTTTTTCAAAAAGTGCAATGACGATTCAAATCACCTGCAGCCTCCAGGTCAACGATTTCACACTCATGGGCTTGGGTTTCTTTTCAAAGCTCTTTGAAGTCTCGTTTCTAAAAAAGGGAGGGTTGTTCATTTTATTTAGGAAAGGAAAGGTCCTTTGTTCAATTTTTTTTCAAGGTCCACAATTTGTTTTAAAAGGGTTTCTTTAAAAAAATAAGGATTTTTAAAGCAAAGGGTTATTCATATATTAAAAAAAAAAAACGCCTGCTCTATTAAGAAGACGGGATTTGTATTATAAAAAAGCGGTGTTCCTTGATTCAAAAAGTTGTTTTAAAAAAAAAATTAAAACAGATTTGTGTTATCTTTTTTCGAAGAGATTGTTTATTCTAAAGGGGTTTTGAAAAGGATATATATATATATATATATATATATATATATATATATATATATATATATATATATATATATATATATATATGTTTAAAGGGGTGCACATATACATTTGAATAAATGACTTCCTCCAACGCCTTGCCACAAACACTGATTTTGCTTGGAAAAAATTATGAGTTATGGTATTTACAAATGAAGACCTTTCTACAAGCCTAATATTGTTGGGATATGCTTCAAAATGCTTATGTAGATCCTACCTAAGAAGCATTGGTAGCCATGAATAATAATCAGAGGAATGCAGCTAGTGAACTACGAAAGAAATACCACATAGCCAAATGTTGGATGTAGAACTCAAACGATGAATTTATCTTCGACAAGATAACCAATGCATCAACAACAAAAGAAGCTTAGGATATTCTCAAGGCTACATACTAGGGTAATGATACAATAAAGACTATTAAATTGTAGACATTGCGAGCTCAGTTCGAAGCCCTCAAGATGTTTGACATAGAGAATGTTGACCAGTATATGACTAGAGTCACGAGCATTGGAAATTAAATCAAACTTATTGGTGAAATCATTACAAATCAGAAAATCATTGAAAAAGTAATCCAAATCCAGCCAAAGAAATATGAGATGGTTGTAATATCAATTTTTGAATCCAAAAATCTTACAATTCTCTCAGTAGAATAGTTGAATGGATCACTTCTATCACACGAAGCAAGACTTAACCTGGGAGAAGATTCCATGGAACAAGATTTCAAAGCACAAGTCTCTCTTGGCCGAGGTAGAGGCAGACAATATAGAGGTGCCAAAAATCAAGGCATAGGAAGAGGTAGAGCCGGACCTATGAAACATCATCATGCAACAAAGTTGTCAAGATCTTCACAAAACCAAAAACAAAGAAAAAAAAACACTTAGAAAATCTAATGTCCAATGTTATTACTGTAAGAAATTTGGGCAATATGAATATGAATGAGAAAAGAAACAGCCATATCAATAAAGAGGTAGTGACCACATCTCCAACAATGAACAAGAATCCTCTGAAGCCATGTATCTTTCCTGCATCTTTTTGAAGACAATCAGGGCAAGGACCTTTGGTTATTGGACAGTGCTTGCAACAACCATATGACATGTAGCAAAAATCTTCTTTCTTGCATTGAAGCTTCCATAAAATCTAAAAATACTCTTGGAGATTGCTCCCGTATAAAATTTGAATGGAAAGGTATCATTCCTATTCTCACTAAACAAAATCAACAGAGACATATACTTGATGTTTATTATGTTGCACATCTAAAGCATAATCTCATTTGTATAGGCCAACTGATGTAACATGGTTGTCATAACATATTCCAAGTGACCACATGTTATATTTATGAAAAAAATCCTAATCAAAGAATGATATCAAAGGTATAAAATACCAATAATAGGATGTTTCCCTTGACTCTTAGAATTCGAAATATCTCACAGGCTTTTGCACATAATGTGTCAAGGATAGATGAGTCATAGTTATGGCATTCAAGGTATGGGAATATTCCCTTCAAGAGTCTAAGCCTTCCACATAAACATTCTATGGCCATTGATCTCCCTATTGTGAATGAAACAGATTGTAACTATGAAATGTATATTTTAGCAAAGCATAAAAGAGATAACTTTCCCACATATTCCACTAGAGAAAAAGAGGCTTTAGAGCTAGTCCATACATATGTGGCCCAACGAAAACACAATCCATTTGTGGCAGTCTTTATTTTCTGACCTTCATTCATGATTATAGCAGGAAGATATGGGTTTATTTTCTAAAAAATAAATTTTATACTTTCTCAATATTCAAAGAGTTCAAAGCAGAAGAAAAAAAGCAAAGTGGAAAGCCTCTAAAAGTACTAAGGTCAGATAGAGGAGGATAACAAAATTCTAATGATTTCAAAGCATTTTGATTGGAAAACCTCTTTCAGAATAATCACATATCATTTTTCTAGTGTCAACGTTTCAAACCCACTACTGGGGTTCATCATCAGGACAAATATGGAGGATTTGATCTAACAAGGAAAATAAATAGTGTTGAGATGCTCCAGAGAATTCCAAAATAATATGTTAGAGAGTCAAAATAAATATAAAATTAAAAATAATAACTACTATAATAATAAAAGCATATAATAATAAATATTATTAAATAAATATATAAATAAATAAGCATTTCAACAAACTAACCGAAATATAAATAAATTAATTAATTATCGAAATGAAAATTGAAACTAAACTATGTATAAATTCTAATAAGAGATGAATATTTTAGAAATACTAAAAATAAATTACTGTAGGTTGAAAGGTTCAAATCATTTTGTCATAAATAAGGAATCATCATGTAGAACATCACAATATACACTCCATAGAAAAATGGAGTAGCGAAAAGAAAAAATCAGTTAATAATGAATATGGCAAGATGCATACCTCGTGAGAAGAAGTTGTCCAATGATTATTGAGTTGATTTTGTTGCTACTGCAGTATATGTTCTCAATAGATCTCCAACGTCTAGTTTCAAAGGTGCAGTACCTCAAGAAGATTGGGATGGAAATAAGGTGAATGCCTCTCACTTTCAAAATTTTGGTTTTGTAGCATTTGCACACGTTCTTGAGAAACTGTGAAAGAAAATTGATGATAGAAGTGAAAAATGTATTTTTGTAGGCTATAGTGAACAATCAAAATCCTATAGAATCTACAATCTAGTAGCTAAGAAATTTGTTTTAAGCTGAGATGTTAAATTTTTTGAAAATAAATCTTGGCCTGGTCAAATTGATGAAGCTTTAAATCATCATTTTCATCCACCACAACTGCCAAGATTGCAGGTTCAAGAAGAGCCATACCACTTTGAAAATGGTACATCTCCCAACGACGAATCTAGTAGTGATTCATCGTCTTCAAAAGATATTAAGAAAACTAGAAGAATCAAAGAAATATATGAGCAGGAGCATGAATTTGATCAAAAGAATTTGTTTACCTTTCTTTCCTGTCAACCAACCCATTTTAAATAGATAGTGCAAGAGAAGCATTGGATTGATGCAATGAATCAATAAATCACTTCCATAGAGAAGAATGAGACTTGGGAACTAGTTGATCTTCTAAGAGACAAAACCAACATTGGTGTAAAGTGGGTATGCAAGACCAAACTGAATGAAAAAGGAGAAATTGAGAAACATAAGGCAAGGTTGGCTTCCAAAGGATTCTCACAATAGTTGGTGTTGACTATGGTGAAACCTTTGCTCTAGTAGCAAGTTTACACACTGTCGGAACTATTCTAGCCACAACAACTCAACACAAGTGATTTTTTAAAAAATTGATGTAAAATCTTCTTCTCAAATGCTATATTGCAGAAAGAGGTTTATGTGGAGAAAACTCTTGGTTTTGAAGTTACGGGATATGAGAATAAGGTGTAAAAGTTGAAGAAAGCCTTATATGGCTTGAAACAAGATCCACAAGCTTGGTGTAGTCTAATTGACACTTACATCATCAAAAGTGGAATTTTCAGAAGCAACCATGAGTCAACTCTGTATACCAAACCTCATGAAGAAAAAGTTCTCATTGTTTTCCTTTATGTTGATGATCTTCTTTATATAGGTAATATGATGTTAGAATAATTCAAATTTGTCATGCAAACAAAGTTTGATATGACTGATCCAGGGCTCATGAAGTACTTCTTAGGCATTGAAATTCAATAATCTACTAATGACATTTCTGTTTATCAACAAAAGTATGCCACTAGCATCCTCAAAAAGTTCAGAATGATCATCTGCAAACTAGTTGAAACTCCAATTGCTCTAGGGTCTAATATGAGAAAACAAGATGAAGGACCACCAATAGATTCTAGATTGTATAAAATTATAGTTGGTAATCTCTTGTATCTCACTACAACTACACCTAACATCATGTTTGCAGCTATTTTTGTTTCAAGATTTATGGAATCATCTAAGATTTCTCATTGGAAGGTTGCAAAAAGGATCTTAAGATATGTTACAGGAACAATAGACTATGTCTTGATCTACACATATTCTAAAAATTGCTCACTTTCATGCTATATAGATAGGAATTATGCAAGAAGTTTAGATGATCACAAAAGCACCTCAAGTTATGATTTTCACCTTGGAACCAACATGATCTCATGGGCATCCAAGAAACAACCCATCATTCAATATATTCTATACAGGCAAAGTATTTAGTTGCAAATCATTAGCTTGTTAAGCAGTGTGGTTGAGAAGACTATTGAAGGATCTTTCAAATGTTCAGAAGGAGCCAACTCCTATATTTTGTGATAACAACTCTTCCATTTCTTTATCAAAAAGTCATTTGTTTCACAAAGAGAGGAAACATATTGACACATATTTTCATTTTATTCATGAGCTTGTCAATGACGGAGATATCTTACTTGCTCTTTATGGCTCACAAGATTAGCTTGCAGATATTTTTAAAATGCCATTAGGCAAAAATGTATTTGAATTTCAAAGAGAGCACTTGGGCATTGTAAGTGCCAATAATTGTAACAGTTGAGATCAGGAGGGGGTGTTGAGGTAATTAATCTCACTGTAGGTTATGTTTCATAATCGATTTTGTTTCACTTGAGTTTAGCTGGAAATTTGTCCAGTTGTTTATTGTTGTTTGTTTCCTTTTCTCCTATGTAGTTTATTTAACTGATTTTGAATGATGAGAGGAGTTGTTCACTCGATTCAAAATTTGAAATCATTCTTTGTTTATTTTCTCCCCTATATTCTTTATCAAAATGGTTTGCAAACAATTTCTCAAACCAAAATTGATGTCATGTCTGCAAACATTATTACTTCAAGGAAAACCATTAAATTAAATACTGGTACGATGCAAATTTGGTACCGTGCAGTGATGATTAAAAATAAAACCGATGCATGAAGGGATATTTGTAACACCCCCTCCCAGGTCTACCAAAAGTAACCATCCCAACCGAGGTAAACACGAGGAGAGATTCTACTACAATCAGATTCGACCTCCTATGTCATCTTAAGGAAGTGGAATCGACATAACATCACATACAGTCACCCAACATCATCAGCAGACCGCTCAGGAGACAATTCAACCACTCAGGTAGCCTATCCCTGGGTCCCACTACTATTATGCAGCTCCTAGCCCTCAGTGGCTCTCATTCTATGGGCAAGGGAGCGACCAACAACTCAAAGTCGCTCTCACACTCCTTCCTACAAGCGATTATGGTCTAGAATTGCCAGTTCTGTGCCAACGACCCGAGGATTCGAGCCACTTTTCTAGCCTAGAATCCTAGCCTCTACTTAGAACTTGTTGTAACTTTCAGATATCATGAAAAACATGATAAAAATGTTGATCAATGAAAAATCACCCTCAAGATTAGGCCTGAGCATCCCCAACCAAGACTGACATTTTGTCAAACACTTGGCAACAATGCAACCTATAGGTATAGGATACAAGACAAAGTATAAATGATTGAAAAAACTTATGTAACATAATTAGAAGGATCACCTCCTCCCCCATTAAGCTATTAGATCATCAATTAGGTCTTGTATCCGTACATTTAAGAGTTATAAGTAAATACATGATATAACCATGACATAGACCAATCACATAACCATGTTTATAACTAGCATTAAACCATATAAATAACATAGATATGACATCCATTAAATCCACATATAAATCAGTGGAAAAGTGGGAGAACTTATATTTTATTAATCATAGGAAAATTTGACCAGGTTCGAGACTTCCACATACAACCTGACTGTACACATGGTTGAACCAAATCTCTCTTTCAGCCAGTCACCCCCATGCCATATTCCAAGCATGAATGTGGGATCTCATAGAACAACCAATTCAAGAATAGCCAAGGGAATCCAGAGGTTAAGCCACCTCCACCCTCATGCAACCGTGATCACACTGAAATCGGTGCTCCGATCACAACCGAACAGAAATTGGAATGCCATCTAGAATCCATCACTATCCTTGAGGAATTTTCAGTGTCCTTATCTCTCAGGCTTTACCGTAATCTAAACCTAGATCACTAGGCCCTAAACTAAGACTGCTCGATCAGGCTTTACCATGTGCCCCGCCAAAATCTATAAAGGGATTCTTAGGCCTTTGGGAATGAACCTTGAAACCACCTCTACCCTGGATTCTGAAATCCATTGGGCAAACCAAAATAAACATCCCAACATACCATGGCATTCGCAAAAAGGCTAGGCTAGGCTAAAATCAATTGTCATAACCTAGAAATACCATGCCACCGACAGCAAGAGAACCATACACCAACATGCAAAGCCATGCATGGCTAAACCATCTAGGAAATCACACATGCTAAAGGTTACATGCAAGTATTCCTGTTGAAGCTGCTTCAGTCCTGCTTTCCTTTCCTTGATCCTTGCTTTCTTTTCGTTTTCTTTCCTTGCTTTCCCTTTGCTTTCCTCCAAACTAGAGTGCTCCAAGAAAACTTTAATTGACCAAGAGATTGAGAGAGAGGGAGATAATAATGAGAGAGATCCAAACTTGAACTGACCAACATCTTACACTGTCAAGGCCTACCAACTAATCTTCATAAGCATTTTTACGAATGGGGCCTCTATTTTCTTCATTTTCCATTATTTCCTTAAATTTCCTCCTCACATGGAACCTGTGACATTTCACCTTCCATTTCTCCTAATTTCCTTTATTTTCATAAATAAATGTGCTAAAAATGCCTTTGCCTTAACCTTTGCCAATTTTCCTTAGCCAAAACACACACATTCAATGATGCCCACTAGGATATCTTTGATCAACATTCAACTTGTAATACGTGTCTGTTACTCATGGTCTTATTTTGCCTTTATTAACTTTATTACATAGAATTTTCACCAGGGTTGTTACATAACCCTCCCCATTGGGCAACATCGTCCTCAGTGTTAAACCACACCAAGACCTCAACAAAACCGCTAAAAACCAAACATACTGACCATGGAGCTTTATAACTTAGCTCGTTGCAGTATTTACAATGAATGACCTCATTAAAAGTAAAACATCATGACAACATGACCAGATAACAACCATATGCATTCTATAGCTTTATAACACAACTCATTAAAGTATTTACAATAACCACATATACACATATGCACATTTTCTAAACCAAAAAATAAGGGATACGATTCCTCTATCAATCAACAAGGCAATCCATAGGATCACACCTCCACCCTCAAAGTAATACTAGGATTCACCTCCTTCCGGGGAAGTCCAGAATCCACTATCACAGTCAAAGCTGCATCCAATTTCCAACACTACAATCTTACACCACTTGTCCTCTCAGTGAACAATTAGTGACTCATTGTTCCACGATGAACTCCTAATGTGCATCTGATTCCATCTCACAATGCTCATGACCAAAACCAATATGTCTATGATCTTCCCTTCGTTGCTACACAGTCACTCGAAAAATCTAGTCATCCCCTTCTATGCAGTTACTCACCTTCCAAGTTCCCTCGGATCCCCTATCCCAAGCAATCCATCCCTTAGCAAGGATTCCTCGCATCGGAAGATACAAAACCAAGGCATATCCCTGCCTCATGATACAAGTCATAGCATGCTCATGGAAATCAATAGACACTACTGGGTACCATTGTCTGCCCACAATGGCCCTCCTCCTAAAGTACTCTACCAGCATACTTCTTAACATTCCAATTTCTTTTGTTGTTGTTGCCAATTCTTGCAGTGGATTTCAACTACCCAATCGTGCATGTTCATGCATTCATGTTCCAACCAAATAACTTCCATTAGATTCAAATAAATTGAAATAACCTCAAATAATACCTCATTGGTATTTTGTCAGTAAGGTACACTAGCAATCATATTCGCTTCCTGTCACAACAAGTCAAACTAACTGTTTCATCAAAACATCATGTATAAACAATATATCACAACTGGTTAACTCGAAACACAACAATCATAGATCAACATCATAAATCACATGTAACCATCATAAACTAGAATCATAGATCACATATAATAATCATATACCATAGTCATAAATCCCATGCATAATAAAATTGAAATAAAATACTCTTACTTATCCTTTAGCAATGTCTCTATTTTGTACGCACTTCAGATCGATTTCCACACTAGACAAATACCCAGTGCCTTCTCCTTAACCATGTGCACATACACGTAGTTTATGTCACACACATACAACTACACATGTCATACAACACCATGTAATACATGCATCTACACCAGTGCCATATGTACCACATGTACACAGTACCACCTGTACACTACAACCACTTGCACAACATGTGCACAACATCACATGTACATGACACCACCTCCACAATGTGTACACAACGCCACATGTACACTACACCGTTGTACAATGTGTACACAATACCAAATGTACACAACATCACATGCACAACATGTGCAGGAAACCACAAGTACATAGCATCAAATGTAGGACATGTACACAACACCACATGTACAACATGTACACGGCACCACATGCTCACAACACCACTTGTACAGTTATGCACACAACACCGTATGTACATAACACCATATGTACAACATGCATAGAACACCATATGTACATAACAATGCATATCCAACATTTACATAGTACCATATGCACACAAAACCACATATCCATCATGTACATAGCACCATTTATACCCAACACTGCATACGCAATATTCGTAAAACACTATCTGTACCATCATGTACATAACATTGCATAAACAACATGTACACACGCTATTTATACACAACACCGCATGCACACAACATCTAATATGAAAAATTTACAACATATGCACAACAATAGTACATCACATTCGAAAGAACACTATCTCTACCAAGAAACCTTGCTCGCAGTGTCTTATCTATGCTTGTCCCAGCATGTCGCAAACCATACTGCTTCATTTTGTTGATGAATCTCTCAACGTTACCTATCATAACATAACATAGGCATAATATAAGCACAATATAAACTCATAACCATATCATATTGATCTCGTATATTCGTCATGGACACTCTTCCCACTTGATTCCCATAAGATGAGGAACTGCATCATGTCATTCACCTGTATAATAAATCATTCCTCCACAAGAATGATCCCTACCAACCCTGTCAAAAGTGACATAGACACATACATACATATGTATATAATCATTAGCATAAAAAAATCATCAGTCTGTTAGACAATGACATACATACATACATACATACATGTATACATATATAAACATCAGTATAATCATGATCATGACATAATTACCAAATAACAGAAGTTCTAGGTTAAGATAACTTCTTTTATTCATGTACATCATTGAGAACAATCGTTCCCAACATAGCAAAGGCATCTGACACCTCAGATCCATTTAATTTACCTTTTCTAGTTACCTTTCACATGTTTGTATAACCACCACCCATTTACCACTATGGATCAAACAGTCCAACCCACCATCAGTCTTACCTTCCACTGTGCTTACTCATGCACATAGCTTCATCTGAGTCTTATCTTACCTGTTGGGTACCACATGGCTCTCGCCGACCACCACTAACTTTCCTCTTTCCCAACCAATTGTCAAGACTCAAAACATAAAAGGCAAGCCAAGAAACAAACAAGAATATGATCGTGAAAACCCATAACAATAATGCAAAACCACATAAAAGTGGCATAGCTATGCACAAGACACATGCAAAATCACAAGTCAAGTGGAACAATCACAAAGGACCAAAAGCACAAGACTAACAACAGACACCCATCAAGGGATTTTTGAGGTCTAAAATGGGTCTCGTAAGAAAAATGTACAACCAAAATAAAATTTATAAGAACCAATAGGATTCAAGATGATGATGTCAAATATGGGGGATGATTCACCATTTTTGGAGTAAAAGAGTACAAAGATTAAAAAATAATAAAATAATAAAACTACTTTTCCAACTCGTATTTTCAACTTATCTCCCTAAGTTTTTACTCAAATTTCGAGCAGGAGTAATCGTTGGATGCAAAATTTAATTCTTCATCCATGGAGTACCCATGTTGCATACTTTCTATGGACCCTACTACATAAAAAATGAGAAATACATGAAAAAATGTGATTGCAATAACGTTTTTCATGTATTTCTCATTTTTCATGTAGAAGGGTCCATTGAAAGTATCTAACATGGGTACTCCTTGGATGAGGAATCAAATTGTGCATCCAACAAGTGTTTCTACTCGAAATTTGAGTAAACCCATAAGGAGATAAGTAGAAAATACGAGTTGAAAAAATAGTTTTGTCTTTTTTCCCTCTAAAATTTGATGATGTAATCTAATATTATTTTATTATTTCCACTATTTTTTTTATAATTTCCTTATGAGGCCCATTTTAGATCTCAAAAAGCCCCTAATGATCACTCAATCCCCCATGGTTCGTGGTGCTTCCAATGGAAAATTCAACCTGAGTCTTATTCAAAATTCATGGAAATCTCTCCTGCCATGAAATTCCCTACATTATACTGCCATAAACACATAATGTCAGTGCATAAATAAACATAACAATACATTAGTTACCTTATCTTGTCGTGTCAAGCTTGTTGCCTTGCAACTGAACACATCCACACCATCTCTCAAGGGACTCCAATTATCTTGACAAATCCACCTGTAACTAGAGACTAGCTAATATACTTGTCAAGTACATGTTCATGAATCTAGCACATATCCAAATAATGTCAACAAAATCAAGGTTAATAAGACTCCCTGTATGCAAAGCACTTATTTGTTTGGAAACTAGGGTTTCCAAACCTAGCCAAGGAAATGCTTGCCCAATTCCTTTCTTTTACCTTTTTCCTTGCTTCGAAGCTTACTATGCACTGTCGCATCACCCAAATGTTAGTTATATAAACACAAAAACTATTACCTTGTCATGGTAATACTAAGCATGTTTCCTGCAACTTCTCACACATGTCAACCACATGTTCCACATATCAAGACAATCATATCTATCAATTCGAGATCAAGATTTACTAGGACAAGCAATCATGTCATACTTCATAGTCATCTCATAGTCATTAGTAATAATATATAATGCTACAACTATCACCTATCATACTCAAGTACATGTCAGCTATCTCAATTCATATGTATTAGAACAATCATCTTAAAACAAGATCATTTGAACACATACTCATATTATGCAATTCATAAAAAATTCAACCAACTTGCAACATACCATGTTAAATAAATCAACTAGACGGCATAATCAAACAGTCAAGCACCAAATATACAACATAAGAAAACTCGTACCTTACTGTTTCTTAGGGGAGGCTATCTTGTCTATACAATCCATCTAGTTAGCATGATATAACTTCACAACATATCAACTCAAACATAAATAAGATCATGATATCCAGAATAGTCACTAGCTAACATGTTTACATCATAACTCATACACAATTATCATTCACACATATGCAAAGTCAATCTAGATTAGTACAACACCATATCACAAATATGTCGGCTCATACCTGAATATCGTAACCATAACCATCTGCATAGGCCAATCCAATTTAGCATGATACATATAACATCAAGGTATAAATTCTATAACCCTAATCATCAAGCTAACTATCATTCTCATCAACAACATTTAACCTAATCATTAAGCTAAATTTCATATAAAAACAACAAGATAACCTATAACATACTCATCAACAACATATAACATAATCATTAGGTTATCTAATATAAAACAACAATACCAATGCATACAACTACATGTTACTATCATTCTTGACTATCTGACACATGTGCATATAACTACACTAATCAACTAACATCTATCATGAATGTAACCATAACATCAAAATACATGTACATAACCCTAATGTATATAAACCTATTGCATATAAAAATCCTTAACCTACATACCTTCATGCCAAACATACAATACCTATATTACGATATGCTCTTATCCCAAAGTCTAATGTTGCAACCTCACTTTAATGATCTCCATCTCGTGCTATACCTCATTCCACACATTAGCATCATAACAAGCCAATAGCACCATGATGACCTAAATTGCATACAATGACTTCACAAAGCATGTTTGACCTATTATTTAAACTATAACCAATACCATACATGCATAACAACTGTATATAGAAATATAACAAATGAGTACCAAGCCATACACACATCATTATAGCTAGAGTCTACTCATCAATGCGTGATCATATCAAATACACAAACCATGACCTCATGCATGAAAACAACCTTTATTCCATTGTGCACATTGCCACATGCAACAAACAATATGCATAACCAATGCCAAATCAACTATGCCTATGCATAAATGCATGTAGTCAAACATAAGCGATCAAATCTTGTAGTCAACCTATAAGACTGATACATGTAATCCAAATATTCAAGAATGTAACCTAACATACAAGGATGTAAGTAGGCACCATAAAATCAACATGTAAGTGACATATAATCCATACACAGTTAGTCACATACTTATGACAATGTATTTCACGAAACCGATATCAAATTCTGCATGATAACCATACTACAACCCTAATCATTCATCAAGAAAATTCAACAATCACATGAAATGCAAGCATAGGAGACACACATGCAAGTGACATGGATGCATGACCAACACATTCTACCCATCTAGTGCGAAAGTTGAACCATGCTCTGATACCACCCTGTAACACCCCGTCCCAGGTCGACCTAAAGTAACCATGCCAACTAGGGTAAACATGAGGAGAGATGCTACTACAATCAACTTCGACCTCCTATGTCACCTAGAGGAAGTAAAATCTACTAAACATCACATACAGTCACCCAACATCATCAATAGACCCCTCATGAGACAAGTCAACCACTCATACAACCTATCCATGGGTCCCACTGCTATTTTGTAGCTCTTAGCCCTCACTCGCTCCCATGCTATGGGAAAGGGAGTGACCAAAAACTCAAAGTCACTCTCACAAGACTGCTTGGTACCGCCTGTGGTCTAGAATTGCGAGTTCTGTGCCAGTGACCCCGGGATTTGAGCCACTTTTCTAGCCCAGAATCCTAGCCTCTACCCAGAACTTGTTGTAACTTTCAGAGATCATTAAAAACATGATAACAGTGTTGATAAATCAAAAATCACCCTCAGGACTAGGCCTAAGCATCCCCAACCAGGACTGACATTCCACCAAACACTTGGCATCAATTCAACCTACATGTATAGGATACAAGACAAACTATAATTGACTGAAAAAACTTATGAAACATCATTAGAAGTATCACCTCATTCTCCACTAAGCTAATATATCATCAATTAGGCCTTGCATCAATCCATTTAACAATTACAAGTAAATACATGAAATTACCATGACATAATTAGTCATATAACTATGCTTATAACCAACATTAAACCATGTAAATAAAAGAGATATTACAGCCATTAAATCCACATATAACTCAGTGCAAGAGTGAGAGAACTTAGATTTTACTAATAATAGGAAAATCAGACTAGGTTCGGGGCTTCCACGTATCACTCAACCGTAGACATGGTTGAACCACATCTCTCTTTTAGCCAGTCACCCCCGTGGAATATTCCAAGCATCAATGTGGGATCTCATAAAACAATCAATCCAAGAACAACCAAGGGAATCCAACGGTTAGACCACCTCCACCCTCATCTAACCGTGATCACACCAAAATTGGTGCTTCGATCACGACTAAATAGAACTTGGAATGTCATCCGGAATCCATCACTATCCTTGAGGAATTTTTCATCTCCTTGTCTCTCAAGCTTTACCGCAATCCAAACCCAGATCACCAGGCCCTAAATCGAGACTGCTCCCTCAAGATTTACCGTGTATCCTGCCAAAACGAGTCAAGGGATTCCTAGGGCTTTGCCAATTTTCCTTACACATTCAGTGATGACCACTAGGATATATTCGCCCAACATTCAGCTTGGAATATGTGGCCCTTACCCATGGTCTTATTTTTTCCTTATTAACTTTATTACATAGAATTTTCATCAAGGTTATTACAATATTGCTTCAGTGAAATCTTGAATGAACACAAATGTCGAAGTAGATGTGGTACTAACTATATAGCACAAAAACAGACACAAATAACATCTATGTGATCTGTGGTAGAGAGAAATCATGGGCTATTGAAAGATATGTGTTTTTTCTCCCATGTCAGTCTGATTGGGCAAAATATTAAAACTAGACTTACTAGACTTAGGCTCACTTGTGAATATACTATTTCCTACAAACTTTATGGGTGATGCACACACAAATGAATATGTCAAAATGAAGAATAGGATCGAAATAATATCTTTTTGGATTCTATATTTTCTTATTGCATTTCAAAATTTCATTAATAAGGAAATCATAGTTGAAAATTCTCCCCTTGAAAATTTCTTGCACAAAGTTGTCAATAAAGCCTGTTGTAAGATCCCTCGGTAACCTCGCATGAAAATGCGTGGACTTAGAAAAAAAATTGCAACATTTTCCGACATGTAACTTTATGAATTACTTTCCATATTACTTCAATGACCATTAGATAAAACATCATCGTTAAATAGAGTAAAGAATAATAATTTACACAATCATCAATTTCCATCATTGTAGCATATTAACTTAAATTTCTTGATGTAACCTTGAATCAATTCCATGATTCTTTTAACTTAGTTAATTAATCACATTCTTGATAATATAAATGTCACATCATGCAAGGAATCAACATAATTAAAATGACACAGCATGCAACCACATCATTAGACGTTGATGTACCCTGGAAACCTCACTCAATGGTTATAAGGGAGTCCATCCCTTGACTATTGTCATAAAATATTACAAAAATATCATCTCAAAAACAACATAACTCGCTATAATATATTACAATTATCATGACATCATTTACCCACAAACCCTTAAGAATTGTGTGTTTAGGTCTTAGTTCTTCCCATCAGTGGATTATCCTGCAGATGGTATTCTGTCAATTTGCATAGAACACTAACTTATTGCGAGACTTAACGGTAAACATAATCCATCTTTTCATATGTCGCAGCCTTTTCCTGCAACTGCTACTATCAACAATGTTTGGTGTCATGAGTAGATCAAGTATTAATCAAACCAATCATAGATCTACACTAGTGATTCTTCACCATATAAACAAAATATCATGACATGCTTCATTTAACAACATTCCATATGGATTAATTATAAGAAAATAACCATCAAATCATGTCTATAAATAAATACCACATTAACTATTATTCCCCTCACACAAACATGCATTGTTACAAGACAAATCACTACAATTGTCTAGAAACTCCTTTAAAAGAAACTAACACATCAGTTATGATCTTCTTGCATGTGATCACATAAACTTGATCAAAAGAACTATTCCTTAAACTATTACTTTTGGTGCATTCAAATACATAAGGAAAGTTAACACAACAGATGTTGTTCCTTTGCATGTAAATGCATATACTTTCCAAAAGAATATTTCCAAGAGAAATCTCAACACAATAGAGAATGAAAATACATGTTTCCTTTTCGAGGAAATATAGCACAATAGGACATGCAAAAACATGTTATCTATTCTTTATTCAAAAAGGTCTAGCACAGTAACTATATCCTTTTCTACATGCAAATAAGTATATCTTTCTTTCCAAGAAATCAACATAATAACATGCAATCATTTGAACTTTTCCAAAGAATAAAGAAACTGTCACAATCAACTATCACTTTCATACATATAAATACATACTACTTTTTTTTTTTTTTCCAAAAAAAGACTTAGTATCGATTCTTCTCATGCATGCAAATGCATACTCTTGTTCTAAAAGAACCACTCATGATATGTAATCTTTCAATAAGTCTATCGAATAACACATATTGATCTTCAGGGAATTTAATATCCAACAATGTGTTCTTTTTAAAATAACGTCATAGTAATCATCTATTCTTGTATACAACATAGATTATTTTCCATAAAAATACAAATTTCCTACTGTCTTTTCAAGTCAACAACATGGGTGGCTTATGTTTTCTACCCACACAAATTCATAGGTTCTTTTCAAGAAATTAATCTAATTAATGTTTCTTTGTTCCCAACCCTTGCCATAGTTCCTTGGTTAATTATCTTTGGACCCATGAAAGTATTTTCAAGTACATTCTCCTGGTTCTTATCATTTTAAACACAATAATTCATATGCATTTCTTTTCAAAAAATCAGCACAAGTAACTTATCTTCTATTGGGCATTAACTTTTCCTGGCTAGTCTTTTATGCAAATGATGTTTATGTGCCCTCTTTTCCCAAAAATTAATATAATCAATTTTAATTTTACCATGCTTGTACGAGAATAACCATAACTAATCACAAAAATTATCCATTCTATTTTACCAAAAAATTGTATCTAGTTATCAATCTTAATGCATAGAAACTATACTAGTTATCAATCTTAATGCATAGAAACTATATGAATATAATTTTCTTGCTATTTTACCAAAAAGTCATAGCTACTTATCCCTTTTCAAAAATCTTAATGCATAAAAACTGTGCAAATTTACCATCTTTTCCAATTAAAAATATCATAACCTTCCTTCTTCTTTTTTCTTTGTTTTAGGAATTAACATAAATAATTATTTCTATATGAAAATATTTACATGAAATCTTTTTTAAAAAATAATAAGGTTATTTTTTTTTCCTTTCGTTTCAACAAAATCAAGTAAATCTTTCCAAAAAGATAGAAAAGTTAATCTCTCTTTCCAAGAGAACTATCTTGATTCTTATCGTTTTTCTCACGGGGGATGCATTTGCGTTTTTTCTCAAAAACATAACATGACTAACTCTTTTTTCTGGGTAAATAAATTTTTATTTATTTTTAATAATGCAAGGTATTTATCTTTTAATTACTGGAATTGGCTTACGAACCCCATCCAATATCGATCCTCCTTCCGACTTGATTAGAGTGTTCATCGTACAATAATTGGCAAAACAACAGGTCTTGCAATAGATCATGCTCTGCGGGAAGAAAAAAAACCCGTCACGATAGCAGACGGCGTCCCATTTATCACATGGTCGTAAAGCCAAACTCCACCAAAATCCTTCCACGCACTTGTTTTTTTCCCTTTTCTAAATCAGAGAGCCACCAAGCAAAGAACGATCAAGAAACGAACCCTTAATTACAAATTTCAATTTGCTAATTTTGTTAAATTTATCAATACACTTTACAAATTTCAATTTGCTAATTTTGTTAAATTTATCAATACACTTCACATATATGAAAACCTATGCGTACAGCCTTAATTTGCTAATTGGCTAAGTTTATCAATACACTCCCCAAATTAACAAGTCTATCTATCACATATATGAAAACCTATGTGCACAATAACAGCAGCGCACAAAGCTATAAGCGAAGGCGTCCTGATGTCTTTTGGAAACTCGAAGGGCAGATTGAGAGTAGAATTTCATTTTATTTTATTTTAAATATTTATATTTTATAATTTAATTTAAGAATTTCAACAATTTTATTTTCATTTTTAATTTCTAAAATAAAATATAATCTAAACAAAATAAAAATATAAAATAACTAAATTATACTAAAAATACAAAATACATTTTTTAAACTAAATAAATAAAATTCAATGCCTAAAATAAAATCTATAAAATAATAATATATAACAATAAAATTACATAAACTTCACAATTCTAAGTAATCATCACACTTTTAAATAAAATCGAGTAAAACACATAACCCAAACAATTACACGACGTCAAACTACATCACATATGGAAAAACATGAGAATTATAACTTTGACCAACAAGTCATCTTGGAGATTTATTATTAGTAAATTGATTTCCAATATCAAAATTTTAGAGATTGGAATTGATAATAAGATTTACTTTTGTGAATATCACCCGATGCAATAAGTGCTCAGTGGACTATTCAAAAATCATGAGAAATTAGTCATTTACGATTACTCTCATGGAAATGGTCATAGATGAATGACTTACTTAACAGAGTTGAATCCCAAAAAATGATATCTAATATAATGCACTGAAACCCCTATACTTAAATTCAAAAAGAGTGGCCCACATAGGGACGATCTGCTAAGTCGTCTGTGCCGTTGTGCAGGTCACAAGTTCGAGTCTCATCTTAACCAAGGGCCATTCTTGCGCGCTGGGCGGTTCCTCCTAGAGGTTGTGTAATGCGAGTACGATACCACCGCACTTGCTGGTTCCACTAGTCAACAAAAAAAATTCAAAAAGAGTGAAGGGAACTCTACTTGAATGGTTCATGAGGCACAATACTTGCTAAGGTTTTGGGCAAGCTAAGTGGGCTTGATTATGGCAAAAAATCCACAGAAGCCATCTGGAATGGGTGACCTTGAGTGCTAAGTGTACTATTCAAAAATCATGAGAAATTAGTGAGTTACGACTACCTCTCATGGAAATCCACAGTTAAAAGCGCTTGAGCCAAAAACCATCTGAAATTGGTGACTTTGAGTGCTAAGTGGACTATTCAAGAATCATGAGAAATTAGTCAGTGACAAACGTATAAGTGAGGCTTCCAAAAATTTAAATCATCCAATCCAACTCAACTCACACTAGCAAATTGCCGTTAATATAACACCATATCAACGTAAGCTTGCACTTCCACTTCAGATGGATCAAAAGTAAATAATTAACTATGGTCTTACTCGTAATTTTAACCAAATAAATAAATATTTTTTTAATAAACGGAGAAATAGCTCTTGGATTCAAAAATTGTTCATATCGGATCATTGGTTCCAAAGATATGATAATATGGAGAGGACCTGATTGTTTGTCCAAAGCATGAACAAAATGGGATAGAGGCACCCTCTAAAAAAGACAAGTTACTCACATTTGATCTGATGGTCAGAGGCGGATTCGTTGGGCGTTGGGATAGAGGTGCAGGGTTGCTGTATTAATTTCAAACCTCCTGAAGCATACAACCCAGATTATAAAATTACCTGAAATACATATTATTAAGCGAAAAATCCTACGGCAATTACAAGGCATTTCATTACAGAAATCTACGTACACATAACGCTATTAATCGGAAAAAATCAACTGTAATTACAAGTATTTCATATATTACAAAAATAGTACACAGAATTAATTCGATGATATATATATATATAAACCTTCATTCCGCACTCTTTTTTTCTGCACTTCCACCCCCTCCCAAAAAAAAAATTAATAATAATAATGAATGTCACATATACTCCTGATAACATTCCTGCGACGTTCTTAACCTGACGCCCTTGGAAAGTTTCTACAACACAAAACCTCGGTAGGGTTTCTGCTAAATCAAAATCGATATCAGACAATGTCGTCCTTCCCGCTACTCATCTCCTTCTGTAACGTATTCATGGAGGTCACTGAACCCTCACCACTATTTATTGAATTGGCGGTGTGAGTGTTGGTGAGACTGTTGTCAGAGGGCAGATGGGACCAGACGAACGCCGGCCTGAAGGGAGGTACGTATGGCGGTGGCATGGTTCGAGCCAGTACCTCTGTAACCTCCATCATTGTTGGACGGGCCACCGGATTTGGGTTAGAGCACGCCAGACCCAACATCAGCAAACGTTTGATGTCGTCCTCGTCAATGCTGCCGCTTCCAACCCTAGGTAGGCGACTTTCAGCACCTTCCAAGATCCTGTTCTGGTGATACAGATTCCAAACCCAACCCACTAGATCTGGGGCTTCTTCGGTGCTAAATGTGGGACGCCTTCCGCAAGTAACCTCAAGGGCAACGGCGCCGAAACTAAACACATCCGATTCTGCCGTGGCTTGCCCGGTGTGAAAGCACTCGGGTGCGATGTAACCAAATGTTCCCTTTACACCAGTGACCATGAAGGATCTCCGGTCGTGTTCAACCAGACGGGCAAGGCCGAAGTCCCCGAGTCGGGCACTGTATTCGGAATCGAGCAGGATGTTGCTTGCTTTCACGTCCCGGTGGATTACCTGCTGCTCGCATTCCTCGTGGAGATACAGCAGAGCCGAGGCGACGCCTGAGACAATGTTATATCTCTGCTCCCAGTCGAGAAATCCTCTTGCAATATCCACTTTAAAAATATGTTTGTCCAGGCTACAGTTGGGCATGAATTCATAAACCATAATCAAGTGCCCCTTCTCATAGCACCATCCCAGCAGAGGCACCAAATTTCGATGGCGCAGGCGGTTGATAACGCTGATTTCTGAGATAAATTCTTCTTTACCTCTTTTGGCGTCTCTGGTTATGCATTTTACTGCAACAACATTTTTTCCCTTTGGCAGAATTCCTTTGTAAACAGTTCCGAAGCCGCCACTTCCAAGAAGGGTTGTCCGACTGAAGTTATTGGTTGCCTTCTTCAGGTCTCTGTAGCTGAATTCTGGTAGGCGGCCCGGAATTCTATCTAATTCTTCAAATAACTTGTTCTCTTCCTCTACCTGAGCCCTATGGCGCTTCAGAAGCACTATAATGCATATCGTGGCACCCAGTGCCAAGGGCAGACAGACCGAAAGAGCAATAACTAATGTCCAATTTGGCCTGGACACGGGGTCGATTGTAAAATTCCATGACTTCACAGTGTTGAGCTCGGTCTCCTCACCCGTGGAGGCGGAAAAGCCGAAATAAGCTTCTTCCTCGACGATGGCTGCCAGATCGATGAAGAAGGTGATGATGGGGTCCATGGGCATCCGTTCAGAGACGTTGGCGACGTACACGTCCAGCTTCTTAGCACTGCCATCATACTGAATCCACGCCTGAATGTCATAATTTCCCTTCAAATTGATCTGGTTCGGGTCCAGAGACTTCAAAATCATGGAATTTATGTTATTAATATTGATCCCTACATGGTTGTCATCGGGATCGTTAGTTCCAGGGCTCTTCCTCGTATTGAACTCGACTGCCATTACCATGCTATTATTGGTGCCGTTAGTGGAGGCGTTGAACAGTCCCAACCATTGGCCATAGCTATTAAGAAGCGTATGATCATTATCATAAGAGACCGAAGTCACGATAAAAGCCAGACCCTCTCCGCCTTCTCTACTGTTGGGTTGAATATTGAAAACGAACGAGGTATTGAAGGATGCCCTGTTATTTCCATGGTATACCCTGAAATTCTTCTTCAGTAAAGCTCTTCCGGATCTATTTTTTAGGGAGTATGTGGGATCTGTATTACGAGAATCCGGTGTGACCTGTAAAGCTGTGTTTATTGTGGCATTGATCAAATTGAAATAACTACTCTCATCACTATTGAATTTAGTAAAATCAATCTCAAACGGTCCGCAAACAGTTCTCGGACCAAAAGGAACGTCATGGCCGCAAATATGATTGCTTCAAGGGAACCCATCAAATTAAACGCCGTTAGGATGCGAATTTAGTACCTTGCAGAACTGATTAAAATCACAACCAGAACATGGAGAAATACTGCTTCATGACCGTACCCCGAGTGAACACATGTTGAAGTTATAATTTCAACGCAGCCCAAAAACCACCGAACGAAACCACAAAACCGCCCAGAAGCATATCGCACCACTTTTCCGGAAAAGTTGTTTCCGTATTCTTGGCTCCGATGCGATTTGGTGAAGACGCGTGGATCTCACCTGACATCAGCATCTCTGACATATCGGAAGATAAAGTTCTGTAGCATGAGGCCTTCCGATATTCTTCTCCACCGTTCGATTGCTTCCATCGCCCTCCACCGTTGATCATCTGAAGTTGCATATGGGCCCGCATTAAATCAAGGATTGCGTGGAGTGAATGTTAAATTTTGTGTTGACCGCCAATAATAATGTAGTTAATGTGCCCGTAGAAGTATTGGTAGGTGATTTAAATTTTAATGTTTTTATATGTATCGGAGGTATGGTGCATTTAAAGAAAGGCATGGGTGTTAAAAAATATTTACGGCACGTAAAAGTAATTGTGTTTTTTTATTTTGTTTTCAAAAATGAAAAGGGCTCGTGCATTGACTATTGTAAAAAAGGGAACAAAGGAGCCGTGAAAAATGTGCTCTGCATCTTTGTTTTGTTTGGCACATGGGATATAAGGTTTTTGTTGTTGGCCATCGTAGTATGGTGGAGTAGCTAAAAACCATGTGTGGTTTTGCACAACAGTGCATAAAGAAAATGGTGGAGCGTTTTTGTAAGTCTGTGTAAATTTTATTACAGCAGTAAACTTATGTAACCTTTTATTACAGCAGTAAGTTGTTTTCCACACCAGTGAATGTAAATGGAGGTTTTACAGCAGTAAATGTTAATGAGATTTTTTCCAGCAGTGTAAATTCTCATATGGATACAGAGCAAATGTTTTTTTTTGTTTTAATGAATAGAAATCTTTTATGGTGGTGAAATACTCTCTCTCTCAGTGAAATTTTTTTAAGTCTTCCTGTGCATAAAAGATCCCGGAGTCAAAGAACAGAGCATTGTCTCTGTGTTTAGTTTGAATCTTGGTTTTGGTATTTTCCCCATCAAAAATACCCAACAGTGGTATCAGAGCTAGTCCAGGCTCTTTGAAGGCTCAAAGACGCTGAAGGAGGGTGTGGTTGCAGCAGAGAAAGCTTCTCCAGCAGTGTGAAGTTTCAGCCAAAGGGATTCAGGTATTTCTCAAGTTTTTTTTTGTGTTGCTGAAGAAGCAGTCAGTTGTTTTAAACACACAGTCAAGGAATGGCCAGCACAAGCACTGGTATGGGTATGTTTAACACCCAGCTCCCACAGTTTAATGGGAAGAACTATGACTACTGGTCTATAACTATGAGAGCCTTGTTTGCTTCTCAAGATTTATGGGAAATAGTTGAGGAAGGTTTTGAAGAACCAGCAGATGAAACTGAGTTCAATGCATTAACTCAGGGAGAGAGAGATCTCCTGAAGAGCAATAGGAAGAAGGATGCAAAAGCCATTTTATTGTTGCATCTGGCAGTAGACCAGACTGTATTTCCAAGGATAGCAGCAGCTAAAACATCAAATGAAGCATGGCAAACCCTCAAGACAGTCTATCAAGGCATGGAGAGAGTGAAGACAGAAAAATTGCAAATGCTGAGAAAGGATTTTGAAAATTTGAACATGAAGGAGTCAGACAACATTGAATCATTCTTCACTCATGTGATTGGTGTAATCACACAAATGAGAACTCATGGAGAAACAATTGAAGATAGAAGAATAGTGGAGAAAATATTGAGGGTCTTACCCTCAAGGTTTGATGCCATAGTCACCACCATTGAAGAGACAAAGGATCTCTCAAACTATTCAGTTGATGAGCTACATGCATCACTGATAACACATGAGCAGAGGTTGAGTAGGAATGAAAACTCATCTCTAGAGCAAGCCTTCAAGACCCAGATGTCCTTTGGAAGAGGAAGAGGTCAAGGAAGAGGAAACAAGAGAGGAAGAGGCAGAAGCCAGAACAGAGGTGGAAGGAACAGCCCATCAAATGCACAAGGAAGAGGCAGCAATCAAAATCAGAACCAAGGCCAAGGCAGCAGCCAACAAGGAGGACAACATCATGCTCAAGGACAAAGGTATGATAAATCTAATGTTCAATGCTATTATTGCAAAAAGTATGGACATTATGCAAGTGATTGTAGAAAGAAACAACATGATATGAACAGTAGACAAAATGCAAATGTTACAAGAGAAAACAGCAGTCAAAATAATGTCCTTTTAGCTTGTAACATGGCTGAAACACATAGTGAAGACATATGGTTTTTAGACTCAGGTTGCAGCAACCATATGACAGGAAACATTGCCCTCTTCTCAGCCTTAAATCAAAACTTGAAGTCAGAGGTCACACTAGGAACTGATAGTAAAGTGTCTGTTATGGGAAAAGGAGAAGTAAAAATATTTTCAAAGCAAGGAGAAAGGAAAACCATAGCAGATGTCTACTATGTCCCCGGAATGAGATGTAACCTATTGAGTGTTGGACAGCTTATCCAAAAGGGTTACAATGTTTACTTTGTAAACGATGTGTGCACCATCATGGACATACCACCCAGCAAAAGATGCATTGCTGAAGTGAAGATGACAAGGAACAGGATGTTCCCTCTCCGGATCAGGGCAGACTTGAAGAACAAGAAGGAAATAGCAGCAGTTACCCAAGAGGCCTTCCAAAGCGTGCCAAAGGATGAGAACTGGTTATGGCACTTGAGATTCGGGCATCTAAATTTTGGAGGTCTAAACTTATTGAGCAGAAAAGGAATGGTCAAGGGATTACCATTAATAGAGAAGCCAGACAGCCTTTGTGAAGGTTGTATATTGGGCAAACAACATAAAGAAAGTTTTCCATCAGGGAAAAGCATAAGGGCAAAGACACCCTTAGAGATTATCCACTCAGATTTGTGTGGACCAATGCAAGCTCCATCATTAGCTGGCAGCCTATATTTCTTAACATTCATTGATGACTGTACAAGAAAGACTTGGATATATTTCCTTAAAAACAAAAGTGAAGTGTTTGAGAAATTCCAAAATTTCAAGGCATTTGTTGAAAACCAAAGCGGGCTGCACATTAAAGTTTTGAGAACTGATAGAGGAGGTGAGTATATCTCCAAGGAATTCCTAAGATTTTGTAGAGAAAATGGAATTCATAAACAGTTTACAGCAAGGTACACTCCGCAGCAAAATGGAGTTGCTGAAAGGAAGAACAGGACCATCATGGATATGGCGAGGAGCATGCTGAAGGCAAAGCATTTGCCGAATGAGTATTGGGCTGAAGTTGTACATTGTGCAGTTTATATTTTGAACAGGTGTCCTACAAAAGCAGTGATGAACAAGGTGCCAGAAGAGGCATGCAGTGGGAGAAAGCAAGGAGTCACCCACATGAGAGTTTTTGGGTGTGTGGCCTATGCACACATACCAGATCAGCTAAGGAGGAAGTTGGACAGCAAAGGGGAGAAATGCATCTTCATTGGATACAGTGATGAATCCAAAGCTTACAGGCTGTACATTCCATCTACCAAGAAGTTCTTTGTCAGCAGGGATGTTCAATTCATTGAAGAGGAAGCTTGGGATGGAAGCATAGAGAAAACAGTGAATGTCAAGAACTGTTTGTCTCATGATGAAGATGAAGAGGAAGTGGCTGAAATGAATCCCCAAACAGCAGCGCCAACACAAGGACAGCAAGGGACACCATTGAGGATAAATGAGAGTGCTTCTCTAAGCACACCACAAGGAGGAAATTCAAGTGCATCTTCAAGCACTTGCACACCAAGTGAAAGAGGTAAGAAATTTAGAAATCTAAGTGACATTTATGATGAAGGAATGAATTCCTTATTTGCCTTGTATTGTCATGTTGATGACCCTATTCATTTCGAAGATGCAATCAAAGATAGGAAATGGATAGAAGCTATGGATGAGGAGATGAATGCCATAGAGAGAAACAAAACATGGGATTTGGTTGAGCTACCAAAAGGCAAAGAAGTCATTGGTGTGAAATGGGTCTACAAGACCAAGAGCAATGTTGAAGGCAAGATTGAAAGGCATAAAGCAAGGCTGGTTGTCAAAGGCTACAAGCAGCAGTATGGGAGAGATTATGAGGAGACTTTCGCCTCGGTTGCAAGAATGGAAACCGTGAGAGCAGTGCTGTCCATAGCAGCACAAAACAAATGGAAAGTCTACCAAATGGATGTGAAATCAGCATTCCTAAATGGAGTGTTAATGGAAGAGGTTTATGTGGAACAGCCTCTCGGATATGAGAAGAAAGGTGAAGAGCACAAAGTGTGCAAATTGAAGAAAGCTCTTTATGGGCTGAAGCAAGCGCCAAGAGCATGGTACAGCCGGATAGATTCATATCTCTTGGATAATGAATTCGACAAGTGTGAAGGAGAACCCACCGTCTACATCAAAGAAAAGGATGGTAAGATTTTGATTGTGGTCTTATATGTTGATGATGTTATTTTCACAGGTAATGATGATCAGCTCATTAAGAATTTTAAATCAGTCATGAAGGATGAATTTGAAATGACTGATATGGGTTTCTTGAGATACTTCTTAGGCATAGAAGTAGAGCAAAATGAAAAAGGAATTTTTATATCTCAAGCAAGATATGTAAATCAAATTTTGAGCAGATTTAAGATGGAAGAATGCAAGGCAGCAATCACTCCCACAGTGATGGGATTAAAGCTCAGCAGAGAGGACAGCAGCAAGGATTTTGATCCTAGCTTGTATAAAAGTATTGTTGGCAGCCTTATGTATTTAACAGCAACTAGGCCTGATTTAATGTATGCTGTTAGTTTAATTTCCAGGTTCATGGAGAGGCCAAAGGAGGCACATTGGCAGGCAGCAAAGAGAATTTTGAGGTATGTCAAAGGTACCAAAATGTTTGGAATTCTATATCATGCCTCAGAACATTCAGATTTGGTTGGATACACTGACAGTGATTGGGCTGGAAGTGTAGATGATCGGAAGAGCACTTCCGGTTATGTATTTCATATGGGTTCAGGAGCCATTTCATGGGCTTCTAAGAAGTAGTCCATTGTAGCATTGTCTACAGCAGAGGCTGAATATGTGGCAGCTACAGCAGCAGCATGTCAAGCAGTGTGGATGAGAAGAATGTTGAGGAGCTTAGGCCAAGAGCAGGCAAAAGCGATAGTGATATTTTGTGACAATAGCTCAGCTATTGCATTGTCAAAGAATTCAGGGTTTCATAAGAGAACGAAGCACATTGATACGAGGTTTCATTACATCAGAGAATTGGTGAATAATGGAGAAATTGTCTTGGAACATTGCAGGACTCAAGAACAGGTTGCGGACATCTTGACAAAGCCGCTGGATCAGAGAAGCTTTGAATTTTTAAGAAAGTGTCTCGGTATGACCGAATGGCCAGCAGTTGAAATTAAAGGGGAGTGTTGAAGTTATAATTTCAACGCAACCCAAAAACCACCGAACGAAACCACAAAACCGCCCAGAAGCATATCGCACCGCTTTTCCGGAAAAGTTGTTTCCGTATTCTTGGCTCCGATGCGATTTAGTGAAGACGCGTGGATCTCACCTGACATCAGCATCTCTGACATATCGGAAGATAAAGTTCTGTAGCATGAGGCCTTCCGATATTCTTCTCCACCGTTCGATTGCTTCCATCGCCCTCCACCGTTGATCATCTGAAGTTGCATATGGGCCCGCATTAAATCAAGGATTGCGTGGAGTGAATGTTAAATTTTGTGTTGACCGCCAATAATAATGTAGTTAATGTGCCCGTAGAAGTATTGGTAGGTGATTTAAATTTTAATGTTTTTATATGTATCGGAGGTATGGTGCATTTAAAGAAAGGCATGGGTGTTAAAAATATTTACGGCACGTAAAAGTAATTGTGTTTTTTTATTTTGTTTTCAAAAATGAAAAGGGCTCGTGCATTGACTATTGTAAAAAAGGGAACGAAGGAGCCGTGAAAAATGTGCTCTGCATCTTTGTTTTGTTTGGCACATGGGATATAAGGTTTTTGTTGTTGGCCATCGTAGTATGGAGGAGTAGCTAAAAACCATGTGTGGTTTTGCACAGCAGTGCATAAAGAAAATGGTGGAGCGTTTTTGTAAGTCTGTGTA
This sequence comes from Pinus tabuliformis, assembly GCA_031772625.1. Lineage (NCBI taxonomy): Eukaryota > Viridiplantae > Streptophyta > Pinopsida > Pinales > Pinaceae > Pinus > Pinus tabuliformis. The sequence continues at coordinate 1,804,694,975 of CM062819.1, forward strand.
AATTTTATTACAGCAGTAAACTTATGTAACCTTTTATTACAGCAGTAAGTTGTTTTCCACACCAGTGAATGTAAATGGAGATTTTACAGCAGTAAATGTTAATGGGAATTTTTCCAGCAGTGTAAATTCTCATATGGAGACAGAGTGAATGTTTTTTTTGTTTTAATGAATAGAAATCTTTTATGGTGGTGAAATACTCTGTTCCTCAGTAAATTTTTTTAAGTCTCCCTGTGCATAAAAGATCCTGGAGTCAAAGAACAGAGCATTGTCTCTGTGTTTAGTTTGAATCTTGGTTTTGGTATTTTCCCCATCAAAAATACCCAACAACACAATCGCCGAAGCAGATCTGGCGTTGACTATGTAGCACAAAGGCAGACGTGAATGGCATTTAGATGATCCGTGGCGGAAAGAAATGCCAGGCGGGTTTTCTTTCTCCCACGCCGGTCTGACTTCGTAATATATCAAAACTGGACTCGGCCTCACCGGTCAACACACTCTTTCCGCGAATTTTATGGGTGATGCGCATGCGAGCGAATCTGCTGGCGCCACCAGCGGGAAATGATATCTTCCTGGATTTTAGAGTTTCTTATTGTATTTTAAAATTTCTTCAATAAAGAAATCGTCAGCTGAAAACACTTCCAGCTGGAAACTTCAACGAATGTACAAGAGGCGAAATGGGAAATAAGCTTTTATCAAATGGGCAATCAATTATACAAGGTATGACCAAAGACACACCTAAAAATTACACAAAGAAAAGACAATACACGTTATTCTCATTTCCCGGTTTATTATTTATATATATAAATATATAATAAATTTTATTATAATAATGATGATTATATCTATTAAAAATAATTTACTAATAAATTTATTATAATAATGATGATAATTAACATTTACTAAGAAGAATTTAATTGTAATTCTTTAGAATCTTATTTTTATTCTAAAAAGAAGGGAAAGTACGTTGACTTAACAAGTTAAGAAGATTGGAAGTGTGACAAATGTTTGCAAAATTAGAGCGGATGTGAGTAAGGGCCAAACAATCTAAAAGAAAATGTTTTTCATCCTCCACCCTCTTAGTATCGCAAAGATGACAAATTCTATCGTCCCACGGAGCCTTGGGAGTAGACAACTGCCTGGTTTCACTTCGAAGATCATGAGAATTAGTTTTAATCTTAGCGATGTTCACCTTTTTCTTCGAGCCGGTGAAAACATAAAGATAATTCTAGTTCTCAAGGGTGAGGTTGATCACCTCCTTATAGTCTCTCGGCTTCCTTTTACCCTCCAGCTCCTTATCATCCCATAGCATATCCTTAAATTTGGAGTTAATAATATCTTGAACACTATCCTTGCTTCTGAGGATGATCTCCTCATTTATCCCCCAATGGTTGAGCCAAGACTGGGCATCCTTATGCCACCCATGCTTGAGGCAAAGGTGGGGGTTTTGACTAAAGATAGAAGCAATTTTAGGAAGCCTCTTGGATTCCATAAAACTCCTTCTTATACAATTGATAATTAAACATACCCTTGCTTTCAAGAGGGGAGAGGTCAGCTTCGATCAGAAAGATAGAGTAGGGGATATTTACTTGGTCTTGAGATTGTAGGTTATGAATTGTTTTTTAATTTTCTCAATCTTTCTCCACGATTCCTTGGATATACCGCAACCCCATAATTCACAACCGTATAGGACAACAGGGGTAACGAGGGTCTCAATGAAGAACCTTTTTTTACTCCAAATATAAAGATTGACAACCTTACAACTGATTTGAAGCTCATAATAAGCTTTCCAGCCTCTAATAATCATTTTCTCAATGTTGTAAATTGAAGATGAGCTAATAAGGAATGCCAATACCCAAATATTTATAAGAAGAGATATGATCCAAGCAATTGTTATCACAGACGAAATTTCCATGGGTGATCTTTTTGGCTTTAATTGTCACGATTTGAGCCTTGTTGGTATTAACCGTGATACCCATCTTAGAGCAATAGTCATGAAGATTCTTAAGTTGTTGTCCATGTCCTCATGGCTTCTAGCAAGAAGAAGGATATCATCGCCATAGAGGAGAAGAGTAATCATAATACCATCAAGCTCGGTTTCCTTGCACCCTTCGATTTCCAAACACTCGTCTAGCTTATAGATGTAAATACAAAAAAGGGTAGGGGAAAGGGAACACCCTTTCTTAATCGTCTCGTAGAGGTGAATCACAACAATCTTCAACTCATAATGAATCATTATCTCATAGTCTTTTCCAAATCTTATCCTGAGGAATAGTGTCAAAGGATTTTCTAAAGTCCATAAAGAAACAAAAGAGATTATCATTACTATTGCGAGATTCCTTGGCAATGATCGTAAGAGTGACAAGATGGTCGATAGTCGAGTGGTATCTCCTAAAACTAGCTTGGCCTTTAGCTCTTTTACCATGGCTTTCAAGGCAATGGATAATCTTCTTTTCTAAAATGATACCATAAATCTTGGTAACCATTAATCTTCTTTGTTGGAAATCATAACATGGATGGTAACCATTGATATTTACTCGATGAAAGTATTAAGTAGAAAAAGTATGAAGTATTTTTTTTTTTTACGTTGATGAAGATGTGTTACATATGGTATCAAAGCACTCAGGTTTCGAAACTGAGACCTCTGGAATAAAGAAGTAACAAACTCGGTGATGTGCAGGTATGAATCAGGGAACAGTCACCATGAGGAGAGCTCGGAACCTACCTCCTGGGTCGGTAATGTGAACAAGACCAACATCATTTCATAAAGGCAATCCTGAGGTTTGGGTGTAGCTGGACGATGAGCCGCAAAATCCCAATATAGATATTCGGGTGACTGTACAAGACTTGAAAGGTGTGATGCACGTGCTCTGGGAAGACAATGAAAGATTAAAGCAGGAGCAGGGAAATATCCTAAAAAGTCTATATGATAAACATAATCATTAGCCATTAGTCCCCAGCCCTGAGCACGACAATATGAAAGGGGAACAAGAGTTTCTCACTGAGAATGCGGAAACAGAAGGTGGTGAAGAAAATCAGGAAGAAGAATCAGACATTGTGTCTGATTAAAAGACTCAAAGAAGGTAGAAAATGGAACTTCAAGGGGACTTTCGAAAAATCAAGCCTCCTCTCTTCGATGGTCAACAAGAAGAGGCGGCAGGAACATGGCTCATTAATATGAACAAGTATTTCTAGTTTTACGAGTATGATCATAATCTGAAAGCCTAACTGGCCATTTTCCAGCTACAATGGAAAGCCACATTGTTGTGGGAGGAAGTAAAAAAAGTTTGCAAAGTCAATTGGAAAAACATAACCTGGGACAAAATTCAAAGACATTTTAAAGAAAAATATGTAACGGAAATATTTTACGATGAAAAATCAAAAGAAGCTCATCATCTCTCACTGGGCCAAATGACCATGGATGAGTTCATAACAAAGTTTACATAATTAGTGCAATATGTCCCTTATATTCGTGAAGACAAGGAAAAGGTGCAACGATTTATCAACAATCTTTTGTTGTTCATGAAAGAACAATTAGAGTTTGACAACCCAAAAACCATGGACAAAGTTATTCGTAAAGCACGGATCTGGTACCAGCAAAAAAAATGAAAGGGAGATATGAGCAAGAGGTGGGCTGACAAAAAGGGAACTAAATTTGTTCCCAACCACAAGGGAAATAAGGGCATGGGCAACAAGGGATCATACAAGGGACAAGTAAACTGAAATATGAATAGGAATCAGCCCAGATTTAAAGTACTAGGCAAAACCAAGACAAATGAGCAATTTGGAAGAAATGAAGTAGAATTAAATAACATACCACATGTACAATGTTGGGGATGTGGAGGCCCACATTATGTCAAAAAATGCCCTCACCGCAAAGGAGAAAATCAGATCTCACAAATTCAGGAGGCATCTACTGTGGGAGAAGTGGATAAAAACATTCCTAAAATTAATGCAGCTCTTGAAGATCATAATGCATAATTTTAGCCAACCATGGTTGAATTTGAAGGTACTATTTTTTACTAAAGCTGTTCTATTTTAATTGATCTTGGGGCCAGTTTGAGTTACATTAGTCTCAAGATTGTGGAAAAATGTAATTTGCAAGCTGTGAAATTTATAAATACTTGGTTAGTATAGCTAGCCACAGGAGCTAAAAGGAGAATTCTGTCTAAAGTAAGTAATTGTCTGGTAAAATTAGCTAATCAACCTATCATAACTGATTTGAATGTGTTTCCCATAGAGTCATATGACATTCTTATAAGGATGGACTGGTTGGAAAAACGTTGGTCCCTCATCAACTGTAAAACCAAAACTATGAGTTACCGGGATGAGGAGGGACAAAGACAGGAAATTCAAGTTGTCCAAAAACCTCTGCAATCAAGACCTACAATAGCCTCCCAATTAGTAAACTACATCAGAAAGGGTTGTAAAATATATGCAATAGAAGTAGGGTATGTTGACTCTAAAGATAAAACTATTTTATTAGAAAATATACCTATGATACAAAATTTTCTAGGCGTATTTCCTTATGAAATTCTGGGTCTACCCCCAATGAGAGACATAGATTTTACTATTGAGTTAGTTCCGGTAGCCGCCCCAGTTTCCCAAGCACCTTACGGAATGAGCATTTTGGAGCTAATAGAATTAAAAATGCAGCTTCAAGAATTTCTTGATAAAAAGTATATCCCTCCCAGTGTGTCCCCTTGCAGAGCTCCGATACTGTTTGTTGAAAAGAGGGACGAGACCCTACATATGTGCATGGATTACCGTCAGCTAAATAAGCTAACCATTAATAACAAATACCCCCTCACTTGTATAAATGAGTTACTTGACCAGGTGAAAGGTGTGACCATATTCCCAGAGATCGATCTCCATTCAAGATATCATCAAATCAGGATAAAGGAGGAAGATATTGAAAAACTGTGTTAAGGACCCGTTATGGACATTATGAGTTCATAGTTTTTCCGTTTGAGTTAACTAATGCCCCAGTAACCTTCATGTGTCTCATGAACAGTATATTCCATCAGTTCTTATACAAGTTTGTATTAATCTTTATTGATGACATACTGATCTACTCTTGAAACATAGAAGAACATAAGGATCATCTCCTTATCGTTTTGCAAGTCCTAAGAGAACACCAATTGTACGCCAAGTACAATAAATGTGATTTATTTAAAGAGCAAATATAGTACTTAGGACATGTCATCACCAAGGATGGAATCATAGTAGACCCAGGAAAAATAAGAACTATCATGGAATGGCCAGTACCGAAATATGTAGCTGACATAAGATCATTCATGGGCTTAGCGGGATACTATCGAAGATTTGTGGAAGGATTTTCCAGAGTGGCATATCCTATTACCTCTCTGCAAAAGAAAGGAAAGGCTTTCAGATGGACCCCCGACTGCCAAAGGAGCTTTGATCAGCTCAAACATTTACTTACCACTGCACCCATTTTGAGCATTGTTGATCCCAACAAAGAGTACGTGGTTTGTATTGATGCTAGCAAGGAAGGTGTAGGTGGTGTATTAATGCAAGAAGGGAGGGTTGTTGCCTACGAGTCAAGGAAGCTTAAGGAATATGAACAAAAGTATTCAACATATGAGTTGGAGTTGACAATAATAATTCATGTCTTAAAGATGTGGCGGCATTACCTGTTAGGCAAGAAAATTATGTTGATGATTGATCACCATAGTCTGATTAACTACTTCAAACATCCCTAAGTGAATTCGATTTCGAAATCAAACATTTGAAGGGAAAGGAAAATCGGGTGGCAGACACTTTAAGTCAAAAGGTAAATTGTTTATATGAGATTTCTTTTAGTGAATCACAAACTACTTTTTTTAAGCAGATTCATGAAAGAACCATGCAAGATTTAGTATATAAATATTTATGGTAGCAAGCAAAAATTCCAAACAACCATGAACAACGATTGGGATATGAAATAAATGCAGAAGATTTGTTGATTTATAGGAAAAGGATATATGTGCCTAACCAGAAACATCTTAAAAATTTATTTTTTGATGAATATCATAAGATTCCTTATACCGGCCACCCTGGATACCAGAAAATGATTTATGCCCTCAGGAAGGAATTTTTCTGGCCTGGTATGAAGAAGGAGGTAGCAGAATATTTAAGTAGATGTCTGGAATTCCAACAAGTAAAAGCTGAACACCAGCACCCAGCAAGAATACTCCACCCTTTGCTTATCCTTGAATGGAAATTGGAAACCATATCCATCGATTTCATTACTAAACTGCCCAAGCCCAAAAGGAAAAATGACTCCATCATGGTGGTGGTGGAAAAATTGAGCAAGTTTGCTCATTTCATACGTATCCAGTTAACTCATAAAGCGATACAAATTGCTAACATTTTTATGCAAAACATTTTCAAATTACATTGAATCCCTAAGAAGATCATTTCTAACCAAAATGTAAAATTTACATCAGCCTTCTGGAAGGCCCTTTTTGAGGGATTAGGTACACGACTGCACTTCCGCGGTGCATATCATCCTCAAACATATGGGTAGACAGAACAAGTAAATCAAGTTGTTGAAGATGTGTTGTGATCTTACGTAATGCAACAACCAATTGAGTGGGAGGACTACCTACACTTTGTAGAATTTGCCTATAACAATGGATACCATGCATCCTTACATATGAGTCCCTTTGAGTTATTATACGAACACAATTGTAGGACACCCTTGAGCTAGAGTAGTCCAGAGGATAACTTGATGTTAGGGCCAGACATGTTAGAAGAAATGGAAGAAATGGTGAGAAAGGTTGGAGTGAGTTTAAAATCTGCTCAAGACTGGAAAAAGAACTTTGTTAATCAAAAGAGGAGCTTTTGGTAATTGCAAGTAGGAGATCATGTTTACATTAGAGTATGATCTAAGAAAAGCACCTTGCAATGGTCCAGATGTGCTAAATTAGCAACCTAATTCTGCGGGCCTTTCCAAATTCTAGCTCGAATCAAACCGATGTCTTATAAACTTGCCCTACCCAGTCAGATTCGTATACACAATGTCTTTCATTTTTCTCTATTTAATAGCTATATTATGATACTAATCATGTAATCAAATGGAAAGACATTCAGGTAAAATACATACATACATACATACATACATACATACATACATACATACATATATATATATATATATCTATTAAAACAAATTCGTTAATGACTTGAGTCATTCTTTTTCTATGTTTAGATCAAACCAGAAGGCAAGTTCCTGGTTGAACCTCTAGCTATACTAGGTCAGAGAGAAGTAACACTACGGAAATTAGTTATCACCCACGTTAAAGTGTAGTGGCGACACTATGGGCCGGAAGAGGCCACCTGGGAAGATGAGCAGATTATCAAAGACAACTTTTTGGGTCTATTTTCACAAGGAGAACATTGGGACGATGTTCCATTTTGGGGGGGAAGATGTAATATCCCCAGTTAATGTAAATATTAATTTTACTGCAAATAAACAAATTGTTACTATTTTAAACTATAAACTATTTTAAATTTAGTTTTGAAAAAAAAGTGAATTTTGCAGTTACTAGTAAATATTGTTTTTACTTGTTAATTAGTTATGAGAGACAATTATCTGTCCAAAAACTAAGTTCTTGAGTATTTTTACCCAAGAGGATCAAGAGGATTGGGTATCTGAGATCAGAAAGGAAAAATGGAGAGTTGTGCTGAAGGGTCAGGCAGCATGTGATAGCTACGTCTGGTTGAGACCAGATAGCTGCAAAAAACAAGGTTCTCGAGGGAGAGAAGAAGTTCGTAGGTCAGGAATAACTTGGTGGGAGACTACTAACATGTAGTCTCAAGGTTGGGAGGAAAAGATTCGATCAGGTCTGGTTGCTGATCAATTTTAGTATACTATGCATGCGAGATAAGTAAGAAATATCGTTATATTGAAACTTGTGATAATCTTTCATAAGCTAGATTTGGCATTCTAGAAGAGAGCAGGCTAGATTTAGGAAAATCTATATAAAAGTTTATTCGTAATTATTTCTATTTTGGTAGCTGGTAGTTCCAGTTCTTATTAAATAATAGATTTAATAAAGAAACAACAGAATACAGGAGAACAGTTACACAATAAGTTATAAGTATTTTTATTTACTCTGAATCTGGAGGATCAAATTCTTGTTAAGAAATAGGCACAGTAAAGAAATATTAAACATGTAATATTCGCATGCTGAACAATATGTAAATTTGACTACTGTAGATAAGAGATAAAGAACCTTTATGTCAAATAAAGATTGCAGTAAACGTAGCCAGAACCTGGGTATGTTTGCTAATTAATAGTTCAGACACTTGAAAAGTTACCATCAAAATTTCCATCATGGAAATAGTAAAACTACAATTATAATGTAGGTAGTAGTCTGCCTGAGCCTTTTGGTAATTATTAGCAAAAACCCTGAATCCAGGGTAAAAGAAAACAGAGGCATTTGTTTAGGTGTCGACCCAGTAAATGCAATAAAAACAAGATTCATGAGAAACAAGATTGCAGATCTGTCCAAATATATTAGGACATGTGGAAAAGAAAATCAAGAATGAAATAAGTGGAAATGACCTTCCCTTCTATACTTTCCAGAACAACTATTTTTCTTTTCAGAAGGTTATATATATATATATATATATATATATATATATATATATATATATATATATATATATATATATATATATATATATATATATATATATATATATATATATAATCAAACCCTTAACATATAAACAGAGATGAAATGACCATATTATCACACATAGTCGAAGTGTAAACGTTTCTAAACAAACGATTTAGCATACAGTCCTCCAGACGGAAATGTCAGACAAAACAATGAGTATATATATAAATATTAACTCGAGGATTTTTCAGAGCATAAGTCTTAAATCATATGTTAAATGATACACCTGCCCATTTCATCACAAGAGCAAAGCAGGTTTTTCTTCCTAAAAACTAGTAAACCAAAGGCAGTTGATTTCTCGGCTCTTACAGCCTTACATGAGCCAAATATCATCCACTTGCTAAAATGCGATAAAAAATTAAAAACATTTCAATTAAGCCTCCCTTGGAAACGAAGGGCATCGACAAGATAAAACCCTATCTATAAACCCTAGACTAGAAACTTTATGTATAGAGAAGGGAACTGATCATTTGGCTTTGCGCATAAACAAACTGAGCCTCAGATAACTCCTCGAGAGCCATCAGCTTCCCTACAAGAAACCTCCACCGAGTGGGAGGAGTGACAGTGGTTATCATTTGAATTACAATTAAAAATTATACCGATGAAACTAAAAAGAACTGTGCAGGGAAAAGCAAAAGAAGTCCTTCGTAAATTACCTGAGCCAGACTGAATATAAAACCCTCCTTCATGCATGTTTCTGAATGACAAAGTTCGAGAGCCCGTGGTAACTGTTGAAGGAGCCATAATAGTTTAGCAGAGCATTCATGGTGGCAACCAGCAAGAATAAAACAAAACTACAAGTAAACTACAAGCAGAAGGCAGAGGAAGTCACCTATGCCTGGAAGACTCCATAAAGAGCAGACAGAAACCCTCCTCCAAGGAAGAACAATGAGAATGAGATGGAGATTATACTAGATGCATAGAAATTTGGAATGCGCTCCCACTGTCCGATCACTACAACAACTGGAGATCACAAAGGAAAGGCGAATCCCAAGGTTGGCGACGAAACAGACCCGCATTAAAATTTTCCGATGAGCCACCTCACTACCTAGGTCTTCACATAAGGTGAGAGTTAATACAGTTGTAAGGAGGCCGTAGTGGTGGCTTAAATGAGTAGAGACAGAACTACATATAATCATTGTTAAACCATAAATTCCCACCTTAGGTCGGATAATTTGTCAGCAGAAAGGCCTGTCTCACATCAATAATAATGGGCCTGTAATGTTTAATACAATAACCTCTAAATACTATAAAAGCCTTAGTTTATATATATTTGTAGACTTGTCAAATCAAGTAGGACTGAACCTTTTCACATATAATAATTTCAAATATTGTAATATGCAGATTTCATTGGAAATCATATCATGGATGGTAACCATTGATATTTACTCAGTGAAAGTATTAAGTAGAAAAAGTATAAAGTAATTTTTTCTACCTTGATGAGGATGTGTTACATTTTCCCCATAAGATTGCATGACTCAAAAATAATTTGGATTGAAATTTATCAATGGCTAACCCTTACAACTATTAAGAGTCATATCCCTTGTTCATTTTGTTTTCACTTAGTTCTATATTATGTTTTCTATGGAATATTCTAATTGTTGTGATATAGGGGTGCAATGGAGTCATACAAGGGAGAAGAACACCATTCTAGGTAAACACTTCTCCTGTACTCCATGCACTTATTATTTATTTTAAGTAGGAGTTTATTAGAGTTTTCCCTAATGGATTCACATTCCTATTATCTTATAGGTGATAACTCTTGCTTAAAACCTCTAGCATCTAGTTTATGGATTTAGTGTCATTTTCCAGGATTTTAACAACTTTTCCCTCTTGTTCTTTCTAAATTTTATTGAAAAATTATTGAGCTTAGGGATTCTCCTAAGGTTGCATAATTTGGCTCTTTCCAATTTCTGTTAATAGGGGTTTCACCCCTTTCATTTTGAATTGTCACTGAGTTGGGGTTATGTAACTCTTGTCTCTCTTATTATTAAACCACTCTTTTGTGACTCCCACATAATGGGGTTGTTAAAATAAATTCATGTATTAGTCTGTAATTAAATCAGCTCGTATCCGCTATTCACATGTTGATTTTGGTTACAATAATATATTGTTATGTTTCTATGGTTGTTTCTTGCAACTATTCAACTTGTTCACTTATCGATTGTTTTAGAATCATAGAGGATCGATAATTGTTATATATTTAGTTAGAACATTTTTAATGAGAATTCTAGTGTTAATGAGAATTTTATTTTGTTATATTCATGGATTTTCCCCTATGGTAAAGTGGTATATCCCTATTCATTCCTCATAATGAATTTCTCTCAAATTATGCTTCTTTGTGCTCTCCATTGTGAGTATGATAGATATTATTGTTATTTCATACACATAGTTGTTGTTATTATCGTGAGGTTTCTTTATTTTTGTATGTGATGTACAAAGGTATAATGAGGCTATGTTGACTTCATAATGTCCATTTGAATTGAATTATGAAGTACTTCATTATTTTGTTGAATATAGTAGTGTTCATGGTATAAAATGAACATAGGTTTCCTCCCAGACTACCTATGTGTACCAAAAATTTTATTATATCCCTTTTTATATATGTATATGGATTTATTTTCCTTTGCTAAGAGTTATAATTTAAAATATTTTTATTGATTTCATTACATGCATAATTGTGCATTAACAATACTTGTACTTGGTCTATAAGTTTTTTGTATAAGAATTCCCTGACAACTTGCATTTTTAAAGTATTCATGCGAGTTAGGGATTTCTCCTAGGTTGCTGAGAGTTTCGGCATGGCTCAGGAACTAACACAAAATTCATAATAAAATGATACATCGACCTTTATGTTGTTAAACCTTCTTTCTTTCTCTCTCTCTCTTTTATAGTTAGAAAGCACTACACAGTATAGCAAAAAGTTATAGTCTTGAAAGAAAACATTAACCAGCAAAAAGGAAAGTTTCGTAGTGCTTATTTTTTCCCTTTCTCTGCTTGTTTGATCCAGCCAAAAAATCACAGGAGAAATGATGCTTCACCCAACTTATGAGAACCAGTGTTATAGACATTTTTGGGCACTGCAACCCCAAGCATAAAATTTCCATAAACCAAGGGCTCCTAAGTCCCTAAAAGTGTTGTTCCAACCCCTAAAGGAACAAGGTCAACTGATTACAGCTTCTCCCAGAAGTTCTCCATGAAAAACCACTCAGAACTGGTCAAAACAGGATCATTTCAACTGCTCCATAGGCAAAGTGCATTGCATCTCACCTAAGTACACTCTGTGGGTGCATTGCATTTCAAAAAACCCTTCTATGGAGTGCGATGGGCGAGAAGTGACAAATGGCAGTGTCAATCCGCGAGGTGGAGAGGCATGGAATCTTCCAGAAACTTCTCCTGTGACACTTACCTCTCTGAATTCGACCAAGGATGAGTAAGAGATCATCAATCTCCAAGTGGAAGCAAGAACTATTAGAGGGAAGACACTAATCAAATCACAAGCTGACTCATCTCCCTTACAGATATCTATATATGGATCCCTCATCCCAGAGATCTAGAGGTTGGAATTTTGCATCTTGTAAGGAATTGTTGTTGGTTTCTTGAGGCAACATCATAGTGTTGGGTGATCTAAGCTTTGCATTAGGTGAAGAAGGGCTTACCTGCTGAGAGGATGATGCTGGGTCAGAACAACTGGTTGTAACTCTCTTGGCTCTTTCTTGATTATCAATAAAGTTATTCAAGTTATCCTCCATACTCTTGTGTAATTTATGTTTCATGCATTTGTATGGTCAATTTACATCTAATCCTAGATTGTTTATGATAATAGATCCATATTCTTGTATAGTGTTATGCTGCTTTGATTCTACAGGTACTCTGTGAAGCCTGGGTGTACAAGGAAGCAAGTAGCAAAGGACTATCAGGAGAGAGAGGAAATGAACTAGGAACCAAGCACAAGACAGAGGTTGGTCTCCTTTATTCTTCTCTCATCTATACTTCATAAAGGAAAAACGAAAGTAGCTTTGCTTTGTTTGTTTCTAAGGTAGCTACCACACCATAGTGGGATTAGCAGTTCTGCATAGACACTTTTCCCTGTAACACAATAGTGACCATACTGGGGAGCGACTAGGTTGTTTGTTTATCTACCCTGTTGTTTACTTTATAAACTTACAGATGGAGCCTGAAGTTGAGCCAGGTAGCTTTCAAACTGCATTTGCTATGCAAATGCAAAGTAGATAAATGTCGCTTCACTCAATCTCCAAGTTTTGTTTATGAATTAAACAACTGATTTACAAACTCTCTAATTGCCCTTGTGGTGGCTCTAGTAACCTCTTTAGATCTACCCCCTGTTGTTGATTTACTGATTACCACTTGCTCGGCCAAAATCCCTGAACTGAACTGCATACTGTGACCTGGAACCCAAGCAAAGTCTCGTCCCTGGCCTAGCGCACTCTCTGTTCTTTGACTCTGAACTTCAACGCACTTCCCGAGTGTAGTAGGTGCGCTGCATTTCAAATTCACTGTGTTACAGGTGCGCTGCATTTCAAATTCACTGTGTTACAGGTGCGCTGATCAGACTAGACATTGTTCTTGAATGTTGGTTTCTGTTCATTCTTTTCAATTCTATTCATGAGTTTTGCTGCCTATGGTCAGTACACCTCTGTTTGAAACCCCTTTCCTTGCTGTTATTCTGCCTCCATTGTGCAAAGAACTGTAAATTCTCTTGTGTATTTGTTGAGTCATTTTCAGTTCTCCTTTGCAAAAAAGTAACGTAATTGTACTGTCGTTTCTTGATTTGAAAGTGTTGCAAGTGTCGTTTTCAGTCATAGAAGAGAATCTGATTGCTCTTGATAGTCGATTACCCTGTTACTATTGTATTTGATCTGAATTTGTAGTTTTTCTAGTGTCGAAAGCAAGTATTCATTTCCAAATCGCACAGTCTTGCCATTATCTTCATTTTTTATTTTGAAAAGAAACTTGTTAGTACTTGTTGCTTGAAAAGTAATTCAGATTTGCGCATTAGCTTTCTTTTTATCATTCACATATTAAGAAGGCTGAAAAAAAATACATGCATGTGCATTTGCATTTAGACTATTTGATTGGTTGATTTAGGACAGTGCATATAGTGTGTGCTCTTTGCTCTTTGTTGAAAGAATTTTGTCTTTCTTTCCTTAGTAGCTAGGATTTTCATTGCACAAAGAAGATAAAAGATTGTTTATCATCTTAGATTGAATTTTAGGAATTGTACATCTACATCACGCAGTGAACAAGAAAGGAAAATTTCTTAAGCAAGATCAACTATAAAATAAATTTAATGAATCTAACAATGCTTTGGAACCTAACACACAACATCTAGAAGTCTAGGCTAGAGACGTATTCCGGCGTCGTAAAGCCTGGTAACTGTTGTTCTCACTGTTGGTTGGGTGATTCCTCCACTTTGAGACGATAAGTGCCAGTACGGACTTGTGCTCCCACGTACCGTCGGGTATATTTTGGGAGACCACAATAGGCTTAATCCTTTATCCATAGGAAGTCGTGTCTACCACCCTATCGATCGCAATGCACTGAACACAGCATTCGGGAAGATTGACTGTCATACCGTAAAAAGTATTCTATAGTTTTGCGATTGGTTTGGTAATCCCTCTGCCTAGATCTCCAGAGCAGTCCCTTTCGTTCCTTTTCAGACTCCTTAACGGAAAAGGTCCATCTAGGCACTTGTCACTTCAGGCTCATTAAAAATCGAAGGCGACTAGAGTCATCTTTTGTTTTTTCTCGACTCTTTAAAATTGAAAAAACAAGTTGTGTCAAAGCGTCTAAAATTTATTTTAAATGGAATATTCATCACCTTTCCTACGTTGATCTTAGGTTGAGAAAATGGAATCCACCAACCAAGGAATTCCCCTTGGAGGAAATCCTAGTCCCTTCTCCTCTTGGGGAGATGTTGGTGCACCCCATATGGCCACATTGTCGCTTCCAGGATTGACAATCGGCTTTCCCGTATGGTTCTTCTCAACCTCTATCGTTCAGAACACCGCAATTCCTGAATAATCGAGTTAGCAACTAGACGAATCCAGAGTTACCCCCCAACCCTTTAATTCCTCCAATTCTTCCTCTTCTCCTTCCTCTTCGCTTGATGGGGCTAGTAAAGCCAGAAATCAAGTATTTGAGAAGAAGAAGGAAAAGAAGAAGAAAGAGAAGAAGAAGAAGGAGCCAAAAGCGAAAGGGGGCAACCAAGCGTCGTCTAGCGAAAATCCACACACTACACCGACCAGGCCTAAATCGCCATGTGTCATTTGCAAAGGAGACCACTATCATAGAGATTGTCCCTGCATCCCTTGGATCTTAAGGGACTGGTCTCCTCATTTGCACAACCCGGTGTCGTCAACCTCTGATGGTCATGTTCAAAACATTTCGTCGACTAGTGAAAGTGAAGCCCCAAGACAAAAAGGAAAATATAGATTTCCTTGTAAACTGTGCGAAGGCAATCATGCCATCCACCATTGTCCCTTCTTAGATGAGGCTAAAAGAGTTTTGGACGATCGTCTGGTTTCACCGTTACGACTTCCTCCTGGATATAAAAAAAGTCTTGCCGAGTCCGTCACTAGTTGAAAATCCGGCTGACCCGCCCAGGTGGTCGGCCGAAGCGTCTATCATTGAAGAAAAACCATCTGAACCCATACTAGACGAAAGTCAAAAGGTCGAGGTGGCGGTTTACCCAGTCTTGCCTTCAGAGGTTCCATCTTCAGATGATACAGTCACCAGGGAGAACAAGGATGACACCGTCCAAATTCTTTTCGTAAGCACAGACTCCGATGAACAAGGGGGCAATTTACCCATTCCTTTACCACAGGAAGGAAGTTCATCAGAGTCATACCCGGCCGTCTATTCGGTCCCACCTCGAAGCAACCTAGTTGTTTCCTTTGACTGGAATCAACTAGGCAGACCCCGTTTACCGGCTAGTATACCATTCCAAATCATTGCTCAAATATATAGAATGGTTATGGCCGGTACCATCATAGATGAAGGGGCTTCTGTGAGTATCCTTTCCTCGATTGCTTGGAATGCGCTTGGTTCGCCATCACGTTTTCCTGAGATGAGAAATCTAACAGGCTTTGAAAAAGGAACCAGTCGACCGTTAGGGATCCTTCCCAATGTGCCCATAACATTGAGAGGGAAAACCGTTCATATGAACGTAATGGTAGTCCAAGGACCCCTGGATTATAATCTACTCCTTGGATGAGACTATATTTATTGCATGGGAGCCATTATCTCATCACTCTTTAGAGTAATGTGTTTTCCGTACGAAGGAAGAGTGGTCAAGCTCGTAGACCAGCTTTCATTTCCCGGATCACACATAGAAAATAGTCATATACCATCCCTGAATGGTCTTTTCACACAAGGAATGTCTCATCAATTCCCAGTCCGCCCACCTGATGAGCGCGAGTGATTCGGGGGACATGACTGAAACCCAGGGGGCATGCACCCTGGTCTACTTCGGCAGGAAAACTTCGGGTATAGGGTAGGTTTCCGCGAGAGATATATGACTAGTCTGTACTCCCGTCTGTGATTGGAAAAGGGGGTTAGACTGGAATAAGATTCCCTCGTCAAAGTTATGTGAGTGGAGGCGTCTGCACCGCTCGCCTTTGTCTATTTCGATAGACATCACCGAAGAAGTGTTTTGTTTGCGGTGTGAATAGAACAATCTTTGGTAACCTGAAAGAGGTAGACCTACCTTGATAAAACAAATGTTTTGTCGGTAGAATAAAAGGTGACCTTGAAGCTTTATTTTATACCTGGGGGCATGCAAACCTTTTGGCGTGCAAGCGAAGAGTGACCATTTATTTTTTTAAATTTGTAGGTCCTCTAACCATTTAAACTCGTAGGATTGGTCGTTTGCTAACTTGCATAAAGAAAGGATGTGGGGAAAAACTCTAAAAATTGTCGTCTTCATATATGAGACATTCTGATTATACGACTGGATTAATCGAGCAGTTTTAACGCAGACTTCATGCTCGTTAAAAAATAAACATAAGCAATGAGCAAATGTTTTCCCCAGCGTTTAAGCTCAATAAAAAATGAACCAATTCTCGGTAAATAATCATCGTGAATGTAGTACTTCAGCCTTTAAAGCCTTGGTCGTGTTCCCATCATCACCTCCACTCTGTATTGGCCGATCATTCACCTCCATTTGATTGTTTACCCATTTTGAGGAACAACTGCAAAGAGTGATCCCGTTAGCCATCCTTGTAACACTGCCATGATTGGAAAATTCCAAACCTTACCTGGAATCAGCTACTACCCAATTTTATCATTCGTTCCTCAAAGACGAGTCTCCTTTAAGCTCTTTTCAACTGACTCGTAAAATATGAAAAGATTGCCGAGCCATTGGCCTCTCCAGCTCGTTAAAGGGACCGGAAGTGCTATACCTACTTTAGATTTTAATCTTTTTAGACTTGAGGGATTATTACACAAAAAGATCGAGTGCTTTTTTTGTTCGGCTCGTTAAAAGTATCGAAAATTCATCCCTTCTGTATTATTTTATACTTTTTCGGACTTAAGGGATTAGATGACGAAAAATGGATTTTGGAGTTTCCTTTACATCCCTTTTTAGACTCTCTAAAATTGAAAAGGACCGAGTTATCTTTGTCGTTAAACTCGTTAAAACCTAATAGCAACCAACTTATCCATAGCAGACAAGAACGAGTTTCACTATCGCTAGGCTCGTTAAAACATAGCGATGGGTTTGCCCGAAGGGAAAATTATAGAACAAGCATATGTTATCCTCCTCAAGCTTGACAAAAATAAAGAGGTACTGGTCAGCAATGACTGGGGAAAAATTGGGAAGAAAACTTGAAGAAACTTTGTTGGTAGCAAGTCGCTCTTGAACATGACACTTTCACTCCACATCCAAGTCGGGTTGGGTTG
The DNA here is from genome assembly GCA_031772625.1 of Pinus tabuliformis. NCBI lineage: Eukaryota > Viridiplantae > Streptophyta > Pinopsida > Pinales > Pinaceae > Pinus > Pinus tabuliformis. Next base: position 1,804,712,584 of record CM062819.1, read on the forward strand.
TTTCATTCACCGGTCACATCACCATGGTCCCATCACACCATCCACATTTGGGGTTAATGCTACCAATCCATCACGTCAGTGTCGCTGATATGTTCAAGAGAAGTCACTCAGAGAATTCACCTGTGTCTCACTCGCTGCAATACATTTACGCTCCATTCTTTCATGACCATCACCTTGAACCTTATATCACCAGATCGTTTTCACCTCCATTAAAATCATTTGCTCTGTTTCGTGTCATTGATGTGGGATTCATTAAGGCCCTCCTATGACGGATCGCTTCTTGTCGAAATCAGCTCATTATCCAAGAAGTTGATCTAGGAACACCCCTTTCAGTCTTTGAAGCTTGCATGCCTCAATGGCAAGTTTCTCACTTCCGGCGACAGGTTTACATCAATAGCCTTCGACCGAAAGATTTTGCGTGGTGTTCAATGCCAAGTCCTTCATTCACACCACGTGAATTGTACTGCAGTAACTTGAGGGTCATTATCATTATCGGTGATTCCTCTCACGCCTATTAACAGCTTACATCATTGGCTGGTAATCAGGTGATGTCTTTCCATGTTCGAATCCAGAACATCTCTCACATGGATCGACTTGTACTTTGAGTGAAGATCGAATGAGATTGAAGACCCGGGATCTAGTTTCATCCATCCGGGCTGCGATATATATTCACGGAAATAAAGACATCAAATGTACATCATTGCTGCACATATAATCATCCAATCAAAGGGATGATGGCTCTACCAGAATCATCAATCTACACTCAGACGATTGTCTATCCTATGTACATGAAAATGAATTTATAAAGCTGAGCATGGGAATGCCCGCCTCAGCTAGATCATGAAAATATTATGAAGATAATGTATTGTATTGTATCTTATTGCAGGTCTCCTCCCAGCTTGAAAAAACTTCGGATCCTCATGATAAAGCATTTCACCCGACATCAAAAAGATTAACGATGTCATGCTTTAGGGGGAAACTGTTATAGACATTTTTAGGCACTGCAACCCCAAGCATAAAATGTCCATAAACCAAGGGCTCCTAAGTCCCTAAACGTGTTGTTCCAACCCCTAAAGGAACAAGCTCAACTGATTACAGCTTCTCCCATAAGTTCTCCATGAAAAACCACTCAGAACTGGTCAAAACAAGACCATTTCACCTGCTCCATAGGCAAAGTGCGTTGCATCTCACCTAAGTACACTCTGTGGGTGCGTTGCATTTCAAAAAGCCCTTCTATGGAGTGCGATGGGCGAGAAGTGACAAATGGCAATGTCAATCCGCGAGGTGGAGAGGCATGGAATCACACTAAGGTGTGGTAGCTACCTCTGGTGGAGAGGCATGGAAGGTAGCTACCACACCTTTGTTTTACTTCAAAATAGTGACCTACATAGGTCCAACCTGAAATCTTTTTTATCCTAACAAGATTTAGTCTAGGGAATTTGAAACTGAGCACAAGGCTTTAGCTGGAATTCCACTGGCCAACTAGCTTAAGATTTCCTTATGTTGGTAGCTTCCTTCCTTCCTCCACAACGTCCTATCAAATGTTTAACTGTTTTGTTTGTCTCTCCTTCAAGGATGCCTCAAGTTTCTCTCTTATCCTCTTCACTCTATTTTCCAATTGAGAGGGTATATTTCCCAAGGAAGGATTCTGAGTAGGCAACCACCTTGCCCATAATATTTTTTAACTTTCTAGAATGTGAAACTTTTCTCAACATTACTTTTGAATGTGATTTTTATGGCTAACTACATGAATCATTTATGTATCAATAAAATTTAAACTAAACATTTTTCTTCCACTAATTATTCGGCCTCAAGATGGCCCATGGCTCCAATAGTTTTTCACTACAATAATTAAATAATTACAAGTTTACTATGGGATATTACATATATTATAAAGTAGTTTTTTTTATTTTTATTAGAAATTGACATTTATTGTTATCCTTGTTAATTTTAATATGCAGAAATTTTTAAATAATTGAGTTTAAGTTGTTGAAATATATCATAAAGTAAGTGTTTTGATGTTTATTAGAAATTGATTTTTATATGGATTGGAAACCATATAAATTAAATGACTAGTAAACAAAAAAATTATTATTAGGGTTTTTTCGATATTGTGAAATATATCATAGAGTAAGTGTTTTGTTATTTATTAGAAATTGATGCTTATTCATATGGTTGTGGAAACATGTAAATTGGATTGTTAGTAAACATGTAAATTGGATGGTTAGTAAACATGATTATGCATCAATCCATGGTTAGCTTCAAAACACTTTCTTCATAATACATCTGACATTACCAAAGATTAAAAAAGAAAATTATAAAAAAAATATTAAATTATATATATCTTTTAAATATTATTGTTATTAATTATAAAAAAAAAATTAATATACAAGTCTAACATATATATACACTAACAAGAACATATAACAACATATTTGACAATGAATATTCATTTACACTTTATTATGGAAACTTTAAACATGTGAATAGGTTTTATTACAATACCATTGCCCAATAATGTGACATAGTAATATCACATGAAAAAATCATAACTCCATTTATCGCCACTTTATTATGGAAATTTTAAACATGTGAATAGGTTTTATTACAATACCATAGACCGATAACATGGCATATTAATATCACGTGCTTGAAAAACCATAACTTGATTTAGCTCCGTAAAACCATAACTCGATTTATCTACACTTTACCATGGAAATTTTAAACATGTGAATAGGTTTTATTACAAAACCATACACCAATAACATGACATATCAACACCATGTGCTGAAAAACTATAACTCAATTTATCTCCCATTTATTATAAAAATTTTAAACATGTAATTAGATTTCATTTCAATACCATAAATCAATAACATAACATATTAATATCGTATGCTAAGAAAAAAAATAACTCATTTTATATCATAATTATTTATGTAATTTTTTTATTAATAAATCTAATTAAAAAAATAACATAACTATTTTTAAATTAATTAATATAAAATTATAAATTAAAATTAAAATAAACTATTTTTTATCATTATAAATTTTAAATTTGATATAATAATGAAATTTAATACTAAAATTATAAAAATGCAATAAATAATAAAATAATTTTAAAAACTAATTCAAATTATTCTGATGTCAGAATTGAAAATTATAAATATATTCTACTATTTATTTATATATCTCAACAACGTTCGCAATAAAAAAATATTGATTTCTTTGGTAAACCTTATTAATATTAAAATGCTATACATTCATCCTCATTTTCGAAACAAAAACTAAATTCAAACAAATCCTTTTAAAACACTCCTCATTTTCGAAACAAAAACTAAATTCAAACAAATCCTTTTAAAACACGGAACCAAGTTAGGAAGAATTCTAGTGAGATCACTCGTCAGGCACTCTATGTTTTGTTTACCAACTTATCAGATCACTAGTTCGCATACATGTTATATGTATGATAATTCCCCTATGCATATAGCTTCGTTATTTCCTCATATGAATAATGTCAAAGGGGTAATTAACTTTAAATCTATAAAGATATGATAAAATGGTAACTCGTTATTAATTTATAAAAATCTATTAAATAGATCATAAATGAATGTCAATGTAGGATATTTTCTTCGTTATTTTAAAAAGTTTATTTAAGAGGTATATTAATAAATATTTTTTGAATTATAAGTAGTGAATTATTGTAACTGTTCATTTCAAGATATTCAAATTCAGTTCAAATCCATATTCCAATCCCACGACCTTGAAATTGGAAAAAAAATCAAACAATTATTGGAAAAAAAAAATCAAACAATAACATTCAGCTTGACTATATATATTTTTATTTTATTTTATAACATTCATAAATTATTAAATAATTTTCATATTAGTTATATATTATAATTCAAATTATGGACATTTATAATTAAAATTTATATAGTAATATATAATTATAATAATGAATAAATTATATAAATATTATATAAAAGTTTATACAATGTTAAATTATTATGTGTAATTTTTGTATATATAATTATATTAAAATATATATATTAATATAGAATTATTATTTTTTTTTGTTAACTTTGGCAGAGCTGCTATCTATATTTCAATTTCAAAATTTACATCTATCATTTGTCACAGGTGGTTAACCTGCCCGGAGGAAACCAGGTAACCACCTGTCTGCATTAAAACCAGCCCAAAACTTGAAAATGTTCATCTCTATGTATCTAGCATGTCTATTTTTGCAAGCTCTACTCATTATCCTATCCTTTATTTTAAGGTAGTACATCATATTCCAGTTTATCACAAAAAGAAATCACTGACGGACTTAACATACAGTATCAATCTTCATCCGAGGAAATTATAGGGGTAGGTACCCTAGCACTTGATCCAGGGATGCCACTCCTTTGCTCCATTGTCCATTTCAGGTCTCTCAACATTTGTTCAATTCTCCCCAAGATGAGGTTGTTGTGAGAGGCCTGAATTTGTACTGCTGCAATTTCCTTGAGGAGCACAGGCTTGATGTTTTCCATTTCCTCCTGGTTCTGGTTCCTTTGCTGTTCATTCTGTTACCGCATTTCTGCTTCTTCTTCTTGACGAGCAGCATGATTCAGGTTCATGGCTCTAGCCACCACATGCTTCATAATCCATTATTGTTGCAGAGTTTTGCTAAAGAGGGAATTACGGCTCCACGTGTTGCCAGGGTCTGGCACCATGGCCTCCCATTCCTCCCTGGGGACATCCTGGTTCATGTTGATAGATCTCAGCTCCCTCTCCCAGCTAGCTATCTGCTCCATGATTTCAGGTGGGTTCCAGCCATGTACGCATCTATTATGCTCATCATGTGCTCTGCCTAAGATTTCCTGCCTTTCCTTTCCATAGTTTTTTTGGTGCCCTCTTCTTGTTTTGGTACACGTTTCACTTTCCTTGGGGCCATTTTCCTTCTTGGCTGAGATTTTGTTCCCTTTTTCTCCTTGTCTCTGAACTAACTGTTGCAATTTACTATATGTTTCTTACCTATCAAAACATGATAACATAAGTCAGTAACATGGTTTAGAATTTGATTGTTGATCCAATTACCTACCATCCTTTCCTTGCCAGGATTCTGGTTTCCCGGGATAGGATAATGGTATAATGGTGCATCCTGCACCGAGGGTCGGCCTTTGAAATAGCCCATTTTGTTTTCTCCACTCAACATGGCTAAGGGTACCTCTTGCTGCCCAGGTTTCTAGCTTTCTGAGGGCCTGTACAAGTCGTCTCTCCTCCCTGAATGCCTAAGGAGGTGGCTTTCTCTCCTTTTTACCAGGGATTTCCTACCAATTCTTCCTCTGGCCTTTTCTATAAATTTTCTTGGTACTTGGGTCCAGATACTTATGGGAGTACCTCTCCTTCCTAAGGTCCCCTCCTTCCCTGCTCTGATAACATTCCTAGAGTTGGTCTTTCCTTTCCTCAGGAGGCCATTGGTATTTTCCCCGGATGACCAGTAGTTATCCTCAGAGCCAGGACTTTCTAGCCTGCTCCTCTGGTCAGAGGTGGACACTGCTGCCCTGGTCTGAGGGCTCCTACATACTGGCTTTGTCTACTTCCTGATCTGGGCTTCATGGTCCTCTCAGGCATGTTGCCTAGACTCCTACTTCTAGCTACAGTGTAAAAGATCAAGTAAGAGGTTGAGACTACATACCACCTTATCCCACCATTGCCGTATCCTTTTCCTGTTTGTTGCTCCCATCGTCCACCAACTTTCTACGTTCCAGTTGGCTGCATTCTCTGCTGCATGCGAGTAGCTATTGCCACCTCAGGCCCTCTTGGGGTTATTCCTTTCCTTCTGTCCCTTCTTACCTCCACCTGTCCTATTCCTTTACTGGCACTCTTTCCGGAGTCCTCATCTTGGGATGTGCCTCGACCGTTCTGTCCACCTTTACTCCACATCACTCCTTACGTCCTCCCGACTGCTCTTGCCATGTACTATCTACCCTTTTGCTACCATTTTCCGTCCCTTCTCTGACCCTCTGCCCGGCCTCACTCCTGCCCTCAACCATCTCATTCCTTGATTGCCCCTCTGCTGGAATCTCAGGATGCGATCCATCCTTGCCCTGCTTCGTCAGTTGCCCCTTTTTCCATTTAATCCTTTCATTTCGCTCGTGTGTCCTTTCTGTCATCACCGGTTGTGTCCTTTCCCCGCTTCTGCCACTTTCTGCCTTTTCCTGAACATTCCATCGCCTCCCACCTTATTTTTCTGGGTCTCTATTTCCATCGTTATTGATTACAAGGAGTTTTTGCAGCTGTGCCCCCTCCTCTGGGTGAGGGAGCTCTATCCCTCCGAGATCCATCGACCTTCCACTGTTTTTACTCCCCCAATTAGCCAACCATTCTGCCGGTCCATTTCCTTTTCTCTCTACATGTGTAGGGAGAATATAGTCTACTATGTTTATCAATTTCCTTATTTCACTAGTCAACCATGCTGTTCTCCAGCTCCGACAAACCTTTTCCATTTGTGTATTGTTTTGCAGTCATTTTACCATGTCGACAACCAGTTTCGAATCACCTTCAATCTAAAGATTCTAGTACGTTTCCCTGATGGCAATTTCGAGTCCACGTTTTAGCGCATGTAACTCAGCTTCATTATTCGTCACTTCTCCGCAATCCATCACATAAATTCTCAGGGTGGTTCCTCCATCGTTCCTGAATAATCCCCCTATTCCTGCTTCACCCAGATTACCTTTTGCTGCCCCATCAAAGTTTAGCTTGACAAAGCCTTGGGGTGGATGCCTGTAAGTGCTAATCTCCTCGACCTCTCTAGTTTGAGGTTTTCTTTTTGTTCTATTTGTCATGCTCTGCTTTAATTGTAGGCATTGCAAGATTCTCTCCTCTATTTTGTTGATTTTCTAGTCTTCGTCATTCCACCATTCTGCTAAAATAGTTTCTCTAATATTTTGTGTGGTTTCTTCCATATTTCGACCGAGGTTCTCCTGTCTTCGTTGAATATCACTCTGTTTCTTTCCTTCCAGATGTTCCAAAGCATAAAACCTATGGACAACGTCCATGCGCAGTTTAGGATTTGGTTCTGGTAAGGTTTTATTGGCCAATTTTCCAGTGTATTTTTTATATTATTGTAGTTTCTATGACTGTTTTCAAACATTTGCTAGTGATTTCTCCACAGGTTGTAGCTGACGATGCAGCTGTTGGTTAGGTGCTCCATCGTCTCCTCTTGTTCCTATCATAATGCGCATCGCGAGGGTCCCTACATGCCTTTCTTCTATATTTGATCACAGGTTAGTGCACAACCATGATGTAGGATCCATAGAAAGAAAGCTACTTTAGGCCAAGTCTTAATTTTCCAAATATTTTTCCATTTTTTTAATGCTATAGGTCAATTGTGCCCTGCCTTCAAATGGTAACCTTCCGCTATAGAGAATGTTCCTTTGATTCGAGTTCCCCATCGTAGTATATCTTTCCCTGTTTTAACTGCAACTTTCCTGCATGCCATTTCTTTGCTTAAGTTTCTCAGCTTGCTATCTCTGGGGCTGCTACCCAGTCACCCTTTTGCTTTCAATTTCATCAATATTCCCCTATACTTCGCTTCCAGAAATTTCCGACCAATTCACCTTCTGTTCGAGAGGTAAATTCATGGATTTCTTGGAGGGATTCTTTGTGGAGAATCTTTTCTCTCTGTTGCCAAGATTCCTCCCAGAACTTGGAAATGTCCCCTCTCTTACTTCCCAGAAGCTGTAATCTCTTATTAGATCTTTATTGGTTCTAGATAAGTTCCATATTGCTGATCCTTTTTTCTCTGTTTGACTTCTCATCTTGTCTTCTGGCATCTTTGTCGCCTCGTATTTCTTCTCCCATATTTTCTTCCACAAGTCCTGCCCTCCCTGTATCCACCGCCACCATAGTTTTTCTCCCATCACTTGGTTGAGGGTGTAAGGGTCCCGCAGACCTAATCCTCCATCTTTGATAGGTTTGCTGAGCCATTCCCAGGAGAGCAATGCCCATTTTTGTGTTTTACTTGTTCCTTGCCATAAAAATTTCTTAAACATAGCTACTAATTTTTAACAGATAGTTTTAGGGACGACTTGGCTAGACATCTGATATATTGGGATGGATTGCAAGACTGCTTTTAATAAGATTATCTGGCTAGGGGTATTCAAAGCCCGAAATGTCCAATTATCTATCTTCTTTTGTATCCTGCCTATAAGAGGTCCCCAATTTGCTACTCTGTACTGATGTTCATTAAGCATGATGCTGAGATACTTAGCTGGAAAAATTTCTATTTGGAATCCCATTGTTCTTGCCAGGAATCTTTGGGATGCAACTTGGGTGTTAAAGAAGAAAATTTATGATTTCTCATTGTTAATCTCTGTCCCTGAGGCTTTCATAAACTCTAAGAGAATTTTTAGAATCTGTTGGGCTTCCTTGAGAGTAGTCTGTCCGTAGAGCATGACATCATCTACGAATTGCTGATGTTTTATAGGAATTTTTATACCCCATATGCGCAATCCCTTTATCTGTTCATTGGCCAGACGTGCTTTCACCAGCCGGCCCAGGCCTTCTGCTGCTAGAGTGAATAAGAACGGGGAGAGGGTATCTCCTTGTCGGAGACCTCTCGCAGGTTTAAAAGCTTCTGATGGGGATCCATTTAGCAAGACTAACATCACCGGAGTATTAACCATTGACATTATCCAATTCACCCATCTCTCGTCAAAGCCATAAGCCTTTAGGATACCCCCAAGTATTCCCAGTTGAGACGATCATAAGCCTTCACTAGATCTAATTTGATCGGCATACCTTTGTTTTTGGAATTTGCCAGTGAGTGTATTACCTCTTGAGCAATTACTATGCCATCTGTTATTTGTCTTCCTTTAACAAATCTAGTTTGCTCCTAAGCTATGAGGTCAGGAAGGATTGGTTTTAGTCTGTTTACCATTATTGTAGCCAATATTTTGTATATTACATTACATAGAGCTATTGGTCTGAAGCCCTGGGATTCTTCTGAGTTCTCCATTTTCGGAATCAGAGCAAGGAAGGTGGCGTTTAGGGCCATGTGCATTTGCTTTGTGCCTCTTGATTCTTCCACTAGTTCCACAAGATCCTAGCTCATGAAGCTCCTAGGAGGCTTGGTAGAATTCTATAGTGAATCCGTTTGGCCCTAGGGGACTTGTTCTTCGCCATTTTTTTTACTACTGCCTCCACTTCTTCTTTCATTATCACCCTAGGTAGTGCTGATTTTGATCTCTGGTCACTTTATTAGAGATATATTGGCAGACAGTGGTTATTTCCTCCTCCCTTCGTATATTAGGTTCAGTCAGGATCCCTTTGAAGTGGTCTACCAGTAACTTCTCCATTTCTTTTTGTTGAAGTATCCTATTCCATTGACTATCTTTGAGTCAAAAGATTCTATTATGCTGTCTATGGTTCAACATTGCTTCGTGGAAGAATTTTATATTTCTCTCCCCTTCTTTTAGCCATTGAACTCTTGATTTTTGTTTCCATAGAATTTATTCTTGCTTTCTTCTTTCCTCGATTTGGGTAATCACCCTCCCTTCCTCCTCTTCCAGATTCACACTTCTTCCTCCCTCTATGACTTCTTGTTGGATTCTCTTCATTCTTGCTTGTAGTATTTCTTTCTCTTTTTGAATGTTACCAAATTCCTCTCTGTTCCATTTCTTTATTTTGGCTTTTAGGTCCTTTAGTCTAATATGGAAAGTATACATTTTGCTTCTACCTTCCATGCCATTTTTACTCTCCTGCCACCAAGTTTTCATTTTGTCTATGAAAGTTGTATCTCTTAGCCAGAAGGCCTCGAACCGAAATGGCCTGTTTTTATTCTGAGGATTCATTGCAATCTCCAATTTAATAGGCTAGTGGTCCGACCCTATAGGTGGAAGAATGGAAGCTTCATAGGAGATATCCTTTCCTATGAGTTGTTTAGAGGCTAGGAATCTATCCAGCCTTGATACTATTTGTCTGTTCCCTCCTCTTCTATTATTCCAAGTAAATTTTCCATTTATAGTTGGAATGTCCACCATCCTTAATTCCATTTGCAAGTCTCTGAATCTCTCCATCTCTGGGTCCTCTCTCTGAATTCCTCCTTTCTTCTCCTCTTTTGAAGTTTTCATATTGAAATCTCTTGCAATGATCCACATCTGTTCCTTATGCATATTCCCAAGCTTTTGCATATGAGTGATGAAGCTACCTCGATCTACTGGGGTGTGGGGCCCATAGACTGCTGAAACTAGAAACCATTCACTTTGCCCTATGAGTCTAAATTTTCCTGTAAGGATTCTGGGCATACCTATCCACCAGTCTGTTATGACTTCTGCTGGGTTCCAGAGGACTGCAATCCCTCTTGCACTTCCTTTAGCATCTAGGGTTACTTGCTCATATTTAGGTTTAATTTTATTTAGGATTTCCTCCATCTTCTGGCTGGAAATTTTAGTTTCCTGGATCAACATTATCTGGGGTTTGTCTTTTCTCAGCCGTTCTGCTAGGTGTCTCTGCTTCCCTTTACTATTCAGACCTATTATATTCCAGGATGTAATAATCATTGGGGGGTTTGATTGAGGTTTTGGAACACCGCCGAGAGTGGAACAACTTGCCCTGTGTTTACTAGCATTTCCCCCATGAGCTGGATTGAATCCTTAATGTTTTTTCTGCCTCGATTCTTTCCTCCTTTTAATTTTCCTTGCTGGTCTGGTCGACTTTCCTTTTGAATCTCTTGATGCTCTTCCATCTCTGATTTGCCTTTTCCCTGTTTGGCTTGATATTGCTGGAATGTTTCTGCATAGAGTCTTTTTTGATCCTCGGGGATAAATCACTCATCCAAGTTTCTCCATTCATTTAATAATTTTCTCAGGACTTCTTCTTCTATGCTTAGGTCTTCCCCCCTATTTATCTCCATTTTTGTCACCATATTTTATGTCTGTTCTTCCTATTCTTTTTCTTTTTCTGAGATATCACTCTATGCTTTTCTCTTGGTGTGGGTCCTTTCACTACTTGAGTTGCTTTCTTTCTCTTTGTCTTCTTGGTATTCCACTGTTTTATTCTCATCATCCCCCTCTTCTTTGAGGATTTCAAAGTTGTTTGATTTTCCTGGGTGTTCTTGCTGCTCCTTTTTTCCTTCATTAGAGTTTTCTTTTGTTGGTCTTCTTCTACTCTTCACCTCCTGGAACCCCTCCTCGTCTGTTTGTTTTTTTTCTGCTACTTACTTTTTCTCTCCTCTTCTTCCGCTGTTAGTGGGCACTCTTTAACCAGGTGTCCATATTCATGACATCTGCGGCATCTAAAGGGTATATGTTCATAGTCCAGGGTTTGTTGCCATACCTCTTCGTGGTACTCTAACTCCACTGTATCAGGAATCGGGTTAGCGATATTCATGTATATACATATCCTAGAATATGAAGTATACCTTCCTTTCTTCGTAGTTTCTGCTATTTTCACAAAAGTCTCTATCGTGTTTCCTATCCCTTCCAGAATTTTCAAGTCCCAGAAGTCCATTTGTAAGTCGAATAATCTAACCGATACTGGTACTACTAAATTTTTTTCCTTATTGGGGTTATAACATTCTTCCTAATATGTCATGAATAAACCAGCATTATAATAGAAATAAGGGCCATTTTCAAACACTCTTTCTTTGTCTTGCAGGTTTGAGAAGATTACCGTAAAGAATCCTTTTGCTCCCAGCTTCAGCTTGATGTGTCCTAGGGGCTGCCATTTTTGTTGAATCCATCTGGTGAGGTCTTTTTCTGACGGCCAGACTCCAACAAACTTGCAAATCATGGCGTGATCTTTCATGTAGCTTCTGTACCTTTCCAGTTTGTTTGGTGGGATTACAAACCATGGTTTCTCCTCCGCACATGGCAGACATTTGCCCCTTCTGCTTGCCTGCCAGGTCGCCCCTAGGACAGGGCCTGCGTTCTACTTTCCTACTACCGGATGACTGTTTTGTCCTTCGCCTGCCACTGCATCTCGGTAGGAGGGGATCTCTCCCCTCCTGACCTCTTCCATCATTGTTGTTACTCTCGGTTTCAACGCTTGTCTTTTGCTGTTACTCTTAGGTTTCTTCTCTGTTGTCTGTCTTGGTTTCTCCCCGTCGTCTACCTCATGGTCACCTGGCCATTAGGGTTTGTTGCAGAGCTCCAGATCAAAATCCCTCCACCTTTATTAAATTTTAATATATAACTATTTTTATAAATAAATAAATTATATTAATTTATATTATAATTATTGAAAAATTTTAAGTTAAGTAAAAAATTATATTGGTATAATTTTTTTTTAATAACTAAAACTGTTGTGAATTTTATTTATATGTTAAAAACAGAGAGGGTCTTTGCCAAGGCAGCCCTACATACATGGCTGTAATCTTGCTTTTGTTGCCTTTAGGATGTGGCAGTTTCATAATTTATGGAAAAGACTTTCCCCATTTACATTTAAGATCCCTTTCATGAGAGTGCTACCTAAGTTCGCCATGTGATCTGCTTCCTTGTTGGAATTTCTGAGAATATGATAAAATTTATATGAATCAAAGCTCTGAAGAACCATCTTCAGTCTGTCCATGATTTTGTTGAGTCCAGCATTGTTGAAATATTCCTCCTTGATTAGTTTTTTAATTAAAATTTCTGAGTCTCCAAAGACTTGAATATCTTTGGCTCTTTTCTCTCTGGCAATGTGGCAGGCCTTAAGCAGCCCCAGAATCTCCGCTTGATTGTTTGTTTTCTCACCAAGACCCCAGGCAAAAGAAACAGTGGAGAGCCCTTCCGTGAAGTAGATGATCCCACCAGCGCCTGCGGCTCCGGGATTCCCTTTGGACGCTCCATCAAAGAAAATAGTAGTTAGATTTTGGGCCCTCCACCAGCTTTGAAAGATGTCATCAGTCTCTATTTTTCTCCAATCCGGGTTTGCTTTCAGGGGTGAGATTCTGTACTTTCGGGGATGTGGCTCCAAGGTAAGCCACCTCTTTTCTTCCGGCCTGAGCAAGGGGTCTTCCTTGAAATATTGCTGCTGAGCCGCTTCCAATAGAAGGGCCTTAGCTTTTGCAGCAACTTGGGTCGGGGAGTGCTGCATATCATTGAATATCTGTTGATTTCTAGTTAACCACAATTGCCAACATACAAATTTGGGCAGCGCTATCCAAACTTTGCGCCAAAAGGACTTGGGAGGGGTACTTATGGGGTAGCTGGCACTCCATGTCGCAAATAGATCTAAGACAGAGGTTTGCTGAGGGAAAGAGATCTACAAATCATGGAGAAGAAGCCCCCATACCTCCTTGGCAAAAGCGCAGTCCAGAAACAAGTGCTGGGCAGTTTCTAGATGACATCTGCAGAGTGCACATCTATGAGGCCCTTCAATCTTCCTTTTTGCCAGATTGTCCCCTGTCAATAACTTGTTGTGTACCAAGGTCCAGAAGAAAAAAATTATTTTTGGGAGAGCTAATGGCTCCCAAACCTGCTTCCAAACGGCGGGAGTATGGTGGCTGTTCTTGGATCCCTGAAGAGTCCTATATCCCTCTGCTGAGGTGTATACTCCAAACTTTCCCCATCCCCATCTATCCTTCTTGAATCTACTGACAGGAGTGGCATCTTCGAGCAGGTCCTCAAGCTGAGTCGATTGGTCTCTTAGGTGCTCTGGGACTCCATGGAAATCCCATATTATCCATTCTCCATGGTTGTCCCAGCTTGCCAGATCATAAACTCTATTTACTCCTGCTCGTTCAAGCCAATTTCTGAGCTCAGCGATATCTTCTCTTTCCGCCAGCGGTTCTTTTCCCATAATTCGGTCTTTCCATAAGTGAGTGGACTTTCCATTTCCGGGAATTCTGTACATGTGTTTTTTAAAGAACTCGCTGCTCTTACAACAGAGCCTCCATACCTGCGAACAGGACGCTGTAGACTGCAGTTGCATTTTGCTGAGCGCTTCTTTATCTGTATATTTTGAGTGTAAAATTATGCTGATTGGATGGGAGGGATCGTTGATTATTTTCCACAATAGTTTTCCACCCAGCGATTTGTTAACAAGGGAGGGGTCCCGAATTTGAAGTCTGCCCTCATCAATTGGCCTCTTAACCGTGTCCCAATTAACTAAGTGCATCTTTTTATCGTTGCCTTTCCCACCTTGCCATAGGAAATTCCTTAGAAGGGTAGCAATCTGATCCGTGACATGTCTGGGGGCAAGGAGGAATGCTGCCTGATAAATGGGCAGAGCTGACAGCTGAGATTTAATTAGAATGGTTTTGCTACCTTTTGTTAACTAGTATACTCCCTAGGCAGCAATTTTGGATTTGATTTTGCTGATAATATGAGTCCATAGAGACCTCTTGTTCACCCCTGAGGTAATGGGAAGACCAAGATATCTGAAGCTGTCCCATTTGGCATGACCTTTGAACCCAAGGATCTTCGATATATTTGTGATCTCTTGTTGTTCAGTGTTCCAACTGTAGATTTCGCTTTTGCTCTCATTCATAAGAGCACCAGTCACCCTGTAATAAATTTTCAGCACATTGTCAACAACTTTCACTATTCTGGTGGAAACACCTCCAAGGAGCATAGAATCGTCTGCGAAGAGGGCATGATTTAGTGGAGTTGCTACATTAGAAGGTTTGAGCCCCGGGAGGGAGCCAACGGCTTTTTTAGTTGCTAGCTTTCTACTGAGAGAATCGAACATAAGGATATACAGGAAGGGAGAGAGAGGGCAGCCCTGCCTGATACCTATCTGAGCTTGGAAGAAGGGTGTTAGACGACCGTTGATGAGGGGGGAAATCCACGGGGATTCTATGCATGCTTTAATGAGCTGGACAAAATGCTGAGAGAAACCAAAAGAAAGCAGAACTTTGCATAGGAACAAGCGATTTACTCTATCGAATGCATTCGCCATATCGAGTTTGATCAACATACCTTTCTCACCCCGCTGTTTGCTTGAATGGATGGTCTCCTGAACTTGAATGACATTGTCCATAATATATCTGCCTTCCACGAATCTGCCTTGAGTGCTCGAAATCAACTTTTTGAGTAGAGGCTTGAGTCGATTTGCTAGGAGTTTGGCTATGATTTTGTAAGAAGCATTACACAACGAGATAGGTTTGAATCTTGCAAAGGTATCTGGATTGGTTTCCTTGGGGATTAAAGCTAGATAGGTGGAGTTGATGCCTCCTCCTATCTTTGCTTTTCTCATAAAACCTCTAATCATTTTAAGGAGATAAGTTTTGATAACTTCCCAACTGGATTGATAAAAATGGATTGTGAATCCGTCAGGCCCAGGGGCCTTATCGGCTTCCATTCATTAGATTACTTTGATAACCTCCTCGTTTATAATGGGTCTCCATAGGGCTGTGTTTTCATCTGCGTTAACTAGGAGGGGAATATTGGATAGAAAGTCAGAGACTTCCTCTTCATCGCCTTGGATTCCATTGTTGTATAGATTCCTGAAGTGGGCTTCAGCAACGCCTTTCACCTAGTCAAAGCCTTTGCAGACTTGTCCCTCCAAGGTTTTAATTTCCACTATATGGTTCCGGGATAGTCTAGCTCTGTATTGTCTATGGAAGTAAGAAGTGTTCTGGTCCCCTGCCTTTAACCATAAACTTCTAGACTTTAATCTCCAATATTCTTCTTCAGCTCGGAAGGATTGGTAGGTGGATCATTGTGCTTTAACTTCCTCGTCCAAGAGTTCTGTTGTAATATCTTTATTCTCCATTTCCGTTTGCATTGGGTGCAGCCTCTGAACTGCCTCTTTTCTTTGGTTGGTTGGATTGGGGTCTGGCTTTTATAACCACTCCTTCAGCACATATTTCGTAGCCTTCAACTTCTCTTCCCAGATGTAGCTAGGGGAGCCTGTGATGGGTTTGACCCATGCAGCTTTCACTGTCTCAATAAAGCCCACTTTCTCGATCCATAGAGGGCTGAATCAAAAGGGAATGGGGCCCAGATCTTCTTTATCTTCCAATAGTAGCTGTATTGGCATATGATCAGAAGTCAATTTTGGCAGGAATTTTGTGATGGCGATCTTTTTGTTCAACAAAAGGGCACTTTAGACCAGAAATCTGTCCAGCCGGGCGGAGATATGTTCCGGCCCAGCCCAATTATTTGACCATGTATACAACCCATGGACTGGAGGGAAGTCTAAGAGGTCCCAGTTCTGAACGAGCTCCTCCACCGTGGCCAGCATGGAGTCTCTGGTGCTGGAACCTCCCCTCTTCTCTTTTGGCTTCATGACTATATTTAAATCTCCTGCTATGATAATATTATTTGGGGAATGTTGTTCTAGATAAGATGATAAGGAGTACCAACATTCTCTTTTTTCTGCATAATTTACCGGAACATACAAATTGAAGAGAGAGACAGTCAACTTACTAACTTTGTGCGTCAATTCAGTGTATATGCAATGCTGAGTTTCTTGAAAATTATTGAGCTGGAATATGTTATCTGACCAAAGAGTAGCCAATCCTTCGGAGGTGCCCCTTGCGCTGACTGCCTTGCCTGTATTTTTATTCCACTTAAGCCTGCTGATATCTAGAAGGGAATGTTGTTCAATCTTGGTCTCTTGGAGCATGAGGATGTCTAAGGGTTCAGCTTTAAGAAGATCCTTGACTGCTTCTAGTTTTGCAGGGCTCCCCAGTCCTCTGCAATTCCAAGACGAACTTCATTATTTACTTAGTGGAGGGGTGGGACCTCCCTTGGAAGGTCTTGGTCTGATGTTTCGCCCAATGGACATTTCTATTGTGGCTTGGCTCCCCTGGGTTTTAAGTCTTTGGGCCTCTTCTTCTCTCATTTCTTTACGGGATTTTCTTTCAGCTCTTTTAGTAGGGCGCTCATAGACTTCATCCTCTAAAGATCCTAAGCTTTCTATTGTTTTTTTCCTTGTAACTTCTGCATATGAGGGGTTGGACGGGATGCCCTGTGAGGCTTCGGTCTACTTTTCTTTCTCACCTTCTTTGCATGGAGGGGTGCTTTCTACATGCACCAGGTTTTCTTGCCCCGGATCTGTTGGGTTGATCTGTGTGCTTGCTGTCCCTTGTACATTTGCTTCATCTTCTTGGTTGGGCTTGGAACTGCTTGGCATCCCTGTCATCTTTCCTTTGCTAGGACCTTTTCTTGGTTGTGTTGTTTTCTGGACTAGAGTCCATTGTTCCTCTTTTTGTTTGTCTGGTTGCTCTTCTGCCTCCTTCTTGCAATACTTTGCGAAGTGTCCATGCTCGTTGCAATGTCTGCATTTGAACGGAAGCTGTTCGTAGTCCAGTTCTTGGACATGCACCCAGCTTGCAACTGTAAGTTTGATTGCTTCCGGTAACCCCTCATCCAGATCGACTTCAACACATATTCGAGCGCATGAATACTGATCTTTTCTTGCAGCTTTGTCGATGTATTTACCCATCGCATTGCCGATATTTTCAAGGGATTTTTGGTTCCAGCAATGGAGAGGAAGATGGGGAAGTCTCACCCATACTGGAACTGCGGAAGGGATGTCCTCGGAAGGATCGAAGTCTGGGGACCATTTATTCAGATACAGACCCTACGGTCCCATAAAATATGGGCCATTTCTGAAGATTAAGCTTCTGTCTTCCGGTTTTCAAACACAAAGACAAAGTATCCTTTCCCAACAAAGTAGCTTTTCACACCCTCCTTGATCAGGGGGCTCCAGTTTCTTTGAGTCCAATCTTCTACTGACTTTGGAGAAGGCCAGAGGCCCGTGAACTGGTCGATGAGGCCTCTCTCTGCCAGATTCAATGCTGCTTTACACGTCTCTTCTTCAGAGAGGGCCACTGAGGGGATCTTATCCAACCTCTTGATAAACTTTTGCTGGGCCACCGTTGGGGCTCTCTTCAGGCATGCTTCAACCAGTGCTTGGAACGCCAATACCTCCGAAGGAGGAGAGGGCGAGCCCCCATTGGAATCCATGATCTCTGAGGGGCGCCTCAGGACTGAGCGCAGGGGCGCAGCAGCCACAAGGGCGCGGGATGAGCTCTCTGCAGTCAGCAGGTAAGAAGTCAGACCCTCCGCGGCAGTCAGAGGGCCGAGGCGGCCAGCGGCCTCAAGCGCAGGAGGAGAGCGTCGGCTAGGTCAGAGCCACAACACGAGAGTATAAAACTAGAGCAAAGTTTTTATATTGGTATAATTTAAGAATTGATGTTTCTATTAAAAAAAAAATTATGTCGTGGTTGAATTCATTTAAATATTATTTTTAGATTCATAACAAATTTGTTTTTTCAATAAATTTAAATGAATAAATTTCATTTCATTTTAGTTTTAAAAAATTTTGAATTTTGAATTTCAACAATGACTTAGCCTTTAATGATCACTCGAGTTAGCTCGACCTATTTGCTTTGAAAAATATTTATATAAATAACTAAAAAAATATTTTTTATTATAATATAATCTTTTAAAATTTAAATTTCTTAAAAATAAATTAAATAAATAATTTAAAAGATTTAAAATCAAACTTAATATTACATAAAATTAAATATAAAAAATAAAATAACAAATAACAAATGCATTACTTTTATTTTCTCTTTTAGTCAACTTTACCATTTTTCTCTATATACATTTGTAAACTTACCTAATTGCAATTCAATTTATAAACAAACAACCAAATTAACCTTCTCGCACTTTTAATTAAACCAATTTCATTCACATTGTTACTAAATAAAATGTCAAATATTATTTTTATATGGTTGAAGTAAAAGTGGAACTAAGTACTCAATAACATAGACGATCATAGATTTCCTAAGCTAGCTTTAAATTCCAACCAAAACCACCTAAGGCTTAATCGAAGGTGGTGTAAAGACACAAGGGCCTGGTTAAACTATTGGGAGATCAACGAGAATGATGCATTGCAAAACATATAAAATTAAAGATATTGTTACTTCTAAGTTCAAAGAAAAAATGTGGTGTGAGAAAGATTTAGCGGCTAAAAGAAATTAAGTTATTATAAGAAGGTCATCAACCCCACCCTAGAAGATCAAAAGTATCTCTCTATTTTAACTAGCTCAAAGAAGAAAATTAATATAGCAAAGATTAGAACGAACTCTCATGAGCTCCATAGTGAAATAGGTCGTTGGGCAGTTCCTAAAACGCCATGGATGGAAAGGATTTGCCATATATGTGAGAAACACCATGGATGGAAAGGATCTGCGATATATGTGAGAATAGGAACATCGAGGATGAAAACCACTTCCTCTTAGAGTGCCCCGCATACAACCACATTAGATCTTAGTGTTACAATCTTTGTTACAATACTGACCTTCCTAGCCTTTTACAATGTCAAAATTATAGTGAGCTCACGAGGCTTCTCTCCAAGCTTTTTGAGCATAGGAATAAAATCTTAAATCGAAATAAATAATTTGTTTCTTTAAGTCCAATATACCAATGTTTGGTCTCAGTGGACGTTAACAACCATCATCATCATCAATATCGTTGAATTATAATATATAATTAATATTAAAATTATTTAATAATTTATAAATGTTATAAGATGAAATAAAAATATATATAGTCAACCTGAATGTTATTGTTTGATTTTTTATTGATGATTTCTTTTTTCCAATTTCAAGGGCGTGGAAGGAACTGAATTTGAACATCTTGAAATGAATAGTTACAGTGAGATCCCTTCCTGACCTCTTCGTCATTGCTATTACTCTCAGTTTACTCTTGGGTTTCTTCTCCGTTGTCTGTCTTGGTTTCTCCTGATCAAAATCCCTCCACCCTCATTAAATTTTAATATATAACTATTTTGATAAATAAATAATTTATATTAATTTATATTATAATTATTGAAAAATTTTAAGTTAAGCAAAAATTTCTATTGGTATAATTTAAGAATTTATGTTTTATTAAAAAAAAATATGTGATGGTTGAATTCATTTAAATGTTATTTATTTATTTAAATATTATTTTTAGATTCATGACAAATTTGTTTTTTTAATAAATTTAAATGAATAGATTTCATTTCGTTTTAGTTTTGACAAATTTCGAATTTCAACAATGACTTAGCCTTTAATGATCACTCGAGTTAGTTCGAGCTATTTGCTTTCAAAAATATTTATATAAATAACTGAAAAATATTTATTATTATAATATAATCTTTAAAATATAGATTTCTAAAAAATAAATTAAATCAATCATTTAAAAAATTTAAAATCAAATTTAATATTACATAAAATTAAATATAAAAAATAAAATAAGAAATAACAAATACTTTACTTTCATTTTCTCATTTAGTCAACTCTACCATTTTTCTCTATATACATTTGTAAACCTACCTAATTGCAATTCAATTTATAAACAAACAACCAAATTAACCTTCTCGTACTTTTAATTAATGCAATTGAACCAGTTTCATTCACATTGTTACTAAATAAAATGTCAAATATTATTTTTATATGGTTGAAGTAAAAGTGGAACTAAGTACTTTATAATACCTTCTCGTACTTTTAATTAATGCAATTGAACCAGTTTCATTCACATTGTTACTAAATAAAATGTCAAATATTATTTTTATATGGTTGAAGTAAAAGTGGAACTAAGTACTTTATAATACCTTCTCGTACTTTTAATTAATGCAATTGAACCAGTTTCATTCACATTGTTACTAAATAAAATGTCAAATATTATTTTTATATGGTTGAAGTAAAAGTGGAACTAAGTACTTTATAATACCTTCTCGTACTTTTAATTAATGCAATTGAACCAGTTTCATTCACATTGTTACTAAATAAAATGTCAAATATTATTTTTATATGGTTGAAGTAAAAGTGGAACTAAGTACTTTATAATATGGTTGAATTATAGTATATAATTAATATTAAAATTATTTAATAATTTATAAATGTTATAAAATAAAATAAAAATATATATAGTCAAGCTGAATGTTATTGGTTGATTTTTTATTGATGATTCTTTTTCCAATTTCAACGTCACGGAAGGAACTGAGTTCGAATATTTTGAAATGAATAGTTACAATGAGATCCTTTCATGACCTCTTCGTCATTGCTGTTACTCTCAGTTTCAACGTTTGTCTTTTGCTGTTATTCTCGGGTTTTTTCTACGTTGTTTGTCTTGGTTTTTTCCCGTCATCTATCTCAGGGTTACCTGGTCATTAGGGTTTGTTGCGGAGCTCCAGATCAAAATTTTTCTACCTTTATTAAATTTTAATATATAATTATTTTGATAAATAAATAAATTATATTAATTTATACTATAATTATTGAAAAATATTAAATAAAGTAAAAATTTATATTGGTATAATTTAAGAATAGATGTTTCTATTAAAAAAATTGTGTGTGGTTAAATTCATTTAAATATTATTTTTAAATTCATAACAAATTTGTTTTTTGAATATTGTGTGGTGGTTGAATTCATTTAAAATATTATTTTTAAATTCATAACAAATTTGTTTTTTGAATATTGTGTGGTGGTTGAATTCATTTAAATATTATTTTTAGATTCATAACAAATTTGTTTTTTTAATAAATTTAAATGAACAGATTTCATTTCATTTTAGTTTTGACAAATTTCGAATTTCGAATTTCAACAATGACTTAAATGATCACTCGAGTTAGCTCGAGCTATTTGCTTGGAAAAATATTTATATAAATAACTAAAAAATATTTATTATTATAATATAATCTTTTAAAATATAAGTTTCTTAAAAATAAATTAAATAAAAAATATAAAATCAAATTTAATATTACACAAAATTAAATATAAAAAATAAAATAACAAATAACAAATGCATTACTTTTATTTTCTCTTTTAGTCAACTTTACCATTTTTCTCTATATACATTTCTAATTACTTAATTGCAATTCAATTTATAAACAAACAACCAAATTAACCTTCTCATACTTTTAATTAATGCAATTGAACTAGTTTCATTCACATTGTTACTAAATAAAATGTCAAATATTTTTTTTATATGGTTGAAGTAAAAGTGGAACTAAGTACTTTATAATATGGTTGAATTATAATATATAATTAATATTAAAATTATTTAATAATTTATAAATGTTATAAAATAAAATAAAAATATATATACTCAAGATGAATGTTATTGTGTGATTTTTTCTCCAATTTCAAGGTCTGGGAAGGAACTGAATTTGAATATCTTGAAATGAAAAGTTACAATAATTCACTACTTATAACTCAAAAATATGTATTAACATACATATTAAATAAACTTTTAAAAATAACGAAGAAAATATCCTACATTCACATTGATTTATGATCTATTTAATAGATTTTTATAAATTAATAACGACTTACCATTTTATCATATCTTTATAAATTTAAAATTAATTACGCCTTTGACATTATTCATATGAGGAAATAATGAATCTATATGCATAGGGGAATTATCGAAAAAATAACATGCATGCGAACTAGTGATATGATAACTTGGTAAACAAAACATAGAGTGCTTGATGAGTGATCTCACTAGCATTCTTCCTAACTTGGTTCTGTGTTTTAAAAGGATTTGTTTGAATTTAGTTTTTGTTTCGAAAATGAAGATGAATGTATAGCATTTTAATATTAATAAGATTTACGAAAGAAATTAATATTTTTTTAATGCGAAAGTTGTTGAGATATATAAATAAGGAGTAAAAAATATTTATAATTTTCAATTCTGACATCAATAATTTGAATTAATTTTTAAAATTATTTTATTATTTATTTAGTTTTATAATTTTAGTATTAAATTTCATTATTATATCATCTTTAATATTTATAATGATAAAAAATAGTTTATTTTAATTTTTGTCAGACCAAGATATAATTCCTCAAAACAAAAACTCTCTATATTATTTATTCAGGTTGTTTATTGTTATATACAAGATGGAGTGACTGTTCACTTCATCTCCCGATTCTTTGTCTTCTCTATTATTTATTTACATTTACATTAATTATAGTTGTTCACCTAATCCTTATGATTAGGTGTCAACATTCCCCCCCTTAATCTAAAGGAATGTTGGTGAGTCCAAGCATCATTCTGAATCTTTCAAGCTTTTCTCTTCCAAATGCTTTGGTGAAGATGTCTACAATTTGCTCATTAGTGGAACAATGGCAGAGATGGATTGTTCTAGCCTCAACATGATGTCAAATCAGATGATATTTAGTATTGATGTGCTTTGTTCGATCATGGAACTTTAGGGTCTTAGCCAACTTTATTGCAGATGTATTGTCAATCATGAGTGGAGTTGATTGCACTTGTTTTACCTGCAAATCTTCAAGAATTTTTCTTAGCCACACGATTTCTTTTGTTGCTTTAGCCGCTGCCACATATTCTGCCTCTGTTGTGGAATCCGTTGGGATTGACTGTTTGCGTGATCTCCAGGAGACAGCTCCTGATCCAAGACTCATAGCATATCCTGAAGTAGATACCCCTGTTTCTTTATCTCCATTGAAGTCTGAATCAGAGTATCCAATCAAGCTGAAGTCGCCTACCTGTGTGTACTTAATTCCAAGTTCTTCAGTTCCCTTCAAGTACCTTAGAACTCTTTTTGCAGCAGACCAATGTCCTTCACAAGGATTTTGCATAAACCTAGAGAGGATTCCAACAGCAAATGAAATGTCAGGTCTGGTAGTAGTCAAGTAGTTGAGGCTTCCTACAAGCTGTCTATACTTTGTTGCATCCTCAAATTCTTTTCCTTCAATGGATGTGAACTTTAAGTTTTGTTCCATTGGAGTAGTCAGAGGATCACACTCATTCATGCCAAACCTGTTCAATAGATATCCAATGTACTTCTTTTGAGAAAGGAATATGGTCTTTGGATGTTGAATTACTTCAATACCGAGATAGTAATGAACATAGCCCAAATCAGTTATTTCAAAACCTTTCTTCAATTCCTTCTTTATGGATGCAATGTAGCTTTCATTGTTCCCTACCATCAAAAGATCATCTACATATACCACAAGATATACAATTGTTTTGCCAACCTTCTTTGCAAACAGAGTTGCATCATCAAGATCATAATGTTTGAAATTGAGTTTCGGAAGATGCTCAGTTAATTTTTCATACCAGGCTCGTGGTGCTTGTTTGAGGCCATACAAGGATTTCACAAGTTTGCATACTTTATGTTCATGTCCTTTCATAGAAAATCCTTCAGGCTGGGACATAAAAATGTTCTCTTTTAGATCTCCATTTAAGAAAGCAGTTTTTACATCCATTTGATGGAGTTTCCAACCATTCTGAGCTGCTAGGGCAAAGAGTGTCCGGATGGTGGCCCATTTTGTTGTGGGGGCAAAAGTCTCCTCATAATCGACCACTTCCTTCTGTGCAAAACCTTTTGCCACAAATCTGGCTTTGTGCTTGTCAAGTGAGCCATCAACTTTATACTTGTTCTTGTAGACCCACTTGCAGCCAATTGGTTTGGTTCCCGATGGAGGATCAACCAGCTTCCAAGTGTCTTTCTTTGTCAGGGAAACATACTGTTTTTGCATTGCTTCTTTCCATTCATCATGAGAAACAACTTCTTTGAAGGAAGTTGGTTCAAAGTCTATAGACAAATTTAATTCACAATCATAAAAAACATCCATATCAATTGGTGAATCAGAGTCATATGCATTACCTCCATTTTCCTGATTTGAATTTCTAGTTCGTTCTTTTCCAACCTCATCAGGATGAACACTTTCAAGTGTCTTTGTCAGCCACTTTAGGGGACCTTTCTCAGATGGTCCAGGCTACTTCGCTAACTGAGTTGGGACTGAATCAAGATTGAGTCTCCCAATTCTATCAATCACATCACTCAAAGCATCCTGTGTTGTTGGAGATTCATGCAGGGGAGAGAGTGCTTCTGAAGAAGATTCCATAGACTGATCTAGTATAGGAATCCCCTTTCAAGATGTGGAATCTGATTATCAAATTCTTGAAATGATTTTGCAGTTGTGAATCTATCCAAGTGATCAAGTTTTCTTTCAACGACATTGTCAGTTTTAGATGATTTAAGAAAGATTGCATATCTAGATACCACAAACTTTTTGTTGGTTTCGTCATAGAGATGGTATGCTTTGGAGGTGTTTGAATACCCCAAGAAGATACGTTTACGACTTCTTGCACCAAGTTTGTTTCTATGTACCTTTGGTATCAAGGCATAACAGGTGGAACCAAAGACCCTGAGATGCTTTACGAAGGAATGTGCCCATATCACATTTCATAAGGTGTTTTGTTTCTAATGGAATTACATGGAAATATATTCTTTATATATACAACACATAGAACAGCATCAGCCCAAAACATTACTTTTAGATTTTTGAAGAAGAGAATGGAGCGTACCATATTTAAGATTGTTCTATTCATTCTTTTAGCTACTCCATTCTGTTGGGGATTATAAGGCACAATTGTTTGATGTTTGATCCCATGTTGGCGAAGATAGTTTTCAAATTCATTTGAAGTGTATTCTTTTCCATTATCAGTGCGAATAGAGCCAATATGAGATTGTTCATCATTTTCAATCCTTGCATGAAAGTTCTTGAATGTTTGAGAATCATTAGATTTGCTCTTCAATAAATATACCCAACACATTCTGTTGTAGTCATCAATAAATGTCATCATATATTTATTTCCATTTGCAGAAAAGACAAGCATTAGACCACATAAATTTGAATGAATGAGTTCAAGTTTTCTATGTGCTCTAGAATGTGAATCATGAAAGGGTTGTTTGCTATGCTTTCCTAGAATACAAGCATCACATTGCTTAAGCTTCCTAGGAATTGTAGTAAATCGAGAAACACCATTTTTTTTCAACAAGAAGAGGCTGTCATAGTTCAAATGTCCAAATCTAGCATGCCATAATAAACTTGATGGAAGTGTACCTTCTTCATAATGAGAATTTTATGAGAAGTGTTGTGCACAAGTATAGGTACCTTGTAGTGTGAGAAGCCTTTCTTCTTCCATCCCCTTCATGACAAGTGAGTGGTCAGATGCTTTTCTCACCTCAAGCTTGCCATCAAACATATGAATGGAGCGGCCTTGTTGGTGGATGTGGACCAAGGAAGACAAGTTTCTCCTCATCTATGGGAGATATAGAACGTGATGCAGAAGAAATTCTGGAAGACCAGGCAATTTAAGCCTGATTGTCCCAAGCCTGATGGCTTGAGTTTTTATTGGTCTGCAAATTATACAACTCCATCAACATTTTCAGTGAATTCTTCAAAACAATATTTTCTATGAGTCATGTGGAAAGTTGCTCCTGAGTCAAGCAACCAATCATTTTTCCAAGAAGTAAGTGAAGCATTAAATAAGTCTTCATTTACTCCAATATTACATTCTGGCACAACATAATGATTTGATTCAGGTGCTTTACCTTTGGATTTAAGACATATGAATCATTTCACTCTAGGTATCCCCTCCGTATAGGGAAATGATTCTGGATTTAAGACATCAGTTTTACCTTTGTCTGTGTCATTAGTTTTACCTTTCTGTTAGTTTCTTTGCTGCTCAATTTTATCCCAAGGTATCTTGCATGTGGAGGCATCATGTGATCCATTTCTTTTACAATGTATGCAGTGCAAATCTAACTTTTCTCCTTTAGGGTGTCTGCCCCCCTTGCCTCTGAAATATCTTCCTTTTCCTCTTCAACCACCTCTTCCTTTGGAAGAATCTTAAGCGGGATTCTTTTCTTTATGAGCAAGGCACACAACCTCTTCAGAAGATTCAAGGGTTGTCTTCTTTCCAAAAGCTTTATCTCTTTTAGTAATTTTTTTTCACAAGAGAGTCAAAGGTAATACTTTTGAGATTTCCATTTTCTTGGAATGACTCAAGATAATTAGAGTAAGTAGGATAAATTGCCTTGAAAAAATAAATCAAAGGAATATTCATTTCAACCTTAGTGGCTTTAATATCATGCATTATTGATTTTACTTCGGATTCCAGAGAAAGAGGATCATTATTTTGTAATTCAAGGGTGAAGAGTTTAATCATGAGTTGAACAATTTCAAGTGAAGAGTGTGAGTCATAGAGTTCTTTTAGCTTTTGTAATGCTTCAAATGCAGTTGAAAATGGTATGATGTATTGACTCACCTCTTCACTTATAGATGCAGCAATCAACACATATGCTTTGTTGTTTTTATTCTCCCAAATGGCGAGCTCTTTGTCAGACGTAGGTTCAACTGGATCCTTGTCTCCTTCTCCAACACACACTCCTTTCCACAGTTCATTAAAAATAAGAGTGTGTTGGAGTTTCCTCAACCATTTTGGATAATTCTCTTTTCCAGTGAAAGTTATTCCCACGATGGATATGATGGAATGCATATCGAACAATGTAGTACTTCAGCGTTCAACGTTCACCCGAATACTGGAGTCAGAGCCTGACTGTAATTGTCTATGGCATAAATGAACAGTGGATGATGAGCGGCAGATAAGCGGAGGATGAGCGGAAGATGAGCGGAGAAAAAACAAATGTGGAGGAGAATCATTGATGGTGGAAGATTGACGGTTATCGGAGTCAAAGAAGTCCAATCGTTAATGGTTATCAGTGTCGAAGATCAACGATTATCAGGTTGAAGATCAACGGTCATTGGGGGCGAAGAAGTCCAATCGTTAACGATTTTCAGAGAACAGTTTTAGGGCGATGAGCAGAATATCGCACCATCTCAAGGTGGCAAGTGGTTTGGAGTGGGGAGCATGCCATTCCATAGAGAGACGGACACATGGTTCTAAGGAGAGAGAAGAAACCGCTTATATCGCGCGTCAAACGGTCGAGCACGTTGGCTATGCAGTATTTATGTGGGCCATTAGATCTGAGGTCAAGAGATCTACAGTTGAGGTTGATCAGGGGGAGAGAGAAAAAGGTGAGCATGTCAGGTGGGTAACCACCATGCAGCTAATGTGCCCGATATCATCGTCAGCCATTGGATCTAAGGGTGGAGATCAACGGTCAAGAATGAACCCGTAAAAGCTCGAGAACTGTGTCCGAGTGGGGTCAGGTAAGTGCGTCAAGCGATAGGTAAAAAGATGAGTCGATGGTGAAATACGGTGAATGTGGTAAATGCGGTGAATATGGTAAAAATACAAACAATTACATGTTGTTCTTCGAATGAAAGGGTAGCAACAGAGCAAAATCAAATTATTACAACACTATTCAATACAGCAGCACGTAAGAATTTGCAAAGATTTGACAAAGATGTCAGCTTGTAAGAGATGCAAAACAGAGAGTGAAGGAGTTAAGAATTTAAATGGAAGCCAAAAAAATGGCGCTTGCTCTGATACCATGTCAGACCAGGATATAACTCCTCAAAACAAAAACTCTCTATATTATTCATTCAGGTTGTTCGTTGTTATATACAAGAGAGAGTGACTATTTGGTTCATCTCCCGACTCTCTGTATTCTCTATTATTTATTTACATTTACATTAATTACAGCTATTCATCCAATCCTTAAGATTAGGTGTTAACAATTTTAATTTTAATTTATAACTTTATATAAATTAATTTAAAAATAATTATATTATTTTTTTAATTAAATATATTAATAAAAAATTACATAAAAATTATGATATAAAATGAATTATTTTTTATTTAATATATGATATTAATATGTTATGTTATTGAAATAAAATCTATTTACATGTTTAAAATTTCTAACCTAAAGTGGAAATAAATTAAGTTATAATTTTTGGAGCACATGGTATTAATATGCCCTGTTATTGGATTAGGGATTCTCCTTGGGTTTCATAATTGGGCTCTTTCTAATTTCTATTAATATGGGCTTGGCTCCCTTTCATTTTGACTTGTCACCGAGTTGGGCTATATAAGGCATGTCTCTCTTATTGTTAAATAATGCTAGACTAATCTTTTGTGAATCCCACAAAATGGGGTTGTTAAAATATAAATTCATGCGTTAGTTTTTAATTAAATCGGCCTGTAGCCGCTATTCAAGTTGGGTTACAATAATATATTGTTACGTTTCTATGGTTGTTTCTTCCAAATGTTCAACTTCGTCGGTTATCGGTTGTTTTAGACTCATAGAGGATCGATAATTGTTAGATATTTGGTTGGAACCTTTCTAATCAGAATTCCCGTGTTAATGAGATTATATTCAGGGATTCTTCCCCTATGGTAAAGTGCTATTCATTCCTCAGAAAGTATTTTTCTCGACTTATGCTTCTCTGTGCTATCCATTGTGCATATGATGGTTAATATTGTTAGTTCTTGTATACACTTGTTGTTATTCTCGTGAGGTTTCTTTATTGTTGTATTCGATGTAAAAATTTATAATGAAGCTATGCTCATTTCATAATGTGCATTTGAATTGAGTTCGGAAGATCTTCATTATTTTTCTGAATATAGTAGTGTTCATGGTATAAAATGAACATATATTGTTTTTGAGATTATATATGGGTACCAAAAATTTTATTATATATATTTTTAATATGTATATGGATTTATTTTCCTACCCTAAGAGAATTTAAAATATTTTTATTTATTTAAATACATGCACAGTTAACAGTGTTTGTATTTGGTCTATAACAATTTTGTATAAGAATTCCCTCACAACCTATTTATTTTGAAAGTATTTATACGAGTTAGGGATTGTTTCTAGGCTTCTTATAGTCTCAGCGTGGCTGAGGAACTAACATGAAATTAGCAATAAAATGATCTTACAGTCTCAGCGTGGCTGAGGAACTAACATGAAATTAGCAATAAAATGATCTTACAGTCTCAGCGTGGTTGAGGAACTAATATGAAATTAGCAATAAAATGATACATTGACTTTTCTGTTGTTAAATCTTCTTTTTCTCTCTCTTTTTTTATAGTTATAAAATACTACGCAATATAGACAATAGTTCAGTCTTCAACGAAAACATTAACTAACAGAAAATTAAGTTTCTTAGTACTTATTTGTTCCCTTTCTTTTCTTGTTTGAGCCAGCCACAAAATCACAGGGGAAATGATCCTCCACCCAAATTATGAGAACCATTAACACCATTAGAACTCCCCCCTCAAGCTAACTTCGCATCCATAACAGTTTCAGAACAATAACCTACATATGTCCAAGGCAGAACCTTTCTGATCCCAACTAAATTTAGTCTAGGGTATTTAAAACTAAGTACACAGGGTTCAATTGGAATTCCATTGGCCAACCAGCTTAAGAATTCCTTGTGTTGGCAGCTTCCTTTCTTCCTCCAGAGTGTCCTGTCATATGTTTAATTGTGTAGTCTGTCTCTCCTTTAAGGTTACCTTAGGTTTCTCTCGTCTCCTCTTGGCTCCCTTTCATAGTTGAGAGGGTCTATTTCCCAAGGAAGGAGTTTGGGTAGGAAACCACATTGCCCATAACTGTTTTTAATTGTTTGGAATGTGATTTTTTTCTCAACATTAGTTTTGCATGTGAATTTTACAGCTAATTTCATGAAGAATTTATGTATCAATAAATTTAAACAAAATATTTTTCTTGGACTAATTATTTGGCCTCCACATGGCCCATGGTTCCTATAGTTTGTCACTATAGTAATTAAATAATTACAAGTTTACTAGGGGATATTACATATATTATAAAGTAAAATTTTTGATGTTTATTGGAAATTGACGTTGATTTACATGGCTATCCTCGTTAATTTTAATAGGCATAAATTTTTGAATACTTGAGTTTAAGTTGTTTAATATGTATAATTCAAGTGGCGCATGAGTTTTTGAGTGAATGGTTAGTAAATATAAAATTATTATTTGGTGTTTTTTGAAGACTACGAAATATATCATAAAGTAAGCATTTTATTGTTTATTAGAAATTGATGCTTATATGGTTGGGCAACCATATAATTTAAATGGCTAGTAAATATAAAATTATTATTTGGGGTTTTTTGACAACGTGAAATATATCATAAAGTAAGTGTTTTGTTATTTATTAGAAATAGATACTTATTTATACGGTTATGCAAACATGTAAATTGGCTGGTTAGTAAATATGAATAGGCATCAATCTATGGTTAGATTCAAAACACTTACTTCATAATACATCTCAAATTACAAAAGATTATAACAGAAAACTATAAAAATTACCTAAATTATAATTTTATTTTAAATTTTTACTGCTACTAATTAAAAAAAAAATTAATATATAGGTCTAGCATATATATCTATATATATATATATATATATATATATATAACAACATATTTAACAATAAATATTTATCTCCACTTTATTATGGAAATTTTAAACATGTGAATAGGCTTTATTACAATATCATTGACCAATAACATGACATAGTAATACCACATGCTCAAAAAATTATAACTAGATTAATTTCCACTTTATTATGAACATTTTAAACATATGAGTAGATTTTATTACAATACCATAGACCAACAACATGACATATTAATAAAAACCATAACCAGGTGTATCTCCACTTTATCATGGAAATTTTAAACATATAAATAGGACATAACCCAATAACATGACATTTAATACAACTTACTACAAAAACATAACTTATTTTGTCATAATTATTTATGTATTTTTTTTAATTAATCAATTTAATTAAAAAAAATTACACAACTATTTTTAAATAAAATAATATAAAATTATAAATTCAAATTCAAATAAATTATTTATTAAAAATAGTATAAAATTATAAATTAAAATTAAAATAAATTATTTTTTATCACTATAAATTATAAATTTGATATAATAATGAAATTTAATACTAAAATTATAAAAATGTAATAAATAATAAAACAATTATAAAAATTAATTCAAATTATTCTGATATCATAACTAAAATTATAAACAATTTTTACTATTTATTTGTATATCTCAATAACTTTCCAATAAAAAATATTAATTTCTGTATTAAACAAAATACATTCATCATCATTTTCGAAACAAAATCTAAATTAAAACACGGAACCAAGTTAGGAAGAATTCTACTCAGATGACTCATCAGGCTTTGATTCAAATTGGCTTTTCCAGGTATTTATCTTTCACGGAAATTGCGATGGCACTCTATGTTTTGTTGACCAAGTTCTCATACTACTAGTTGTCTAAGATTTTATCAATGCTTAAGAATTCTACTCAGATGACTGGTCGGGCTTTCATTAAAATTTGGCTTTCCCAAGTATTTATCTTTCACGGAAACTGCGATCTCACTCTATGTTTTGTCGACCAAGTTGAAGAAGCTTTGGCATATCCATACATCTAACTCTTTTCAGGATTATTTAATATAGTCATGTCTTGTGATATCTTGTGACTGGAACCCGGGTGGAAGATTATCATTAAATCCTCTTAACTATCAGAATTATACATCATTGACCAAGTTATCATATCACTAGTTGTCTAAAATCCTATTAAAACTTACCTCTTACCTCTCTCAGTGATAAGTTATTTGGCATGCATATTCCTTTTACTTCTTAATTATTTTAAAAGTTAATGTAATATGTATATTAATATATATTTTTTCTCATTATAATTATTTAAATTAAAATATTCAAAATTTTATTAAAACTTCTCTGAGTAATAGGTTATTTGGCATATATATATATATATTTTTATTTTTTAGTTATTTTAAAAAGTTGGTGTAATATATATATTAATATATATTTTTCCTTATTATAATTATTTATTTTAAGATATTCAAATTTTCTTATTTTTAAAATTTATAGAAACTTTTCAACATTATTTTTAACTTACTCAAATTTTTACCACACAATTCAATAAACCATTAACCTAAACTATTTGGTTCAAATTCATATTCTAATTCCATAAACTTGAAATTGGAAAAAAAATAGTCCATTAAAAAAAAAAAAAAACAATAAAATTCAACTTCACTATATACTTTTATTTTATAATATAACATTCATAAATTATTAGATAATTTTAATATTAACTATATATTATAATTCAAATTATTAACGTTTATAATTTAAATTTATAAATATATTATAATTTATACAGTGTAATATATGACTATAATAATGAATGAATTATATAAATATTAAATAAAAATAAAAAATTTAAATTATTATGTGCAATATTTTTATATATAATTATATTAAAATTTATATATTATTATATAACTATTTTGATAAATAAATAATTTATATTATGATTATTAAACAAAATTCAAGATTTGTAAAAAAATAGGTTAAAATAATTTAAAAATTGATTTTTTATTAAAAAGAATGTCGTTGTTGAATTTATTTGAATATTATTTTCAGATTCGTGTTTATTTTTAATTTCAATTTTCCAATAAATTTAAATGAACAAATTCGATTTCATTTTAATCATGACAATTTTCAAATTTTATTATTGAAAAAACTTAGTCTGTAATTATCACTCGATCTATTAACTTCCAAAAATATTTATATACGTAATTAAAAATTATTTATTATAATATAATCTTTCGAAAATACAAATTTCTTTTGAAATAAATAATTTAAAAAATTTAAAGTCAAATTTAATAAAATAAACTAAAATAACAAATGCATTACTTTGATAAAATCAAATTTAATAAAATAATATAAAAACAACAAATGCATTATTTTATTTTCTCTTTTAGTCAACTTTACTATTTTCCTCTATACATTTGTAAACAAACAAACAAATTAACCTTCTCACACTTTTAATTAATGCAATAGAACAAGATTGGTTCACATCATTATTAAATAAAACGTCATAAATTATTTTTACATGGTTGAAGTAAAACGGCAACAAAGTACTTAATACATACGTTTATATTGAGTTTAAATTTAGTTTATTTAAATATTAATTGAAGGTGGTGATTATTAATATTAAGTGAGCTTAATATTGGTTTATAAAAAATAAGGAATCACTTATTTCGAGTTAGATTTTTGTATTCCAAATTTTTTTTAGAGAACTATTTTTAAATTAACAGTATTCTGATGGGTGGTAAGGTTAATAGAGTTCAGGCTTCTGCGATCCATATCAAGTTAAGAAAGATTCTTCGGCGAAAATCACATGGAATATCATTTGTCCAAGCGTTTCGAACCAACTAGTGTGGTTCATCGTCAGGACATTGGTGGTAAGGTTGACATTGTAATTAATATCTTGAAATTCACATATAATATAGATGTATACATGTTATTCTTAAATTAAGTTTTTCTTACTTTTTATTTTTTCCGCCTTACAAAATTTCTATGTTTTTTTAACTTAATGCATTTTATGAAATTTTTAGCACAATATTTCTTTATGGAGATTAAGAGAGTATATTCTTAGGTTAGAAATGTTGATTTTTTTCATTATACTAAATAAAATTTTAATAATTTTGATATTAGGATAAATCACTTTCTTGTAGTGTTTTTCATGATGGCCCAATTTTTTCTTAAATTAAATGAATAACATTTTTAATATTATTGTAAAGAGATCTTTTTCTCAATACCTAAAAGATTTGGCCAAGACTTGGTATCTTCATGCCAATCTCACTTGAGCCAATAGTTGTTTAACTTTTGACCTGGTTTGAAAACAATCTTAACAACCCTCTTATATTTCATGTTGTTTGTCTTGTTTTCATAATTTAATTACTTATCCAGATCCATACTCCTAATGATGAAAATAATTACTTCTCTAAAGAGGATAGAGTGTATTTCCGATTATAGGTTATAAAAAATCTCTCTACCTTTCTCCATGATTCTATAGTGATGCCCCATCTCTGAACTTCATGACCATATAAGATGAGATGAGTGATGAGAGTTACAAAGAGGAGCTTCATCTACTACCGAAATCAAATTTCCATAAGTTGTTAATATTCTCTATTCTTTTTATTGAAATTAATAAAGGAAATGTTATTGGATTTTATTATCATTACCTTTTTTTAAGTGCTAATAATTATACCTATATTAGAGGAAAAATCCTTGAGATCTTTTAATCGATGGTTAAGGTCATGTTACCATAAGAGCAACGATGTTAGCATAAATAAATAAGATGGCACCTATATATGAATAACACACAAGTTATTAAATTATTTTGAATATAATTCACTATTGTTGTTAAACCTAAGAATGGTGGTGTGACATGCTAGTTCCTTTTTTACTAGTTCTTTAAACTTTTGAAACTCAATATAAACACTTCATATTCAAATACATGAAGTACACCAACATTTCACAACTACAATCATGAAAAAATTGAGTATTTCAAGGACTCTATGCCCTTTCCCATTTTTTCCTTCATTTAGTAGTGCTATTTTCTCTCCCATTTTCTCCTTCATTTAGTAGTGCTCTTTTTTGCTTTCATAATTGACAAGCATAGACACCTGGAATATATTTCTAGGTTTTATGAGTTCCATACACCAAATTCCTTAGAGAAAAATAAGAAAAGTAGGTTAAGTTATGACACTTGTACCACTGATGACAATATGTACTAGTGTCTAATGCACTATTATATACAAACTCATGCTCATTTATTTTCCCAATGTCAGCCAATATGAATAGTCCATCATCCCCTAGACTAAAAGCAATAGTTTTCTTAGTCTCTTTGTTAGAATTGTAGCATTTTTTAGAACTAAACCTTATGTCTAGCTGAGGAAAATGTCTCATAATGACTTAACTAATAGTATATTAAGATCCATGCCTAGAACACTATATACATAAATGAAAAATGGCTTCCCTCCAAAGGAAATTTACATGTTTCCTTTTCCAACAAGTATGTACTATTCCAAATTGTTAAATATAACTTATTCCTTGGTGGAATAAGACACATACTCCATTAAAAAATCTTTCTTATTGGTGAAGAGAAATTATGCACTTGAGTCAATGTACCAAAAAAGTGGTTTCAATTGATATGTTAATTGTTTGGCCTTGAATGCATAGAAGGTGATGCCTTCTAGTTTGTATGCTCTACAACATAAGCCTTCTATCAAGGCACTCCCAAATTAATTTTTTTGATCATCTAATAATCCATAAAGTTTTCATGAATTCTCTCAAACAAAAATATCCATTGGACAAGATCTTTTACTGACTCATATTTGTGTGTGAAATCATGAGAAATGTGAATTCTTAAAAGAACTTCAACAAACTATCAACATGAAACAAGGATAAATAATCATGAAACACACATAACAGATGATATGATAATGGATTTTTTTCAATGTGGACTACATCTCTGTCCCTGGGTCAGGGGCGGGGAGGTCGCTTCATTAGTATCTATAAGAAGATGACTACATAATGTAATCGTATATGTCAACACAAGGATGAAACACCTTATTTAGAGTGTCATGTCTCTCCCATGAGATGTTATTCTCCAGGAACTCTCACTCATAAGAAGTTATCCTTCAGCATCGTAAAGGAACAATATCTAACATAAATTGGATTACGATGATCCTCTCACAAGGTGTCATACATGGACCTTAGATTCAAATCATAATCTCAACAAAAAATCAAACCAACACATGGAAAAAATACACATTGTACTTCCAATTTTAGGGATGGACTAGAAGTTGGTTACTCGGTTAAAGAAGTGGTTGGCGTCATCACGTTCCTTGTGAAAAATCATGAACTTTGAGTATAAACATTACCTCTTTTTGTCTCGGTCAAATCTAGGCTCCTTAGGAATACTTTAGATTCCTAAAAAGATTCTATTATAAATATGGGAAAAAATTTGGTTGCTCAGATGAATAAATGGACTTCACCATTAAATGCTTGGTGAAAATTTGGTCCAAATGAGTATAACTTCAACATTTTTCTCACAACATAAAAAAATTTCCCCTAGGGAATCTCCAAGATTCCTCAAACATTATACATGAGAAATATTCTTTGGAATATTCACCTTAAATATTCTTCTGGAATATTACTAGAATATGCCTCAATTTTTATGCCTCGGGCACACCCCTCTCCCTTACAACATGTCTGGTTTGACCTCCATTCCATGTTCCTTCTCCATGCTTCGTTCTCGATTCTCATGGCTTCCTCTTCACCATGAAAATGGCATGGGTTAAATACATATATAGCGGGTTAATATTTCAAAGCTTGGCTTTGTTGTTTGTTGGTGTGCTCTAAAAATAACCTAACAAGGAGGCAGTTTCAAGCCTTACTTTCTTCAATTTTGGTACATGGTTATAACCAATTTTAAAATTGGCTCATTGAACCATATTATATAAATATTCGTTGGTTTAACATTGACCAACCACATTTAAAATTCAAAGATAATCCAATGAATTGTTTAATTAGCGTTGTCCCATACCCAAGTTATTTATCTGATCGGGTGTTGCAACATGGTGGCCCCCAATTGTTCCACTTGTGATAATGAGACCATGTGAATGTGATAGATGGCACAATAAGATGATTCCATGTGGTGAACTTTGGAGGTGTCACATGGCGCGCTTTGGTGGTGCGATGTGGTGCTTTTCTACTAGTCTAACTCAACCTTGAAAAATCCATATTTGACAGACATGTGGCACATTTTAGTGGTGCCACATCAACTTGCTCATGTCAACAGTACGTACTACCAAACCATCATTTGACTTTGTATTTTTTCCATGTTCGACCAGAACTTTGATTGACCATAAATTTCTCACACACACTTGGATTAAGGCGTCATTGCTATTGTTGGAAAGCTTGCAACAAGCTCTTTGATCTAGTATTAGTTTCATTATCCCCCAAAGGCTTTGATTTTTGAGGTTTTCCAAAGCCACCTAGATCATTACTTCCCACTAAGAATATTTTGGTCCTCCAAAATCATAAACCAAATCAACAATTTGTTGTACTCCCTCATCTACACAACGAATGCCCTAATATGCAACACTTACTTCTTCTTCACCTTTTTAATTAGGAACCATAAATGATGAACCAACACTTGTATTCTATGTATATTTGTAGTACAACATGCAAAATACATGTTCTTTTACACGACCAATCATGATCCAAGAAAACCCCATACTTGACAAGATTTTATAACACACTCATGGTAAATTTTACATCATGCTCATAATAGAAACCATATCACATGCTATCATCTAAAAATACAAAAATATTATCATGTTGCATTCATAAGTGATGGAAAACACTTCATCACCTTTACAAACATTTCGCAACATGTGATTTACAAAATGTGGCCATAGTCAAATAAATGTTTTAATGGCACCATCTCTCACTCAAGAAGGTGGATCAGTCTTCTTCATGTAGTTATTTCTCTTGTTGAACAAATTCACTAATTGATTCCTTCACAGGAACTTTGTCCTTCTTGAGAGGCCTATTTGGATGGATCTTCCAACATGTGGATCTTTGGTGTCCACCCTTGCTACAATGGCTATGAAATTTCTTCTTCCTTCAAACATTCCTGACCTTCTTCCTATCTTGATGCGAACAAGGGCATTCATGTCATATCCTCTTCCTCACTGCCATTCTTTTCAAACGCTTGGTAACAACATGGCTATATAAGCCACAAAAAGTACATGGTTTTCTATGCCACATTTTTTTTCCATCATTGTCAATCCTTTTGTATTCAAAAGGAACATTACATTCTCGACACCATTTATACCTTGCTTGGTTGTCTATGGTGTGACCCTAGTTGGAAGAATGCACCTTAGCTCTTCTTTTGTGATGCTTACTATCATGGGAAGATTGTGTTGTGATCGCAACATCCTATTTCCTCGAAGGTTTCAGTAATGGATTGGATTCTTTGTTTGATGAACCCTTTTCTTTTGATGCCTTCGAGCACTATCATTCAATGTACCCCATCTTGCTAAGGAATCTCATGTTGGTTCCCGAAATATGTATCTTAAGACTTCTAATAGAAATAGCATCATGTGAAAATGAAAGTAAATAACTATCAACATTGTTGACCCCAGTTTTTTATTTTAAAGAACTTGATGATGGCTTCGCTAAGGCTTCGTTCCACTTTAACTTTTCCAAGGCCTCTTCTATGGCTCGTAAATGATTATATGCTTCAAGGCTCTGATTGATCTCATAATTTGAATGATGAGAAGAAGAAGAATATTCATCTAAGGATGGAGATGTAGCATCATCCTTTGCTCTCGCTTTCTCCATTTCTTCCTTTTCCACTTTCTCCTCATAATTTACAAACAATATATCTACCATGTTTGTCGTATTGTATAAGGCCTCATAGAGATATTTTTTCTTATCCATTTCCCTTCTTCTTGCATGCTCAATCTCTCTGATGATGACATTTATAATCCTTAGAAAAATGGCTAGACCGCTATATCACTTGACCCAAAATTTTTTGTAAATGTTTTCAAACACAAATCTTTATTGCACAGGACCTTTTGCAGACTCATATTTTCATGTGAAATCATGAGAAATGTGAATTCTTAAACAACGATTCAAAAAGTCATCAGCATGAAACAAGGAGCAATTAATAAAGCACACATTACAAATGATATGATAATGGAGTTCATCCAGAATGGACTATGTCTCTAGGCCTTGGGTAAAGAGTGGGGAGGTCACTGTCAACATAATGCAATCATATTTGTCAACAAAAGGATGAAACCCCTTATCTACACTGGCA
Source organism: Pinus tabuliformis (assembly GCA_031772625.1). NCBI lineage: Eukaryota > Viridiplantae > Streptophyta > Pinopsida > Pinales > Pinaceae > Pinus > Pinus tabuliformis. Next base: position 1,804,751,980 of record CM062819.1, read on the forward strand.
TGTGTCTCCTATGAGACATTCTTCTACAAGAAATATCACCCATAAGAAGTTCTCCTTCAACATGTAAAAGGAATAATATATCACATAAAGTGGAATATAATGATCCTCTCATTAGGTGGCATAGATGAAACTCATATTTAAATGACAATGTTAGAAAAAAATCAAATGAACACATGGAAAAAATACAACTTGTACCTCCAAGTCTAGGGATGGCCTAAAAATCGACTACTTAGATGAAGCAACAACTTGTACCATCATGTTCCTTGAAAAAATCATGAAATTTGAGTATAAACATGAGTATTTTCTTAGTAAAATATGGGCTCCTTAGGAATATTTTAGATTCCTTAAAAGATTCTCTTTTGAATATTGGTGAAAATTTGGTTGCTCAGAGGAAGAAATTGACTGCACCATCAAACTCCTAGCTAAAAACTAGTTCAAATTAGTAAAAACCTAACTTGGTTCTGACACTGCCAAAAATATTCCCCCATGGAATGTCTCATATCCTTCAAATATTTTCCATGATGAATATTCTTTGGAATATTACCCTAAAATATTCTCTTGAAATAGTCTTCGAATCCACAGGGGCTTTACACCCATAGACCCATGGTATTCTGATAACACCTTGTATACACCCAAGTTTTTCCACACTTTGGAAAGATATAAGTACAAGGGGGAGAAATTCAATATTGTGGTAGATAAGAGAGAATATTGTGGAGGATAATGTTGACTACACCTTAGAACCATTTAGGGATTATAGGGGATTTGGAGTGTGGTTTAAAAGAGTGCATATTGTGGAGGGAAAATCCTAGTAGGCCTTAGGCCCCTTGAGGATTGAGAAGGCTTGTGGAGTGTGATTGAAAAGACAGATTTTTGTGGAGGAGAAGGCCAAGTAGGAACATGATCCATCTAGGGCTATGAGGGACTATGGAAGTTGGTTGGAAAGAGGGCATCTTATGGAGGAGAAGGTTGAGTAGGATACATACCCCTTGAGGTTGGAGAGGGACGATGTTGAGTGGTTGAAAAGAGAGAATATTTTGGAGGATAAGACTAGGTAGACCTTGTTTGAGAGAATATTTTGGAGGAGAAGACTAGGCAGGCCTTGTTGGTTCTTGGAATAAAGTATTTTTGTAATATTTTCATCATCTCGGTTTTCTATCATATGTCTAGAGTCCTACCATATCCATCATCTTAGACTTCAATGCTATCATTTTGGTATAAATCATGCCCTAAGCTATAAAGGCTTACAATCCAAGAAATTCAAGGTAAAAATGTCCATCTTCCTATTATTGTATATGTCCTTTTGAAAAAAAAAAAAAAATTGTAGCTACATAAGCATTACCATTTTGTATCCAGTCTTTGATTGTATAGTTGAGTCACAAGTTCATAAATTGTAAGAATGATAAAATGAAAACTCAAGTTAGAGGATGTGGAAAACAATGAACCCAAGCTCCTCTACCTATTAGTTCAAGCCCAACACCATCCATATCAGCAAAATAATAATATCAAAGGTATACTAAAGCAGTGGTAGAGCATGCAATTGGGTGGTAGAGCATGTTATTTGGAAGCGAAGTTCTTGGCACAAATTGTGGATCAAATCCATGAGAACCAAATATGTAGATCCTAATATTACATATGATAAATTCATGTGTACAAAAGCATGAATTTCTCATAAATAGTTGATAGCTTATTTTATAGATACACAAGATTCATATTTTTTCTAAAATCTTGCATTAAATATTTCAACGATCTTTGTTTTAAATCTAAATAAATTTCCATATTTTGGAGGAGACAAGATAATATTGTTCTTGGAAAAATTTTGATATGTTAGTACAAACTCTGTTGTTGATAATTCTATGTGCAATTGTTATTGTGGATTTATAAATGATTGCATAAGTGTAGTGTTGTAGTAGTTTCAAGGGTTATGATAATTTCTTAGAAGCATGTAACCAAACTAGAAATCCCCCTACATGACGGAAGGCATTTCTCTCTTTTCCCTTTTAATTTTGTTTAGTTAATGACATTTTTATGCTTAGTTCATGTTTTTTTGAGCTAATGTTGTCAATTTTAGATTGATTACTACTAGTTCTCATTGTTTCAATATCTAGTACTTGAAATTATTGTTACATTTTGATTTCCTTACAATTTCCTTTTCAACATAATGGAGGCTACTCATACAAATATTTTGATTGAATAAATAATTATTCATCTTCAAATAGTAGAAATCAGTAGTTATAAATTGAATTTTTAATTAATTTTTGTATTGTTATATGACAATAATTTACATGAGAAGAGAGTTTAAAAATATTTAGAACCATGACTTTGTTTAATTAGTTAAATTAAAATTACTTTTCATAGAATATAATTTTCTTTTACATTGGAATTTGATAGAAAAAGTTAGAAACTACACCTTGCATATATTTTTCATTACAGTTCACAAGTTTACTAACTCAAATTTATTATTTACATGTAGTATAATTCTAGTATGATTGATTTCACCAACATTTTTGGCGTCATTGACAAATATTTTCATGTTCCTATGTGCAAAAAACTGAAAAAGTTTTGATTTTTTTCTCCTGTTAACCCATGGTCTCTATAGCTTGTATCAAAATGTCCAAGTTTATACACAAGGTTTTCTACTTTTCCATTGAAGTATACCATCTTTGATTCCTAAATAGGGCCATCTTACCTCCCAATCACTTCTAACGTCTGTGCTAAGAAATTTTCTACACATATTTTTTGGGAATCTCTTTGAAATTCATTGTGTGATTCCTAAAATTGAAGTATATATTGATAATTAGCCATTCGAGTGGAAAATAGACCAAGGAAAATGGCCAAAATGCTTAATGTAGAGACTCTTTTGAGTGTTGATAGATTTTATTCAAAGTGTACTTAGCCACTCTATAGGATTCTCATACTTTACATATATTTCTTACATGACATGATTGATTACTATGGGAGCTTGACTCACTATGGAGGCTAGGGTTGTGGTTGTTTTCTTCTTTTATTATGGCACCTTAAAAAAAAATAAAAAAATTCCCAGTGTGTGGGTGGTTTCATAGTTAACGATTAAGCTATGACTTTCTTCAGTGTGGATCCAGTCAGAGCTCTATTACCAATATGATAATGGAAAGAGAAGCAACCACAAAATAATGTTCTAAAATATGAGTTGTTGTTATGAAAATTTCCTTATTTAATTGCTTAAAGGTACATGATTATAAAGACTCAAAATTTTTAAGAATAGACATGCTATCTCACAGACATGACACAAAAATGATAGATAATTGATAAATTTGGATCTATAAAATAACTTGAACTAATAGGTAACTGGACTCGATGAATTCTGTTAACAACAAATATGATCCTCTAACAATTGACAAAGTGAGTTAGTGTTGACTGGTGCAAATCCAAAAAGCATAAAACGGTAGTTGTTACATGAACTATAAACCAAGAGCAACGGAAAGGTGTTTTCCCTAAAATATTCCAATGCAAAGAGCAATGCATCAGGTGTTTTCAAGTGACTTATGTCTACTAGAATTTTTTTCATGCCCCTGTAAGAAAATGTCCTTTGTGAAGCCATTCAAGGGAACATATAGTCTGAGGAAAGGTGATTTGGCTATTGCACAACTAATTAAATTAAAGTTTGGAAATTTTTAATATGGTAGTGGTTCATGGAAATTCAAACTTCATGGCATAAATATCTATGTGAATATATATGCATGGAAGTAGAGAAAAATAAAGTGTTAAATTTAATATGAAATAGTTGCTTTGTTATCATTAAAACTGAAGACTTATGGAGGACAATAATAAGTCAATAAGAATGAATTTATTAGTGATCTAAGAGTAAAAGTCTATAAACATTTATTTATTAATTAATGGAATATTCAATGTTGTCTAATACTTTATTAGAAAATATGTAAAAAATTGAGGGAAAAAATTGCATTTCTAAGAAGGTATTGAAGTATTCCTTGAAGTGTAGTTAAAAAAAAATAAAAAAATCAAGTGAGGACAAAATTATTTTTTGGTTCAAATATATTTATTTTTGAAAATTCAAGTGTGGGTGAGAGTCTTTATGTATTTACAAGGATTTGTAAAATTCAAAATAAAATGGATAATAAAGACTTTTTTAGAATAGGAGACCACAAATGGAGTTGTCTATAATGCGACTTTTTGAGATTCCGGTGACGGAATCCGGCGGAAGAAATTGAGATGAAATCATGATTTGTTGCAGTTAAAATGGTTTTTTAACTGCATATTCGGATTCAGCACCCTGAAAAACCCCTGGGACGGTTTCATTGTGCAGAAATTAGCTATCAAACTTGGATTCCAATAAATTACTGCCGGATTTTCACCGGAAAAAATCGCCGGAAAGGCTTTCAAAAAGTCGCGTTAAAGACTACTCCGACCACAAATAGGGCCCTTTAGTACATTCCCCTGATTTTTGATATAACTTCCAGAAGAAACACCTTTGTGTATGGGGGTGTGGGAATAAACAAAGAGAGAAATAAAGAGCCCCTGATTTTTGATATAACTTCCAGAAGAAACACCTTTGTGTATGGGGGTGTGGGAATAAACAAAGAGAGAAATAAAGAGAAAGGTGTAGATCTAAAAGGATTAAGGGCCCGGTAACAAAATTTCCAAGAGGAAGAACATTCGTGAAGTTGAGAAAGGTGTAAATCTAAAAGGATTAAGAGCCCGGTAATAAAATTTCCAAGAGGAAGAACATTCGTGAAGTTGTTTTTATTTATGTCATAATGTTGGACACTAATAAATTTGCATTAACTTATAGTGAAGCATTAAGTATATTTAAAGAAGTATATTAGTAAAGAAAATATTTCTCATTAAAAAAAAAAAGAGGAACTGAAATTTTATTTTATTTACTAAACTAAAGAAAACAATTGGTGAAGGATAAATTATGAGGAAGTAAATTGAAATGTAATGTATGGTGAGAGATTGTAATGGGTTTTTATTAACACATATGTAAAGGACTCGTGATGTTTGAGCATATAAGTATTATTATCAAGAAATGGTCAAGTTGTGAGTTATATAAGCATTTTTTATGATTGTTTTGCCTTATTTGAAATGATGTAATGATCTCCAGTGTAAAAGGGTGCATGTTTGGTTGTACCCAACATCAAAAACATTTGTGGTCTAGTAAAAATATAAGAATAAACAAGTCAATTTTCCCCTAGTTTTTGTCAAATCTATTTGTGCACATGTAGTAATCATGTTGCATATATCATCTTATGAAGAGAGAGGATGTGACATCAAGTTGTGGAACTAACCCAGAAGAAATTTTAGGCTAAAAGTTCCCATGAAATGTTTACCTAAATAATATGTAAACCAATCAAAATCCTTTAAATTTAAAAAGAAGTACATGTAAATATTTTGGAGGAAAAAAAATCTATTTTTTAATTTAATTTTTGGCTTATCTCCTTATAGGTTTACTCAAATTTCAAGTGTAGACAATCGTTGGATGTAGAGTTAAATTCTGAATCCAATGAATACCCACAATTATAAAAATCGATGATACATTAAAAATGTGTGTTCAACATGCTTTTTTAATGGATCAACATGTTTTTTTAATGTATCTTATATTTTTTCAATGTGGGTGTTATGAAAAGTTTGTATAATGGGTACTCGTGGGATGTAGACTTTAATTTCATATCCAGTGAGTGTCGACAATTGAAATTTAAGTAAACCTGTAAGGAGATAAGCCAAAAATACAATTAAAAAATTAGTTTTCTTCTTTTCCATCCAAAATTTATAAGTTTTATTTTCTATTTTCCTATTATTTTATTAATTTTCCTTAGGAGGCCACTTTTAGCCTGAAATTTCCTCTAATGACTAGAGTAGGTATGAAGGTGTCAGGTGTACTGCTATCTTTATGTGAGATTGAAGAAGTTGAGTCTTTCATTAAGAGAAAAAAAGTGAGGAAAAATAATCTCATAAGGTTGGATAATATCATTAGGTGAGGACCAAATAGTAATCAATAGATAGCTTAAGATATTAATGAATCCAGTAACTAAAAAGGATTCCTAGAAACTAACTAGTGTAATTGATGGTAATCATGTATTTTAGTATATGGATTTATTTTTATAATTGGACACTAATAACTAATTATTTGAGGGAAGAATATAAGTACAAGAAGGGAAGGGTGAAAATGTGATGTTGGGTTAGACTTTTTACCCCTTTGTGAGAAAAAATTATCATTTTTAGAAATTCTTCAACTTTCGGCAACCCAAAGAAATTTTGGTGTTTAGAATTTCATTTTAAAATAAAAAGGAAACTTGTCAAAAAAATTATTAGCTTTCTATTAGTAATTTTTTGGAAATTTTTTATTCACATTTGATGTGTAAACTTACAAATTGTTTGACTATGTGTTCTTCAAAAATCAAGGCATTGATAACACGCCATGTTTTTTAGCACTAGTGTATTCTTTGTTAACTTGGCGTTTTTGAAAAAAAAAATGTGTTGCAACAATCTAGACATACTCTACTTTGATATCAATATATTTACGAAACCAACTGATGCACATCATAATTACTAGAATTTTTTGAATTGAACCAATATGAAAAAACTATAGATTTTGAAGATGTTTAGCTAAGCACCCAATTTCTCAACATATTAGTTATAAACTAAAAATATAAAAATTGCCCATTATAGAAGACGAACCAATTTAATGAACCATAAATTTTTCATATTTTTTTATAGTGTATTTTTGAAGATACAATTTTTTTTATTTCACTGAATCATAATGACCTTTAGATATTTTTTGCACACAATGTTTTAGAAAAATAATTAAAATTAAAAAATTTCTATGGAATTCCATAAAATTTATATCTACTCAATGTAGATTCTATTCTCCAAATTTTGCTTTTTGTTTTGACAAAAAATTCGTCATATTTGATGGAGTTTAAGCATTCTAAAATTGGAAAAACATGACAAGAGCCGAGATGTTGCAGAGTTGCAGGTTAAAACAGTTCGACTGAATTAAAATTACATTCATCCGAACTTGTGTTTGTCGTCAACGACCATTAAAATAAACAGAAAATTAATTCGGCTGAATTATTTTAAAAGTTCGACTAAATTAATATTGAAAGTTTGGTTGAAAATGTGTCTATATTCTCCATCGACAGCAAAAATGAAACGATGCGACCCTCCAAAAAAAATTTGACGCGAAACAATATAAATACGTGGAGCTGAAACTTCACTTTTGCACACATTGAGTAAATTTTTTGATCCAAGTGGATCTCTAGACACTATTGGCGTGGAAAGGGCTCAAAATTAAAAGTGGCAGAAAGGCGATGAACTTGACAATAGATCGAAGTGCTCATCGGTCTAATTCCAACGGTGTGAACGACACTCCAATCCGAGTCAAGATAAAGGAGATAAAGGCATTCAAAGTTGGGCTAATTTTGTTGACTGGGCATGATTAACAAGGACACAAATTGAACTTTTCCAGCGAATGAAATCCAACTAGATTTCGGGTGAAATTGTTGCCTAGTTAAAATGACTCCTTCGGTCAAAAATTTGATTTTTCAAAACTGGCATATTGTTTTAATATAATAAAAAAATATAAAAAAAAGTGGGTGGTGGGCCATCAACCCTGCCACCCCAACCTGTACCACATATAAATATGATATGTTGGTGGAGGGGCGGGCCATGAACCCCAACCCCTCCCACGGGACTGTTTAAACCATGAGACCATATTATAACAGAACCATTGTGAGGTGGGCCAGCCATTGGGGCGCAGACCCAGCCTCAACCACCATCCCTCATTACAACAAGCTAGCGGAGGTAGGTACGGGGTGGCGGGCCTCCCAAGGCGGGCCAGCCCAACCCATTATTTAAATAAGGAATTTGTTATATGAAAAAAGGAGGAGGCAAGGATTGACCACTCGACCTCGTCCCTCATAACCAGATCATAAACCAACTTAGATAACTACTTTATTGAGAAATCCGACATCACAATTTAAATTTAAACCCAATTTATTAGTGTGCCCGGGCAGAGAGGAGGCAGTGCATGCAGTTCAAGGCAGAATTTTGCAAGAGGGCCAAATTTTCATTTTGTTAGATTTTGACAACTTTTATATGGTTTCGGCCCTTCTCGACACCACGGATGCAATAACGCTGTCCGTTTCTCCATCAATTTTTTGCATTTTTTGACCATTTTTCAGTATGGAGGTATAAAAGTCCTTTTATGTAACTAATGCTTGTACTCTTCTTTCTCATGCCACTTAATGAATGAAGGCCTCCCCATTGATCGAGTAGGGTCCGGAGACGTAGTCCAAGTCGAATGAGCTCCGTTATCAAGTTTTATTGTCTTCTGTCATGCTTTATTTGTTTCTCCTCTTATCTCATGTGCATAATAAGTTTCCTATGTTAAGCTACAATTTATGCATGTAATTATTTAACGCATCTATAAGCAAAAGATTTTGGATGAAGTGGTATCAGAGAAGGTCTTTTTTTAGATGTGAATTGCATGTTTGTATGCTAACAAGAAACAGGATCTGGAGAGGTGAAGGGAAATTAAATTCTTTTGATCCCGAAGCGGGGCATGCACATCAAAGGAGAAACATGGCAGATGAAGAGGCTCGTCATGAAGAGGAGCGCAATTTCCACAAAACCTTCTATACAATGGCAGAAAATGTCAGTCAGCTACTTTCAAGGTTGGAGAAAGTAGAAGAGAGAAATCTAGAAGAACAAGGTTCAGTGCATGGAAATGGTGGAGAAGAACCCCCTCCTTCTCCTTCCACAACTGAAAGTTCTTCTTCCTCTCATCACCTTCATCATAGAAATTCAACGGATGCATCTAAGAAACCTTTCTTTAAATTAGATGTCAAATTTGATCTTCCCATGTTTAATGGTGAAATTAATGCAAAGAAGCTTGATAACTGGATTAGGCAGATTGAAATCTACTGCAGGATTCAGCAAATCAAAGAGGATGAGGCAAAGATTTAGCTGGGCTCTCTTCAGCTGAGTAGCGCCGCTCTTGTTTGGTGGGAGAGAAAATTGCGAAGCAGTAAGAGTGTGGGTAATCTTCTTTCCTCATGGCCTAATTTCATTTTTTCATTAAAGAAACAATTCTATCCCTTGGGTTATAAACAAAAATCCTTCATATATTGGCAATACTTAAGGCAAGGCAGAGGTCAGGATGTTCAAAGCTTTATAGAGGAATTTAGAAAATAGGGACTTAGTTTGGGCATTGCACATGACTCACCTCAAGTAGTAACTAGGTATATTGGATCATTACATAGTTACCTTAGACATTCATTATTATTGTTTGAACCAACTACTATTGAATTGGCAATTATAAAAGCCATCCATATTGAGAACAGGGGAAAAAATGAAAGAGATTATCATTTCAAGAAACAACCTTTCAAACCTCCAAATGGAAAACCCAAGGTGAAAGGAAAAGGAAAGGAGAAGAGGACGACATCAACCAAGAAATATGAAGGAGAAAGACCTTATTTCACTCACTGCAAAAAGGAAGGTCATGACGATGGTCATCGTTGGAAACTATACCCAAAAAAGAGACCAAAGAATTATGGAGGAAAAGGCAAGAAGAAAACAGTGGCAAATGTACAATAAGACGTTGGATCTGATTCTAGAGATGAATCATTGGTCACAACAGTAGGAACAAAAGGTACTCTTACACCTCATGTTAATTATGAATCACATGAAGGAACTAGTTCAATAGATGAGTCTCTTCATAATGAACGAAAGAGAATTGAGTTATTTCATATTAGAGTTATCATTAGTCATACAAAAGTGGAAACTTTATTTGACACCGGATCCCAAGAAAACTTAATTTCAGAGTCCTTGGTAAAGAATCTAGGCTTAGAAACTGAACCACATCCAAAACCTTACCCACTTGGATGGATACATGATAAAGCAAAACTGAATCTAACTAAGAAATGCAAGGTTAAATTTTTTATCGCTTCTAAGTTAGTGCATGAGGTAAAGCTTGATGTGATACCATTGGATATCTATGGCATGGTGTTAGGGAGTCCATATCTATATGATAGAAAGGAAATCTTCTTCTGTCATGAAAACAAATACCAAATAACAAAAGATGGGGTAGAATATATTGTAAGGGCTCATCTCAATGCCATCCTTGTAAGTGTAGGACAAATGAAGAGGTTGGTGAATTCTAGTAAGGGTTGCATGCTTATGGTTGTAAGGGGAAAAGATGCAGTATTATCCAAGGATTTCCACGGTTGTGATCATGTGCATAAAAATGAATTATATGAATTAATTTCTAATTATGATGAGATATTTCAGGAACCTAGGGGATTACCTCCAAAGAGGGAAATCCAACATGAGATCCATTTGTAACATGACACTCCTTTACCAAATATTGGCATGTATAGGATGTTGACCATTGAGATGGAGGAGATCAAAAAACAGGTGCAGGAACTATTGAACCAAGGGGTCATCAGACTGAACACTTCTCCATGTGGCTCGCTGATTGTCTTAGTGTCAAAGAAATATTGCACATGGAGGATGTGCGTGGATTATCGAGCACTAAACAAAATCACAGTGAAAAATAATTACCCTCTTCCCCACATTGATGGATTATTAGATCAGTTAAATAATGCTATCTATTTCACCAAATTGGATTTGCATAGTGGTTATCATCAGGTCCGAATTACAGAGCAGGATGTGTGGAAAACCACCTTCAAGATAAAATGTGAACAAAATTGAAAAGAAGGAGATGTAGCTCACAGGTGTGGCCTGCACCTGGAGACTACACTCACAAAACAGAGAGATCACTCTCGTACACTCTATTACCATTAATGAAAAGATTACATCATTAAATACAACTCTGGAAATCAGGAAGTTGCAACCACACTCCTAAACTCTAGGAACAAATCCTAAACTAAGGAGATACGTTACAACTATGTAACCATTTCTCCATTAATACAAAATAATATTAATTATTCTCAACTCCCCCCCTTAATGGAGAAAGGGTTCTCCTGAACTCCTGACTTCCCTTTAAACAATTTAAATTTCACTCGTGCAAGAGGCTTCGTAAAAATATCAGCCATATTGTCACAAGTTTTACAATATTCAATAACAATTCCTTTTCACTGTACTTTCTCTCTGATAAAATGGAGCTAAGTGTCTATACGTTTGGTGTTTTTATGGAACACTGGATTGTGTGCTAGTTTAATGGTGCTCTCGTTGTCACTTTTGATGGAAGTAGAATTCTTCTGTTCTTTTCCTGCATCATTAAGAAGACTTCTCAACCAGATTGCTTCACACGTTGCTGCACACATTTCTTGATACTCAGCTTCACACGATGACAAGGCTACAGTACTTTGCTTCTTACTGCTCCATGCTATAACCCTGGATCCTATGTTGAATGCATAACCTGTGATGGACCTCCAATCATCCAAGTTACTTGCCCAGTCTGAGTCTGAAAAACCTGCTAGAGTAACATCAAATGCGTCAGTGTATAAAATACCATAATTAACAGTACCACAAAGATACCTCAACACGCTTTTTGCTACTACCCAGTGACTTTCAAGCGGTTTCAACATGAATTGGCTCAACACACTAACAGAGTATGCCAAGTCAGGTCTGGTTGTTGTAAGATATATCAAGCTGCCAACCAGCTATATGTACATTGTAGCATCAACCTCCTTAGTGCCATTGTCACTGCTCAACTTCAGATTCTGCTACAAAGGTGTTGTTGCTGATCTACACTGATCCATACTAAACTTTTCCAACAGATTTCTGGCATACTTCCCTTGGGTAAGAAAAGTTTTCCCAGTATCTCTGCATACTTCTAATCCCAGACAGTAATGAAGGATTCCGAGATCTTTCATCTCAAAAACTTGTGCCATAATCCTTTTGATTCCTCTGAATAAATCATCTGCATCTCCTGTTATAATCATGTCATCCACATACAAAGAAATCAAAATAATATGCCCCTGATTATTGTACTTGGTATACAAATTTGGGTCATTTAAACTTCTATGAAAGCCATGCTCTAAAAAGAAAGAATCAACATTTTCGTACCAAGACTTGGGTGCTTGATTTAAACCATATAAAGCCTTTTTCAATCTGCAAGCAAGATGTTCCTGCCCCTGCTTTACAAATCCTTTTGGCTGTACTAAGTAAATTTCATCTTTTAAATCACCATTTAAAAATGAAGATTTAACATCAAGCTGGTGTAATTCCCAATTAAATTTAGTAGCTAAAGCAATAAAGATTATGATTGTATTTAACTTTGCTACATGTGCAAAAGTATCATCAAAATCTATACCTTCCTGCTGTGAATATCCTTTTGCAACTACCCTAGCTTTTAATTTCTTTATACTTTCATCTGCATTCATTTTTTGTTTAAATAGCCATTTACATCCTATGGGTGTTTTATTGTTAGGTAGTTCAACTAAATCCCAAGTATCATTTCTAAGAATTGATTCCATCTCTTCATTCATTGCAGCCCTCCACTCCTTAAATTGACTAGCTTCTTTGTAATTAGTGGGTTCTACAATGTTCAAAACATTTGACATCAAAGCATAGTCTCTCAATTTTAATGGCTTTTGAGTCTTCCTACCTAATCTCCTTGGTAGGGGACTTACCTCAAATTTGTTTTCTTCTGCTATAATTGGGCTTGCATTATCACCTTCTTGTTGTTCTTCTTTTTGCTCTTCTTTCTGCTCCTGCTCTCTTTCATCCTCGTTGCTTTCCTCCAACAACAATGGAATGTGCCAATCATTACCAATGTCATCTTTCCCTTCCTGTACGTGTTCATGAAACACTACATCCCTGCTTGCAAATGTCTTACGAGACTCAAGATTGAATAATTTATATGCTTTATATTCCGTGCCATAACCAACAAAGATGCATCTAACTGCTTTAGGGTCTAATTTCTTCCTATCAGCTTTGGGTATATGGGCAAATGCTTTTGACCCAAATACTCTTAGATGGTTTACTGCTGGTTTAAATCCATATAGAGCTTCAAAAGGGGTTTTGAAGCTAAGATACCTGGTAGGACTTCTGTTCTTAAAATATACAGCAGTGTTAATAGCCTCTGCCCAAAAACTATTAGACAGACCCTTACCTTGTAACATGCTCCTTGCGCACTCCACCAAGGTTCTGTTTTTGCGCTCTGCAACTCTATTATGTAATGGTGTGTGTGGCACTGTATACTGCTGAACAATCCTGTGAGATTTGCAGAATTTCATGAATTTCCTTAGCTTGTATTCTCCCCCTTGATTAGATCGGAGAATTTTTATACTATTACCAAACTATTTTTCCACCAAGGTTTTAAATTCTATAAAGTACTGGAAAGTGTGACTTTTCTTACTCCGCAAATAAACCCATGAATATCTAGTGCAGTCATCAGTAAATAACAAAAAATAATATGCTCCTCCTAGCGACCTTGTCTGCATAGGTCCGCATACATCAGTGTGCACTAGTTCTAAAATATCTGTTTCCTTCCTCCTATCATGCACAGGAAACTGTTCTCTATGCATTTTTCCTAAGGCACAACCATCACAATTTAACTGAATATTATGAAAGATAGGGAGCCCCTCAACCATACCTTTCTTCTGCAATAACATGAGGTCCTGCAAATTCAAGTGACCGAACCTTTGATGCCAGAGTTGTTCGGATGTCGATCCTCCTATAACCATGGCTTGCTTTGGTATACTTTTTGCATCCAGTCTGTATAGGCTTCCAACTCGCATGCCTGTTGTAACTATTTCATTCCTGCAATCCGTTATCACACAATGAGTCTTGAAGAACTTGACTTGCATATCTTGATCAACCATCATGGATACAGATATCAGATTTTTCTTAATTCCAGGTACATATAAAACATTTTTAAGGTGACTAATTTTTCCATTTGGTAACTTGACTAAAATCACCCCATAACCTTTAATCTCATATCCACTATCATCTCCTAGGTATATTTTTGATCCATTTATACTTTCTTCAAGACTATCAAAAAATTCCTTTTTACTTGTCATGTGAGATGATGCTCCGAAATCGACATACCAAATATCGTCCTCATTAGATGCTGAAAGGGCACAGTCGACTGTGAACAGTCAGAAATTCATGACTAAAGTCTTTATCTTCTTCTTCAACAAAGTATCCTCTGTGCTTTGCATTTGCCTGCTTCTTATAACATTCACTCTGTATATGACCCTTCCTTCCACAATAATAACATTTCTTTTCAGAATGATTTGCAAGTATACCTTTATGAGAATGTGAATTCTTATGTGATGTTCCTCCTTTCTGCTTTGATTGCTGTTGTGACTGCTTTCCTTTGAATGATTGTCATTTCACCATCAGTGCAAGATCATCAATCTGGGGGTTCTGGTTCTGCCGCCGCTCCTCCTGTTGCAGCAAGATCCCTGTCAGATCTTCAAATGTGGGCGCTTTCTCCCTTGCTGCCAATCCAGTAACAAACATTTGAAATTCATCACACATCCCACTCAGTGTGATTGAGACGAGATCAGAGTCAGACACTGCCTCTCCAATGGCCCCCAATCCGTCTTTCACATCTTTCATTCGCGCAACAAATGCAATAGCAGTCTCCCTTTCGTCCATCCTCATTGAAAATAGTTTGCTTTTAAGCGCCATAATTCGACTGGTGTTCTGGGTCTGATACAGGCTTTTTATGGTCGTCCAGATTGCCGTGGACGTTTTACAGTCTCTGATGTGGGGGATAACACTGTCCTTCATGGACATCTTCAACAAGACTTTGGCCTTGATCTCTCGTTTTTCCCAATCTTGCTCTTGTGGCCCTACGTTCGGCTTCTACTCATCGCCTGTAACTATGGACCAAGAATTCGCACACTCAAGCAAGGTCTGGATCTTAAACTTCTAATTCGTGAAGTTAGATCCATCAAGTTTACCAGACTCGTGAAGGTAAGATTCCATCGTATTACTCATTCTGATCAGATCTACAAAATGAATCTACCTAACAACAAAAAACGATACTTGTCAAATCGATCTGTCACCTCTGCCACCGATCTACAGTGTCTGGCAATCCCGCTTCGATGAGAAAATTCAGTGTTTTCAATATAGCCAAAGAATTGATCTGATCAAAATTGATCCGATCTACCTCTCCCGGATAGATCTGCAACTTCGTCGATCTGCACCCCTCGCAAATCGCCAAACGAAGATGAGGCTTCCCGCAAATCCCCTTGAAGGTGAGTTGGCGCTCTCCCGAGTGAAAACCCCACGCCAAGATAAAATCAGTGCGAGTCAAAATGTCTGGCGCAATTTTCCCCTTAAATTCTGCGCCAATCCAATATTCTGGCGCGGTGGCGCGCTTAATAACCGAACAGACGTGCCAATCTAGAATTCTGGCACGCTCCTGAGCCAGAAAACCCGTGCCAACCCCCTTTTACTCAAGAAAAAAAAATTCCGAGTCCGAGCCAGGTGTTCTGCAGTCCACCTGCTCAATTGAGCACAGAGCTCTTGTGTACACACAGCCACAAAGGCACTTCAAGCTACACATGCAATTCTACCACACAGGCAAGCTAACTACAAAGGCACTTCAGCCACCAAGGTGATAAAAGATCAGGCTCACCCAATCTGAGCTCTGATACCAAGATAAAATGTGAACAAAATTGAAAATAAGGAGATGTAGCTCACAGGTGTGGCCTGCACCTGGAGACTGCACTCACAAAACAGAGAGATCACTCTCGTACACTCTATTACCATCAATGAAAAGATTACATCATTAAATACAACTCTGGAAATCAGGAAGTTGCAACCACACTCCTAAACTCTAAGAACAAATCCTAAACTAAGGAGATATGTTACAACTATGTAACCATTTCTCCATTAATACAAAATAACATTAATTATTTTCAACTCTTCAAGACCAAACAGGGGTTTTTTGAATGGATGGTGATGCCATTTGGACTTCGCAATGTTCCAGCCACTTTCGTGAGGGTCATGAATGATCTCTTTAGGCCTTTCTTTGATGATTTTTTTCTTGTATATCTAGATGATATTCTTATGTTTGGTAAAAGTTGGAATGAACATGTATGTCATGTGAAGAAAGTGATTGATGTATTGAAAAAAGGAAAACTCTATGTAAAAGTGTTAAACTGTGAGTTTGGGAAAACCTCTTTGGTTTACTAGGTCATGGTCAACTAAAAATTGATCCTTCTAAAGTTGAAGCAATTGTAAATTGGCCTAAGCCTACTAGTGTAACCAAGGTTCGCAGATTTTTGGGTGCAGTATAGTATTGGAGGAGATTTATTGCCAATTTCTCTATTATTGCAGCACATTTACACGCATTGACAAGTGTAAAGCAAGTCTTTTAATGGGGAGGAAAGCAGGAAAAGTCCTTTGAAAAATTGAAAGAAAACATCAGCACCACACCAATCTTGGCCTTACCATATCTCCAAAATCCATTTGAGATCAAGACAGATGCCAGCGGATATGCCATGGGAGTTTTATTGATGCAGCAAAGAAGACGATATGTTACCATTCAGAGAGGTTCTCTCAGGTTGTGATAAACTATCCCAGTTATGACAAGGAGTTATATGCCTTGGTCAAGAGTGTGAAAAAGTGGAAACACTACCTGATCGACAAGGAGACCATCATCCATATGAATCATCGGCCCTTGCAGTATCTTCAGTCACAAACCAAGTTGCAGAAATATTGTCATTTCAGGTGGATGGGTTTTCTTCAACAGTTTCATCTGGTAATAAAGTATAAGAAGGGAACTAGCAACAAAGTGGTTGAAGTTCTATCTCACCCTCCTATTTTTTCTTCTGTTATTTTGCATAATGCTTCATTTTCTTTTGAAAGTTATACTGAACAATATACTAACTATGATGACTTTAAAGAGATTTATGCAAAACTAACCCATGGTTCATAGGTTGGAAACTATCGCTTGTAGGGGAAACTATTGTATCACCTTGGAAAATTTTGCATACCCACACGAGAAAGGGTACATGTGATCTGGGAGGCCCACACCTCCCTTGTGTCTAGTCATTTTGGTATTGAAAAAACTTTGTGTCATGTACAAAGATTTTGTTTTTGGCCTCATATGAAGAACATTGTGATTCGCTATGTAAAGGGATGTGTGATGTGTTATGTTTCAAAGCCCTCTAATAGAATACTTGAGCTCTACACACCACTCCCTATTCCAAATCATCGATGGGAAAGTGTGTCGATGGATTTTGTAGGAGGTTCGCCTTTGTCTAGAAAAAGTCATGACAATCTGTATGTCATCGTTGACCATTTTAGTAAGATGTGTATTTTAATGCATTGTAGAAATCAAATCACTATAGAACAAACTGCTTATCTTTTCTTTCAACATGTTTGCGTCCATTTTGGGTTGCCCACATCAATTTTATCAAATCGGGACTCTCGCTTTCTCGAAGAGTTTTGGACCATCTTGTGGAAGATGATGGATAGCAAGTTGAAAAGAAGCACGGAATTTCATCCATAGATTGATGGACAGACATAGGTTGTCAACCGTACCGTGGCACAATTGTTGTAACGTTATTGTGGGAAACATCATAAGTTTTGGGATGAACATCTTCCATATGTGCAGCATTCCTACAATCAAGCAGTGCACTCATTTCTGCATTGTTCACCATTTGAGACATGTTTTGGCTACCTGGCAAAAGACCCTTTTGATATGGTATTTGGAATGGAAGATGACTCCAGTGGAGGTGATGATACGGACAAAGTGTAGCGGATCCAATTGATTCACCAAGTAGTACAGGAGTAGTTGGAGAAAAGTCAAGCCCAGTACAAGGCTCGACATGACAAACACTGAGTCGGCCATCAATTTCAAGTGGGAAACAAAGTGTGGTTCCATATTAGCATGGACAGGATGAAGGGAGGAGGGAAGAAGTTGCGACCAATGTAGTATGGTCCATTCACCATCTTGGAGAAGATTGGAAACAATGCCTTTCATCTCGATTTTCCACTATATATGCAAATGTACTCTGTAGTGAATGTGGAGAACTTAAAGCTGTATGAGCCACCATTGATTATGGAAACCAAAGAGGTGGGAACAGTTCCTACAGTTGATGAATTTGCACCAAAGTATCTCGATGAGTTACCTGAAGACATCATCCTTGACAGAAGAATTAGGACTTCACGATGAGGAGATGTGGAATAACTTCGAGTTGGTTTCAAGGGGTTGCACCCTAGCAAGGCAAAATGGCTAGAAAAGGAAAGAGTGAGGGAATAATTGCCTCACTTTCCAATTGATTGATAAAGCTTTTGCCAGTCCAAAAGCTCCTTAATTGCGAGGATTGATCCAAGTGGATTCCAGACATCAGTGGGATGGAAAAGGTTCAAAATTCAAAGTGGTGGAAAGACGATGAACTTGACATTAGATCAAAGTGCTCAACACCTTGATTCCAACGGTGTGAACGACACTCCAATCCGAGTTTGGATGAAGGAGATAGAGGCAATCAAAGTTGGGTTGACTTTGTTGACTAGGTAGGATTAACAAGGACACAATTTGAAATTTTCTGGCGGATGGAATCTGACCAACTCTGGCCAGATTCTAGGTAAAATTGTCCTCTGGTTAAAATGACTCCTTCGGTAAAAAATCTGATTTTTCAAAACTGGCATATTGTTTTAATATAACAAATATATATATATATATATATATATATATATATATATATATATATATATATATATATATATATATATATATATATATATATATATATATATATATATATATATATATATATGTAAAAAGATGGTGGTAGGCCACCAACCCCACCACCCCAACCCGTAACACATATAAATATGATATATTGGTGGAGGGGTGGGCCATGACCCCCGGCCCCTCCCACAGGATTGTTGAAACCACAAGACCATATTACAACGGAACCGTTGTGTGGTGGGTCAACCCTTCGGGTGCCGACGCAGCCTCAACCACCATCACTGATTACAACAAGCTGATGGAGGTAGGTACGGGGGGGTAGCCCACCCAAGGTGAGCCTAGCCCAACCCATTATTTAAATAAGGAATTTTTTATATGAGAAAAGGAAGAGGTGGGGTTTCACCGCCCAACCTCCTCCCTCATAATCGAATCATAAACCAACTCAGCTAACTACTTTATTGATAAATCCACCACCACAATTTAAACTTAAATGTTGTTTATCAGTGCACCCACGTAGAGAGGAGGTAGTGCATGCAGTTCGAGGCAGAATTTTGTAGGAGGGCCAAATTTTCACTATGTCAGATTTTGACAGATTTTATATGGTTTCAACACTTCTCAATATGGCATTGTCCATTTCTCCATCAGAGTTCTGCATTTTTTGGCCATTTTTCAATATGGAGGTATAAAACTCCTTTTTTTGTAACTGATGCTTGTACTCTTCTTTCTCATTCCACTTAATGAATGAAGGCCTCCCCATTGATCGAGTAGGGCCCGGAGATGTAGTCCAAGTAAAATGAACTCCGTTATCAAGTCTTGTTGTCTTCTTTCATGCTTTATGTGTTTCTCCTCTTATCCCATGTGCACATTAAATTTTCTATGTTAAGCTACAATTTATGCATGTAATTCTTTAACACATCTATCAGCAAAAGATTTTGGATTAGTTTTAAGGAAAATCTTTTTTTGGGCTCAATTTTTTAAAGGAATTTTTTTGGGCTAAACTTTTTGGAGGAAATTTTTTGGCCTTAATTTTTAAAGTAAGTCTTTTAAGCTAAATATTTTAAGCAGGATTTTTTAGCTTAATTTTTAAAGTAAGTTCTTTGGGCTGAATTTTTAAAGTGAGATTTTCTAGCTTAATTTTTAAAGTAATTCTGGTGGGTTGAATTTTAAATTGAGATTTTGTAGCTTAATTTTTAAAGTAGGTCTTTTAAGCTAAATTTTTAAAGTTAGTTTTTTCTAAAGTAAACATTTTTGGCTGAATTTTTAAAGTGAATGTTTTTTAAAGTAACCCTTTTGTGCTGATGTTTCAAAGTGAGATTTTTGGTCTAAATTATGAAAGTGAATTATTTTTTTAGTTTGTTTTGAAATTGACTTTTTTGGGTTGGATTTTAAAAATCTACATAGATTGAATTATCATGGGAAATCAAAGAAATTACAAGAGAAAATATGATCGAACAAGAGACATTGAGGAGCATAGAGAATACAAGAGAAACTATTACACAAGAAAGAAAGAAGAACGTGCAAATATTGAAAGGGAAAATCAATCTCAACTAGAAGTTGAAGTGGGTATGTAAATGCAAATATTATAAATGATATTTAAAATTTAACTAGTGTATTGCGAAATTCAATTTTTATTTGATGAACTAATTTGAAAAATATTTTGCAATGTAAGTAGATAGAGATATTCTTCATAACATTGATGATCAGATTGAAAATGTTGAAAGGGATTCAAATGAAGAAGTTGAATCACCATCAAGTGTATATATATATATATATGTCATGTGTATTATTGAAGTTATACATATTTCTTAATTTCAATTTCATTCAAACTCTAACTTTTAGTTTTATTATTTAATGAATATTTATACCCATTTACATTTAATTTTCATATGTAGATATGAAATCAATATCGATGATGAGACGTTAGAAATTGTTGACACTGACATATATGGAGATAAAAAAGCTGACCATATTGTACAATATTGTGTTAAGGTCATTATTGAGAAGTTCTTGAAAGATGAAAGTGTCGCACTTCAAACTCAAATTTTGGCAGGTCTCTTAACATCAAAGAAATTAAAAGATGCTAGAACTATATTGGGTATTCAAAAATCAACGAAATATAAAAAGGTGAAAGAAAATGTGATTCAAAATATAAATAGTGTTTTAAAATGAATTGGAATATCTAGAAATATGAGTAATATAAACGCATGTAGATCTAGTATTGGTTTCATTAAGTACTAAAGAAAATCATTTGGTAAAATCTATGACCAAAATATTAGTGTGGATTAGGAAAATTCTCTCTTTGCAGACAGAGACAATCCTTGTAGCCCAGGGGGGAGGGTCTAGCCACAAATAAGGCAATCTCACGTAAGTTCCCTTAGATTGAGAATGAATTCAAGATCCTACATCTTCTATCACTAATCCTGTTTGATGAAGTCCTTCTGCTTTGCTCCAGTGATCAGCTCCTTAACGTCAATCAAGCACTTGAGACAAATAAACAAGGGACCAAAGCATACATAATAACATACAGAATGTTCAACCTACTTAAGAGGCTAAGGAGACTTAAGCTACCAAAAACCATATGAAATTTCTATAGGAAACAAAATATTAGTTGTTTTATTCATATGACAAAAAGGAAAGTACAACCTTTGCCTTAGTGTTGCAGGTCTCCTTCGATGTATCCGAGTTACAGAACCACTATTAGCATCTCATAATTCACCCTCAAAATAATGGGAGTTCAATTCTTCTTCCTCTCTGCTCCAAAACAAACACTACAAGCTTATTATCCCTTTACAAACATGAACTAGAAGGCTAAAGCTATTAAGATATCGTTGGTTATTCATGCTACTTCATTAGCTAGCTGAGCTTGGAAAATGAGTTTATATAGCTTTGATAGAGGGGAAATGGATCCATGTTATGATGGGCGAGGCCTTCTACCTTTTGGTTTGTTCCATTTTAATAGGGGAAAGGAGCCCAAAAAGTCTCTCTCGACTGTATCTTGATCAACAATCTACCAGACTTCTGTTCACAAAGCTTCTAGACCTAGAAGCTTCAACTCCATTTTTAAAAACTTGCCAAAAGAGGGTCGATGTGGGTCATAAATGGCTTACTGGCATCGTTCAGTGCTAAGCCCATCACCATCAAGTGTATATATATATATATATATATATAGATATATGTCATGTGTATTATTGAAGTTATACATATTTCTTAATTTCAATTTCATTCAAACTCTAACTTTTAGTTTTATTATTTAATGAATATTTATACCCATTTACATTTAATTTTCATATGTAGATATGAAATCAATATCGATGATGAGACGTTAGAAATTGTTGACACTGACATATATGGAGATAAAAAAGCTGACCATATTGTACAATATCGTGTTAAGGTCATTATTGAGAAGTTCTTGAAAGATGAAAGTGTCACACTTCAAACTCAAATTTTGGTAGGTCTCTTAACATCAAAGAAATTAAAAGATGCTAGAACTATATTGGGTATTCAAAAATCAACGAAATATAAAAAGGTGAAAGAAAATGTGATTCAAAATATAAATAGTGTTTTAAAATGAATTGGAATATCTAGAAAAATGAGTAATATAAACGCATGTAGATCTAGTATTGGTTTCATTAAGTACTAAAGAAAATCATTTGGTAAAATCTATGACCAAAATATTAGTGTGGATTAGGAAAATTCTCTCTTTGCAGACAGAGACAATCCTTGTAGCCCAGGGGGGAGGGTCTAGCCACAAATAAGGAAATCTCACGTAAGTTCCCTTAGATTGAGAATGAATTCAAGATCCTACATCTTCTATCACTAATCCTGTTTGATGAAGTCTTTCTGCTTTGCTCCAGTGATCAACTCCTTAACGTCAATCAAGCACTTGCGACAAATAAACAAGGGACCAAAGCATACATAATAACATACAGAATGTTCAACCTACTTAAGAGGCTAAGGAGACTTAAGCTACCAAAAACCATATGCAATTGCTATAGGAAACAAAATATTAGTTGTTTTACTCATATGACAAAAAGGAAAGTACAACCTTTGCCTTAGTGTTGAAGGTCTCCTTCGATGTATCCGAGTTACAGAACCACTATTAGCATCTCATAATTCACCCTCAAAATAATGGGAGTTCAATTCTTCTTCCTCTCTGCTCCAAAACAAACACTACAAGCTTATTATCCCTTTACAAACATGAACTAGAAGGCTAAAGCTATTAAGATATCGTTGGTTATTCATGCTACTTCATTAGCTAGCTGAGCTTGGAAAATGAGTTTATATAGCTTTGATAGAGGGGAAATGGATCCATGTTATGATGGGCGAGGCCTTCTACCTTTTGGTTTGTTCCATTTTAATAGGGGAAAGGAGCCCAAAAAGTCTCTCTCGACTGTATCTTGATCAACAATCTACCAGACTTCTGTTCACAAAGCTTCTAGACCTAGAAGCTTCAACTCCATTTTTAAAAACTTGCCAAAAGAGGGTCGATGTGGGTCATAAATGGCTTACTGGCATCGTTCAGTGCTAAGCCCATCACCATCAAGTGTATATATATATATATATATAGATATATGTCATGTGTATTATTGAAGTTATACATATTTCTTAATTTCAATTTCATTCAAACTCTAACTTTTAGTTTTATTATTTAATGAATATTTATACCCATTTACATTTAATTTTCATATGTAGATATGAAATCAATATCGATGATGAGACGTTAGAAATTGTTGACACTGACATATATGGAGATAAAAAAGCTGACCATATTGTACAATATCGTGTTAAGGTCATTATTGAGAAGTTCTTGAAAGATGAAAGTGTCACACTTCAAACTCAAATTTTGGCAGGTCTCTTAACATCAAAGAAATTAAAAGATGCTAGAACTATATTGGGTATTCAAAAATCAATGAAATATAAAAAGGTGAAAGAAAATGTGATTCAAAATATAAATAGTGTTTTAAAATGAATTGGAATATCTAGAAATATGAGTAATATAAACGCATGTAGATCTAGTATTGGTTTCATTAAGTACTAAAGAAAATCATTTGGTAAAATCTATGACCAAAATATTAGTGTGGATTAGGAAAATTCTCTCTTTGCAGACAGAGACAATCCTTGTAGCCCAGGGGGGGGGGGGGGGGGTTCTAGCCACAAATAAGGCAATCTCATGTAATTTCCCTTAGATTGAGAATGAATTCAAGATCCTACATCTTCTATCACTAATCCTGTTTGATGAAGTCCTTCTGCTTTGCTCCAGTGATCAGCTCCTTAACGTCAATCAAGCACTTGAGACAAATAAACAAGGGACCAAAGCATACATAATAACATACAGAATGTTCAACCTACTTAAGAGGCTAAGGAGACTTAAGCTACCAAAAACCATATGCAATTGCTATAGGAAACAAAATATTAGTTGTTTTATTCATATGACAAAAAGGAAAGTACAACCTTTGCCTTAGTGTTGCAGGTCTCCTTCGATGTATCCGAGTTACAGAACCACTATTAGCATCTCATAATTCACCCTCAAAATAATGGGAGTTCAATTCTTCTTCCTCTCTTCTCCAAAACAAACACTACAAGCTTATTATCCCTTTACAAACATGAACTAGAAGGCTAAAGCTATTAAGATATCGTTGGTTATTCATGCTACTTCATTAGCTAGCTGAGCTTGGAAAATGAGTTTATGTAGCTTTGATAGAGGGGAAATGGATCCATGTTATGATGGGCGAGGCCTTCTACCTTTTGGTTTGTTCCATTTTAATAGGGGAAAGGAGCCCAAAAAGTCTCTCTCGACTGTATCGTGATCAACAATCTACCAGACTTCTGTTCACAAAGCTTCTAGACCTAGAAGCTTCAACTCCATTTTTAAAAACTTGCCAAAAGAGGGTCGATGTGGGTCATAAATGGCTTACTGGCATCATTCAGTGCTAAGCCCATTATTAGACTCTACAAATTGGCACAGGGAAGAAATTGAATGCTAGCGCCAGTCTTGGAAACTGATTTTAAAGGAATATTATTATGAAATGATATAAGATAGAAATGTTCTACAAATGAAGAGGGATGTAAGGACATGTTCTTCATGGCATGGAAACAGATGAGGGTCACTGTAGGGGTTCTCTAGGATTGAGGAAATGGGAGCAAAGGGACAGTGATAAAATGTTGTGTAACAGATGCCCCCTAAGCATGAAGGTCTAACAAGAGTGAGGGGTGAAATGCTTTACGAGTAGATGTAGGGAATCAGAGACTTCCATCGGAAAACCTACAAGCAAGCATAGATACATATATATCACTAAAATCTCTGATACATGAATCGTGGTATGGATGCAGCCATCCATAAGAAGATCACATAAATAGATCCAAGGTATGGGCATAGCCATCTACTAAGAAAGATCATATCAAACCCAAGGTATGGTCACAACAATCCAATAATGAGAAGGATCACATATAATAGACTCATGGTATGGTCGCATCCATACATCTGAAAGAGACATGTATGTAAGCATGATCATGTCACATTGCTCCACAACCTAGACTTGTGTAATCTGAGCCTAGGGTATTGTGCTCCAACACAACTCGATCAAAGTACAAATTCTAGTATGCGAATAGATGTGTTGAAGTCAAACATGCTAGAAAATCACTTGATTACTGGTCAATGATGTGAACTATTAACAATTGTGAGAGAAACTACCCATAATGTCAGTGGCTCTCAAGGTACTATCAGTACAATTCACAAAGTGTGAATAAGGAACTAAAGTCAAACACTTGTGAAATCACTCGATCGAGGGCCAATTATGAGCAATTGTCCTCAAGTGCGAAGAACTTGCCATTGAGGCATGCAAACTCTAAGGTACTAGAAAGGAGTTTCTAGATCAACTTCCTCGATAATGAGCTAAATTCAATAGGCAGTGATCCATCGAAGGAAGGTCATAATGGATACTTCATCATCGGCATGAAATGAGAAACATAATTAATGGGAGTAATCCAAGAATGTGACAGATGGTCAGAGAATATATAGGCAAGAAGTGTTCTCTTGAACATGTGGATGACACGACTCCAAAGTTTGGTAGCATTTTATATCATAGGATCAAAGGTGATGGTGACATGGCAAAGATCAGATGATATGTTAAAAGGGACAACCCAAACCCAGTAAGGTAAGTGACAGAGTGAGGATGTCCCAAAAGCCAATACGAACAATAGATGAGTGTCAATGTTCAAGAGCGACATGCTACCTCAATTGAAGAATACAACTGATGAAATACTTCCAATTCCCCCCCACCATTTTTGGCGAGTACCCCAGTTATTTTTACACAAGCTTGATGGGGATAACATATGATTGTAATATAAGTCCATTCTTTGGATGGATCCATCCTAGTAAGTTTTACAGCCCTACGAAGGAGTAGCTCGGTCCGTGATGGTGATGAATTCGATGTCATTTAATATTTTAATGATTATGACAAAGGAAAAATCAGTACCTTTTTCATGTTTAGAGAGTTTGAAAAATACATAGAAAAGGAAACTCCAAGGGTCCCTTTTCGTATAGTTGTCTCTCGAACCCGAAAAGGTAGAAAATAATCTTCATGAGAACCTCCTAGTTATGTTTGACTAAGGTATACCTTTTTTCTAAATATTTTTTTCCCAACACGAAAAGGGGTAAATGTGTACATGGTAAACAGAGTTTCAAAAACATTTACGAGGTAAAAATTATAAGAACTCGGAAATATTTTCATGTTTTGAGAGTTGGAAAAGATCTTAAAGCGGACTCCCCATTTTTATTTTCCTTAATGAGTCAAAAAGGAAAAAATACTCAGAAATATTTTCATTTTTTAAAAGTCAAAAAAGAGCTCAAAGTTGACTTGTCCTAGAGGAATGAGTGGTATAAATGGTAGCAACTGGTTCGGTTATGGTGGAATTGCTTCAAAAATAAGAGGTCAAGAGGTTGGCTAGTAAAACCACTCATCAATACCGTTCCTCAAGAAAGGGTAAAACAACCAATTGAAAGAAAATGATTGGCCAACGAGATGGGAGAGGCTGATAAAAATGGAAAGAAAAAGGGTTAAAATGGAGATGGGTTAATTTTTATACAAGCCTAAACCACGGGGAACTATGCTTGGATTCAGTTTCATGTTTACACAAGCTTGAAAGGAAAAAATATGCTTGGATTCAGTTTCATGTTTACACAAGATTGAAACAAAAAACTATCCTTGGATGAAAAAATGGCATGGGCCCAGCATGATGAGAGCTAAGGCACTTTTCCCCAAACTTCATTTCATTCACCAAAGTAGAAATCGAGTTGCTAAAAGGTGGATGGAATGAAGTTTCACTTTTGAGATCAAGGAAAGACTCGACTGGAATTTGACAAGATCTTAATAAAATACTCAATTTGGAAAAGGGACTTGTTTCATTTTTTAACGAGGTTGACACAGTAAAATAACTATCCTCAAGAATCCTTGTTTCAATTTTTAAGGAGCTTGACACAAGACTAGGAACCCTGCTTCTACACTTTGTTTCATTTTTTAATGAGGTTGACACAAGACCAGGAACTATCCTCATGACATCTATTTCATTTTTTAATGAGGTTGATACAAGAAAAAACTATCCTCGCATGCTATTTCATTTTTTAAAGAGGTTGACACACAAAAATAATTATCCTCATAAAATTTGATCATGGACCATATGAGAACATGGCCCCCAAGAGGTCCTCACCGGACAAGAGAACTATTCTCTGGGAGGAACACATGTCAACTAGTACAAATGACAAATTAGGTTCCAATGCCCCCAATACATAATGTACCATGCCATCTGCATGACCATCAACAGATGTGGAGATCAATGAGTAGCCACATAATTGACCTATGGCCAGGAGGTTATTGCTTGCAAATGAGAACCAATAGGGGATGATGGTAGGATTGGAGCCATCTGGTGACCGATGAATGATAATTGATCAATGGCCACTATTCTCCCTTCCTTTGGAACAAAAACCACACGGAAGAGTGAAGGAACAAGAGCTCCCATGACATAAACATAGTCACGCCCAAGGAAAAGATCGAAGTCTAAGGGACCTTGGACTACCATCATGTCTATATAGATGGTCTTTCCTCCCAAAGTAATATGGAAGTTTGAAAGGATCCGTAAAGGTTGACTAGCTCCTCTGTTGAAAGCCAACAGATTCAGGGTGACAGGCACAAGCTGTGGTGATCCCAAAGCTTTCTAAGTAGTAGAAGACATGATGGTAACAGATGAGCCCTCATCTAATAGAGTGCCATGTACTACCATATTATAGGCTTCTGTCGTAATCTGGAAAGGCACATAATATGGGAGGTCGAATGCAGCCAGTTGACTCCAATCAAAAGAAACAACATAAGTACTTGGTGGGGGTATCATAAGATTTCCTCCATGCTTTACAGGAATAGGAGAAGTACTCTCCTAAACAACTGGGACTGGATGGCCACTCTTCGATTCATGAGAATTTGAGGAGATGAGAAGAACATGAGCAATATGATCTGAATCTCTTTGATAACAAAGTGAACAACTGAAGGCGGAGCCAAGTCGACACTCTTTTAAACCAATGGCCGTTCAGGAATAGACACAAGAGAGTCATGCTTAGGAAGAGCAGGATGGGCAAGAGATGAATCCAAGTTAATCTCTTTACCAACTAGGAAAGGGTTAGAAGAAAGCCTTCGATAACCAACAGGAAGTTGGGGTTGAGGAGCTGTAAGGTTTTCTAAAACTTTGGAATATTTATCCATAAGAGGAAAAAGGTGAAGAAGATTCTCTCCTTCACATAACCTACAGGGGAATTTAATTTTTCCCTTCTTCTTACCATCACTAGCCAAGGGTGTAGCATCGACATGATCTCTAGAGGTCGATGGGGATTCTCGATCTAGATTGTGAGACCATACCTCCAAGACTCTAGGAATACCAGGACAATCTCGAAGGAGATGGTCACCCTTACATAGCCTGCAAGGGAATTTTACCTTCTGCAAAGGATCAGAAGGTTTTTCAAGGGGAAGAGGATTTGGAGAAATAGTTGCACAGTTGGCCTCTCACTTATCTGACTTCTTCTTCTTTGTCTTGTTCTTCATATAGTTAGCCTCCTCGATACTGGATTTCAAACTTTCACTAGGAGAAGTAGTAGAGGAGGGTGAAGAAATAGCTGAAGAACCTGAGAGGTCAACCTTAGAATCAACATGGTGTTGTTTAGGTGAAGGAGATAGCTAGACAGAATTTGGGATACTCGGGACCATTGAGGTCGAAAGTAACCATACAGGTAAACCAATAGTTAACCCAAGAAGGGACAATGTTTCCATATAAGGAGCACTAGAATTTCAAAAAGAAGGAAAAGGACCAGGACTCCCACTGGAGGGTGTGGTGAAGTAAAATTCTAAGTGTGGACACAAACAATTCCTCTCGCCCGATAGTAGGTCTAGCCACTAACAAGACAATCTATGGAATATTTCCCTAGGTTAGAACCAATTAAGAGGGCCCACCTCTTAGTACACTTATCCCGTTTGATGGCGACCTTGCTTGCTTGCTCCAGCTATCTCCCATTTCCTTCTTCGAACACCTGAAACAAGTAAACAATAGCGGAAAACAACCATGATGATAGACAAATTGTAATTCCGCCTAATTAACAAGTCAAGAAGCATTAAGCCATAAAGACGTGAGATGACATATTATGTAGAAAATCAATCGATAGCTGCATATATATTAAATCAAGAAGAGATTACAACCGTTGTATTAACGTTGCTATTCTCCTCTGACAAATCCGGGTTCCCACACACTTCCATTAGTATTCCATGATGGCCTAAAAAATTATAGTTTTAAGGCCCTTCCTTTCACTCTTCACACTAAACCAAATTCACACTTCTCCCTTACACAACTAGAGAGCTACAACTATGAATAACTTGCTAATTACTACAAACTTAAGTAGCACTAGCACACCCACACATAACACAAACACTAGCTTGTGCTTATGAAAACGGGAGGTTTATATAGCATGAATGGATGAGATATGGTTCCTCTTCTCATAGGAGAAGGTCTTATCTCTTGAGGTAGTTCCATTCTAATGGGGGAAAGGAGCCCAAACTGACATCCTCGATTCCATCCGGCCCAACCATTTACTAGACTTCCGTTACGAAGCTTCTAAAGCTAGAAGCTTTGACTCCTGATTTAAAAAACTTTCCAAACGAGAATCAACATGATTGGAACAAGGCTCAGTCGCTCTGGTCAGTGTTAGGGACAATTTTAATCCCTACATATTAGCGCAAGGAGGACACTAGTCATTAGCACTAGTCTTGTAAACTTGGAAAATAGAAGATTTTTGGGAAATTGTGCAAAAGGGAATTTTTCTACTCATGAAGAGGGACACAAAGGGAGTTTCTTCATGAAGCAAAAGAATGTAGGGTTCACTGTAGAGGTCCTCCGGGATCAAGGAATGGGGATTACAAGGACAGTGACAAAATGTTGTGTAACAGATGCCCCCTAAAGCATGAAGGTTGAACTAGAGTGAGGGATGAAATGCTTTATGAATCAGTGTGGGGAACGAGAGTCTGCAATTGGAAAATCGTCAAGCAAGTAAAGATACATATACATAACCGAAAACTCTATCAAATGATATATGAATTGTGGTATGGATGCAACAATCCAGATAATGATCATGTAAATGGATCCAGGCATGTACATAGCCATCCGATAAAGAGGATCATATCGAAACCAAGGTATGGTCGCAACCATCCAATAATGAGAAGGATCACATATGTCAACTCATGGTATGGTCACAGCCACCCATCTTAAAAATACATGTATATCAACATGATCATGTCACATTTCCTTGCAACCTGGAATTTTGTAATCTGATCCCAGGGTCTTGCGCTCCAACATGACCCGATGAAAGTATAGATTCTAACCTGTAAGTAGATGTGTTGATGTCAAACATGCTAGAAAATCATTCGATTACTAGTCGGTGATGTAAATTGTTAACAAGCATGAGAGAAACCACCAATAATGACAATGGTCCTGAAGGTACTATCAACACAATTCAGGAATGTGAATAAGGAACTGAAGTTGAACACTCGTGAAATAACCCAATCAAAAGCCAATGATGTGAACTTGTCGTCCAGTGCAAAGAACTTTCCATTAGGGCATGCAAGCTCTAAGGTACTAGAAGGGAGTCTCTCGGTAAACTTCTTGGATAATGAGTTGAATTCAACAGGAAGCAACCATGTTGAAGTAGGGAAATAATGTATCTCACATCATCGACATGAGACAAAGGGATGAAAAATTATTTTGGATGATACAGAGAATCAGGGGTAATTGTAACTATAGAAGGACAACTCTTGAACATATCGGCGACACGACTGGAAGTTTGGTAGCTTTCATATCCATATGATCAGTGGTCTCGATGATGTGGCAGAGATCAATTGGAAGGAAAGAATGAACAACCCAACCCAGGAAGGTCAACAATAAAAAGGAGGATATCCCAGCCCGACACGAAGTAGAAAGTTTCATGTTCAAGAGTGAGCTTCTGACACAACTTATTAGATTTTTAAATGTTCCCCC
This sequence comes from Pinus tabuliformis, assembly GCA_031772625.1. Lineage (NCBI taxonomy): Eukaryota > Viridiplantae > Streptophyta > Pinopsida > Pinales > Pinaceae > Pinus > Pinus tabuliformis. The sequence goes on from CM062819.1 coordinate 1,804,783,163, forward strand.
ACCATTCCTGGCAGGTAACCTAATTATTTTTAAATCACAAGCTTGAAGGGGATAGCATATGCTTGCACTGTAATTCCATCCTTCGATGAATCCGACCTAGTAAGTTTAACAAGCCCTAGGAAGGATAAGCTCATGTTTGTCATGGTGACAAATCCGATGTCATTTAATACTTTAACGAGTCCGAAAAAGGTGAAACTCGGTATCCTTTTCATGTTTAGAGATTTTGAAAAAGACATGGAAAATAAAACTCCACATGGTCCTTTTCATACATTTGTGTCTCTCGAGCCCGAAAAGGTAGAAAATGATACTTGAGAGAACTGCTTGACCATTTCAGTCAAGGAGTACCTTTTTCGTAAATAGTGCATTCGAACCCAAAAAAGGGGTAAACGTATATTAGGTGCATGATGTTTTGCATCTGTTAATGAGTTCAAAATGATAAGAGCTTGAAAATATTTTCATGTTTAAAGGGTCGGAAAAGAGCTTGAAAGCTGACCCCCCCATTTTATTCTCTTTTGTGAGTCAAAAGGGAAAAATACTCGACAATATTTTCATTTGAGTTTTATGAGTTGAAAAAAGAGTTGAAATGTGACTCGTCCTAGAGGAATGAGTGGTATAAAGGGTAGCAACCAGTTCCAATAATGGTGGAAGTTCTCAAAACATGTAATGGTTAAGAGGTTGGCTAATAAAACCACTAATTGCGGGGATTCCTCAGGAAAGGAAAAACAACCAAGTGAAAGCACATCATCGGCCAAAGAGATGGTGGGAATGGAATAAAACAACCAGGCCTCATCTAGCAAAAATAAACTGATAAAAATGGTAATGACGATATGTAAATTGGGCATGGGTTCATTTTTACACAATCTTGAACCATGGAGAACTCTACTTGGATTCGGTTTCATGTTTACACAAGCTTGAAACGAAAAACTATGGTTTCTATAAGTTTGCATTCCCCTAACATAATGACTCAATTGAGGTACATGCCCCCCAAGCTTCATTTCACTCAACTAGGTAGATGGAATGAAGGTTCACTTTAGAGATATTGGAAAGACTCGACTGGGATTTTACGAGATCTTAATAAAAGACTCGATTTGGAAAAGGGAGTTGTTTCATTTTTGGAACGAGGTTGACAGAGCAAAAGAACTATCCTCGGACATATGTTTCATTTTTTAACGAGGTTGATATAGGAATAAATTGTCCTTAGGACTCCTTGATTCATTTTTTAATGAGATTGACACAAGACAAGGAACTATGGTCAGATCCCTTATTTCATCTTTTAAGGAGTTTGACACAATACAAGGAACTATGCTCCACTCCTTGATTCATTTTTTAACGAGGTTGTCACAGGACAAGGAACCATCCTCCTGACTCCTTGTTTCATTTTTTAACGAGGTTGACACAAGACCAAGAATTATCCTCACAACTCCCTGTTTCATTTTTTAACGAGGTTGACACAAGAAAAAACTATCCTCACAATGTGATCATGGACGATATGAGAACATGGCTCCCAAGAGGTCCTCACTAGACAAAAGAACCACGCTCTTGGAGGAATAAATTTCATTTGGTAACAAATATAGATTGGGTTCCAAATTCCCTAGTACATAAGGTACTATACCATCTGCATGATCATCAGCAGACGCAGAGATGGAATGGGTAGCCACATAATTAACCTGTGGTGGGTAAGGTACTTCTTGCAAACAAGAGTTGATAGGGAATGATGGTTGTAAAGGAGGTTCATGGTGACCAATGAATGACAATTGATCAATGGTCATTATTCTCCCTTCATGTGGAAAGTAAACCACATGGAAAAGTGAAGAAATAAGAGCTCCCATGACACATACATAGTCACGTCTAAGGAGAAGATTGAAATTTAATTGACCTTGGACTACCATCATGTCTACATAGATGGTCTTTTCACCCAAAGTAATAGGGAACCTCTGAAGGATCCCTAAGGCCTGACTGGTTCCTTCGTTGAAGGCCAACATAATCTGAGTGACAGGCACAAGTTGTGGGGAACCCAAACCGTGCCATGTAGGAGAAGACATGATGCTAACAGACACACCTTCATCTAATAGAGTTCCATGTAATACCACATTATCGGCTTGTACTGTGATCTGGAAAGGCACATAATATGAGAGGCAGAATGCAGTCAATTGACTCCAATTAAAAGAAGCAACAAAAATACTTGGTGGGGGTATCATATGATTGCCTCCATGTTGTACAGGAATAGAAGAAAGACTCTCCTGAATAACCAGGATGGGGGGGTCACTCTTCGATTCATGAGAATCTGTGGAGATGAGAAGAACATGAGTAGTATGATCACTACTCTCTTCGATAATGGATTGAACAACTGAAGGTGAAGCCAAGTCGACACTCTTTTTGACCAATGGTCAGTCAAGAACAGACACAAGAGATTCATGCTCAGGAAGAGCTGGATGGGAAAGAGATGAATGCAAGTCAATCCCATTACCAACTAGGAGAGAGTTAGAAGAAATCCTTTGGTAACCAATAAGAAGTTGGGGTTGAGGAGTTGCGAGGTTTTCCAAAACTTTGGAAGCTTTATCCATAAGAGGACAAAGGCGAAGAATATGCTCTCCTTCACATAACCTATAGGGGAATCTAATCTTCCATTTATTCTTACCATCGTTAGTTGAAGGTGTAGCATCAACATGATATCCAAAGTGTTTGAATTATGACATGGCTTTGGAATATGTTTGGCTCTATGACATAAGTATTTTCCTTGATGGCAACTCACTCAAATGGCAGATCACAATTCAGGCTCTCAGAATGAAAGAAAATGAGTTATATGCAGGTTCCTCGTAACAAAGCTGCGTATACATGCGGGTGTACCGATAAGAAGGTCCGTATATGTATGCACACTCTTTCATGAAAATAAAAGCACATACATGTGGGAAAACTTATGGTTGGTCCATGGTATTTAGTTTGACATATTTGAACCTATGGTTTTGGTCCTTGGTATTGCATTTAAAGTGTTGAACCCAAGTATTGGGTCCCTAGTATTAGTTCTCAATGGTTTTGGACCATGGTTTGAGTAAGGCCTAAGACTATAAAAAGGGAAGGAGATCATTTGGCAAGGGCATGGACTTATGTGTTGAATATCTTGTGAGGGGCATAATGATGATCGGTTGGTGAGTAACAACTGGATCTGAATCAAGGAGGACCCTGACCATTACATGATGGTTAAGATCTATTGATGGGTCGAGATCTCAAGGCTTGAATAAGTAGTATCATTGTGTGATTTTGATCTATTATATTTGGCACATGATTAGATCTATAAATCTGATAATTTGGTATAACTGACGTCTAATTAATTAAAAGGATAAATTATCTTTTATAGATTTGTACGTAGGTTCGGCATGGCAGAGGTGCGTATACACGCAGGTTAAGCAAGTGAAGACTACGTATACGCTGGTTGGCTTTGGCATATTTGCGTATGTACGTAGGTTTATATTGGTGAAGTAGCATACGTCACGTGAAATATGTTTTAGCTGCTTCTGTTTATTGCTACAGTGTTCTGGGTTCAGAATTGGCATTTGGTTACTGGTACTACTTTCTGGTTACAGTATTCTGAGAAGTTATTGGTTGATTCAGTATTTGTACAAAGGAGATTGGTTGTTGCAGATCTACTTGATGTTTGATTGATATTTATGGATCCAGTCTGAAAATTTATGAAACCTGGTCCCTGGAAGAAAAGAGAAGGTTGAAGCCTTTTGTAGGTCAGCACCTACGTACTAGTACCTCAGCTAGCACAAGAGCTAAGGGGGTTGTAGCTCCCTTCCAGGAGAAGCTTGAGAATGAGAGAAGGTTGTAGCCTTCTACAGGTAGAAGCCTGTGTGCTGGTATAAGACTGCACCAGTACAGAATCATTGTAAAAATAAGTTTCTAATTGAAAGAAGATAGAGACATATTGCAACAGGTGGTTTTCACCCACATTGGGTTTCCACCTTATATCTTGTGTTCTCTTGTGTAACTATATTCTCTACTTTTCTGTTCCTACTTACTATTATATGGTTCTAACACAAAGATCAATCATCAACATCTGAAGAATAAATTAAATTATAAGTCTGGAAGTTATACGCAAGTTTCATTAGTCAGAGTTGCGTATACACGCTGTTTTCATTAACTGAAGTAGCGTATACAAATCTTTGTATAAATTGAAAAAGAATTTGACTTAATAATACTGATTCACCCCCCCTCTCAATATTATTTTCAACAATTGGTATCAGAGCAGGTCCTTTAGGAGAAGCTTGATCACTTGAAAGAAGATCTATCATCATGATCAACTACGAAAAGGAAGCATCAATCAGGCCACCAATTTTTGATGGGAGAAACTTAGTCTATTGGAAGGTAAGAATCATTGCCTATCTTCAATCTCTTGGTACAGAAGTTTGGGATATTGTGGAAACATGATACACATTTCCTTTAGCAACTCCTACAGATACAACTGGTAAGAAGCAATATGAAACAAATGCAAAGGTTGTCAATACCCTATTAGGGAGTCTATCTCAATTAGCATTTGTCAAGGTTATGCAGCTCAAAACCACAAAAGAAATATGGGACAAGATCGTTCTGAGCTATGAAGGAGATAATCAGGTAAAACAAGCAAAACTTCAAACTCTCAGAATTCGGTATGAAAATCTCAGAATGTACAATGATGAAAGCATGGCTAACTATTTCCTTCGTATAGATGAGATTGTTAATTGTATGAAAAACTTGGGTGAAGAAATAAAAGAAGTTGTTTTGGTTGAAAAGGTTCTAAGATCTTTGTCTCCTAAGTTTGATTCAAAAGTTTCTGCCATAGAAGAAAAGCAGAATCTACAAAGCCTTACCATGTCACAGCTGCACGAAATCCTAACTACTTACGAAATGAGAAAAGGTCGACCATCAGACAGGAGAGATGCTGCATTCAAAGCCTCAGGAAAAGCATATGAAGAAGAGGAAGAATCTAATTTTGTCAAGAACCTTCAACGGGGAACTGGAAGATTTAGGGGTAAGCTACCTTTCAAATGCTTTGCTTGTGGGAAAGTCGTTCATTATGCTGCCAAATGTCCTCATAAAGATAAGCTTGACAAAGGTAAGGAACCAGTTAGATGGAACAGGAAACAGAATGTAAGTAAGAAGAGCTATTACACACATGAAGACAGTGATGGACTTTCAAATAGCGATGAAGATGAACAAGGTAATGATTATAGACTTTTGATGGCTTTCGAAGATGATGATTTCTTGGATGCTATAGATGAAGAAATTTCTAAACTCAAAATTTGCTTAGAGGAGAAAAATATGATTATAGATACTCTGACATCCCAACTTGCTGAAATGGAGAAGCACAATGAAAATTTAGAATGTGGAATTGTGGGACTTAGAAAGGACATTGATAAAAAGAAAGCTCTTAATCTTAGATTTTCTAAAGGATCTGAAAATTTAGATGAGATTATCAAATTTCAGCGTTCTCCTCTAATCAAGACAGGTCTCGGGTATACCAAAGAAACATCTCAAGCACAGAGGCCATCTACCTCCAAAAGTTATATTGAAGCTGCAAGGAAAAGTGAGCAGGTTGACAATCGATAGCAAAGGCCAAATTGAGATCATCAGGTAAATCAGGGACAATTTACCTCAAGAATGAACAAAGACTACCAGGTAAATCGGGGTCAATCTCTTTCAAGGATGAACAAAAGCTACAACCAACCATAGGTAAATCATTCTCAATTTGCCTCAAGAATGGATGTCAATAGAATCTACAATCATTTGGTTGGTAGATTTGATAATTGTAGGAGTTTCTTCAATGGCCAATGTTTCTCTTACCATAACTTTGGTCACAAAGCAGCTCAATGTGTTGCCTACAAGACAATCATGACTAGAGAAGCTCAAAAACAAAGGAGTATGTCTGGGATCATGAAAAGGACCTACAATAACTTTTCTACTCTTGAAAATGAAATAGAATGTTCTATTTGTAACAACTTCAGTCATGAAGATTCTGAATGCAGGAGTAGGTTTCGAAAAATAAATCAGAAGGAGCAAGCTTTGTTAAGTCCCAAAACATGGAGAAAGAAAGAACCACTACCAGAAAGATGTGGGATAGCTTTATATGTGGAAGGATAGGAGAATCAGTGGTACATCAACAGTGGATGTTCAAAACATATGACAGGTGATAAAGATAAACTTCAGTCATATAGTGCCTTAGAAAAGGAAAAGGAGGTCTCATTTGGAAATGACACCCCTGCACTCATAAAAGGTAAAGGTTCTGTTCTTTTGAAAGAAAAGGTCAAGGCTGGAAATGTTATGTATGTTGATGGCTTAAAGCATAATTTATTAAGTGTTAGTCAAATGTGTGATCAAGGAAATGAAGTAATATTTCGATCAAATGGATGCATTGTTCGTGAGCTTGATACAGGAGAAACAATGATCAAAGGCATAAGAACTCCAAATAATTTATATATACTCAAGGGAGGACAAAAACAATTCTATCTAAGCAAGAATGATGAACACTGGCTATGGCATAGAAGATTAGGGCATCTAAGCTTCTCACAGATAAGGAAGGCATGCAAATATCAGGTGGTTCGTGATCTACCTAACATCAGAATTCTAGACAATACAATATGAAAATCATGTCAATTTGGTAAGCAAACCACAACTAATTTCCCTGAAAAGGAAGGATCAGCTAGCAGGCCACTTGAACTTGTCCATACTGATGTATGTGGTCCATCTAGGAAAAGGTCACCTCGAGGAGAAGAATACTTTATATTGTTCATTGACGACTTTTCCAGGATGTGTTGGATAAGACTTATGAAGCATAAAGATGAAGCTTTCGAAAATTTCAAGTCATTCAAAGCCTTGGTAGAAAACGAATAAGATCGCAGAATCAAATGCCTCAGGTTTGATTGAGGAGGGGAATTTACCTCGAATGAGTTTTTCGATTTCTGTGAAGAACATGGAATAAGAAGGGAATTCTCTACTGCTAGAACTCCTCAGCAAAATGGAGTAGTGGAAAGGATGAACAGAATGGTTCAACAAATCGCTCGTGCTATGCTTGATGAGTCTAGAACTCCCGCAACCTTCTGGGGTGAAGCCGCATTTGCTGCAGTTACTATTCTCAACAAAACAAATATCCGGGTGTTGTGGTCACCAAAAATCCCCCTCTTTGATTAGTATTAGCAATAATATCAAGCAAAGGGGGACCCTTAACAATAAATCCCAAAAATATTTTTATCCAAATTTTTGTATTTAACTCCCTAAAAGCTATATCGCATCGCAAAGAGAGAGTGAAGAGTTTTCCTATGCGCATAAATAAGCTGCAAAGAAGCGATGCGAAATTCATCGCATCGCATATTCTGAAAGCGCCCTTAAAAATAAAAAACCTAAGGAATCTCCGATGGCCGATATGCGACGTCGCATAAGCAACACACAATGAGCAAATGTAAATTGCAATATTGCGATGTGCGATCTGCGATCCTATAAACTGCGATTTTGCGATTTGCGATCTGCGACGAATGAGACTATTAATTGCTGCGACGTGAATCGCAGAAACCACTCATCGCAAAGTTTCTTCAGCATGATCTGTAAACCCAAAATCGAGCGCACACCTTAAGGGAAATTAATGATTGCACGCCTGAGTATCCAAAGATGATCGTGTTGCGTTTTTCGAAGAGTCAAGTCGTTATGAGTGTCATGATTATGCATTCATTAAAGTTTAAAGCTTTCATGTCAATCTTTTCATCATGTCTCTTTTCCTTTGCGTAAACTGTAAGGCAGTAACTGATATAAATCTATATGCAGGAAGCATCTAAGGAAAAGGGGAGAACGCCAATACTTGAAGAACAAAGAGGAGATGCTTTCGCAAATGAATTTTGCATGCAGCAGAGCCACGGATTCCAGAGTATCACTCCACAGACACTGATGAAAATAGACTATCCAAGACTTAGAGTCAAAGGCGCACAAAAGCAGCATGTTTGCAAAAGATCCTGAAGCTCAGATTGGGTAAAGCAAAAAGAAAAACGCTGAAAAGGGATGATGCTTCAGAAAAGCCTGGAACAAAGAATGGAAGCAATTTTCAATACATAAGATTGTTCAGGCAACGAAATCCCTAACTCATTGAGTCATTCACACGGCCGGAAACCGAAATAGCAACAGCACAATCAGTTTGAAAGAAATCTGGGTTATACTAAGTATACACACAGCAAAAAACACCTAGCCAGAGGAAGATTTTCAAAAAATATCTTCTAAGTTGTCAGAAAGAGGTGCCAGCTTTTGTTATTTCTACTTTGATCGCCCGAGCAAAAGGAGAAGACAACCAGCTGACTCTTTCCAGGCGAACCTCACATTGCTTACAGCACTAAGGAGCAGATACAGAAACGGTTAGAAATTAGATTCAATTTTTAGAAATAAATTTGCTTTAGTAAAAGGGCGGTCATTTGAAGTCGTTCCCTAAATTTGTGTAATTAAGATTAGTTAGTTAGTAGTATTTAACCCTTCTCATGGCATTTCGAGAAGGGTCTGGAAATTTATCAAAAAACTTGTCCTCAGAACATGCACTTTTGCACCCTCGGAGGGGGTTTTTGATGAATGGATGGATCGAGATTTATTTATGTTTGCATTTTAATGTCTGCTACTGATGTTGCACTTCTGTACTCTTAGTAGAAGTTAGAAGTAAGTAGAGATAAATCGTTATTGCTTGAAGTTTGTGAGTGAAATCAGTCATAAATGGTACTTTTATCTCTTGATTAATTTCTGCTCATATTCTTAGAGTGATATACAACTGATTTGTTTATATGTTGATGTATGAATGTCTGGATTACCATTTGGCACTTTTGTACGGTGGAATCATTTGTTTGTGCTTGACATATGAATAACTGATTATGCGATATGCTGTTCACAACTATTTTGCCTAACTTCTTATGCAGAATGGTTCATCTTAATTGATTTATATTCTTATGATAGCTGAATGATCTTTATTACCAGTTGTTGTATGAAATCTTTTTAGATCGCATAATGAAAGAATTTTACCCCGGGTTAGTATAGATTAGATGTGTTGTTTTTGTTAGATTACAGTAGCATAGAGTCAGTTTAGAGTCTAGAATTAAATTAGTTTAAAATTACCTTTAGATTAGTATCTTCAAAATCTACACACACACACACACACACATCTTTTAGATTGGGAAGCTGGTCCCATCATCCCCAGTCGGACCCGCTACACCAAACGGGCAAGGAGCCGCCAACCAGGTTCCCGACCGGGTGGGTATCCCCCTTGTTGTTGACCCGATTTCAGGGCCCTCAACATATTTGGCGCTAGAAGGAGGGCACGAACTATGAATGGCAACTAAGTCAAAATCTAAATGCCATTCTGAGAGTAAATCACCCTCATCAACTCCCCCGACTTCTCCACTACGGTTAAACCCGGAGTTAGAAGTCGCTCGAGTATCCACCACTCCTACCTACTCCAATATATCAGACCAACCCATTATTGAACCCCCTGAAATTCAAACTTTGATTCGTAAACTCCAGGGATTCTCTATTTTTTCTCATAGGTCTGATAAATCTAACAGCAGCGTGACTTCGCAGTACAATCCTGCTCACCCTCTGACCAGATTGAAGAGTGAAAAATTTGGTATTCAACCAAGTGAACTCCCTCTCCCTACTAGGAAAAGAGCAAGGAAAGCACCACCAGAGTCTGACCGTGAGACTCTTTCATCCACTTCGTCCATTTCAACACCCTCACCGCGAAGTCAACCACCCACATCCTCATCCCAAATCACTCACCCATCTTCCACAACACTTCCTCTTCAATCATCAAAGATCATAATACCTTCATCTTCTCAGCATCAGGGACCGTCTTCTGTACTCTCATTAACTAGCGGCTCAACGATGGCCCAGTCTCCATGGAACAATCCTGGGGCGATTTTAATGCCTCCACCCCTGAGCCCAATACCGGCCCATCCTGAGAAGTGGCTACCTAAATTCAATCCAGAAACAGGCATGCTAGCTGAAGAGCATATCAATAATTTCATGCTTTCTGTTAATCTCAATGGAGTTACCAACGAAGATGCTGTCGTCCGACTTTTTCCTTACACAATGCAAGGAACAGCAGGGTCATGGTACTTTTCGTTACCTTCCGGGTCCATCATAACTTGGGACATTTTTCAAAGTCAATTCCTCACCAAGTTTGGCGATGACAGATCAATAGCGACATTGATCAATGACCTATCTAATCTTAAAGCTGAGGCTAGAGAACCCATTAAAGATTTCAATTTACGGTTCAATAAGATCCTCAACACTATTCTCGCTGCTTCTCAACCCAACGAGGAAGTAAGATGTGAATGGTACATAATGGCCTTACCATCTAACTTGGATATCTTCGTAGATAGGGCAAACACGACGACCTTAGTTGAAAACTTAACTGAGGCGTTAGCAGTAGAAAAATGTGTAGTCGCCCTAGAAAAGAGATCTGCAATAGAAGAACGCAAATCTAAGAAGATCTCTTTCAAAGAAGACACCAAGAAGAAGCAAACGAAAGATCCTTCGATATGGAAGGATTACAAAAGGTGTTAAAGGCCATGTCCAATGAGATGATTGACATAAGAAAGCAAGTAGCAGAAACTTCTTCAAAAAAGCCCTACAGATCTTTTAAAAGAAACCTTCCCATGGAGGTGAAACCACCCAATGCTGTCTCAAACGTCAAATCTGAAGAAGAAGAAGAAGAAGAGAATACCACTGAAGGGCAGACCGATGATGAAGAAGTTGTGGAACTACAAGGAATGTGGGATTTCATCCTCCCACAAGAAGAGGATCAAGAAGCATTTCCGATTAGCACAAGAAGCAAAAATCAACTTGATCCTCCCCAAACTACCCCTAAACAGAAGGGCGCAAGCCCTGCAACAAAAGATAAGGTTGCAACAAAGAAAACAACCGCTAGAGCGACCCAATTTAGCCCAGTTCAATCAGATCAAGCACCTCCATCAAGAACATTGATAGTGTCAGATGAAATGGAGTATAACATTATCGATGACATGAAAAAAAATAGGGCTAATATCACTCTTTACGAATTGAGAAAATTGAAACATCAACAGAAAATAATGATGAAAGAATTACATGCCGTGCCTACTACATCTTTACCTACAGCTGTAGCTTCCCACAACATGGGAAGACCTCCAACCAACATGATCAATAAGATTGATCCGAATGACATTGCCTTGATTGGAGGAAGGTCAAGATCCCATACTCCTCCTTTTCTCCTCACTTATAAAATTTTCAATAAAAACGTGCACAATTGCCTGATTGATTCTAGTGCTTCAACGAATATTCTACCTAGATCAATATGTGCCAAATTGAATGTTCAGCCTCAGAAATCTGCAGTGCGCATAGTTCAACTTGATCGATCTCAAGTCAAAGTGATTGGTGAACTTAACCAGGTGACCATAAGATTGTCGTCTAACCCGAAAGTATGTCAGGTTATCGACATTCTAGTAGCTGATATCCCTGAATTCTATGGTTTAATTCTTAGCAGGGATTGGTCCGAGAAACTCCACGGATATTTCTCGACTTACTGGTCGCACATGTGGTTACCCTATAACGGCAAACCCAATCAAATAAAGGTTGAACGAGAATTGCACCAAAAGTACATAGTGACAGAATTGGAAGGAGAGAACGAAGAAATAGCATACAACAGCAGTATCATAGGCAATTACTAGGTAGATTCTTTCCTCGGCAATTTCAATGCTCACACTTCACCTTACTTAGAAAATTCAGTTGTGTCCCAAATTGAAAATTTTTCCCAAACTGATGATTCAAAGTGTTTTAATTTTTTAGATAGTTCTGTAAATACATCTTTATTTTGGAAATTATATTTTGATGGCTCTAAATCTAACGAGGGAGCAGGAGCAGGATGCGTTCTGATTAACCCAGATGGGAACAAGACCATGCTTACATGCAGACTTGAGTTCGATTGCACAAACAATACAGCGGAATACGAAGCCTTGGTGCAAGGCCTATACAAAGCAATCGGCTTGAATGTTAAGTATCTTCAAGTCTTTGGAGATTCCAAAATTGTCGTCAAACAGGTACGTAACACCATACATTGCCTGTCAAGTCATTTAAAGCACTATCAATCTTTAGTACAAGATCTGACTTCGCATTTCATAGCATTCAATATTTCGTCAATCCCAAGACTCCAAAATGCGAGCGCAGACCTGTTAGCTAACGTAGCCTCTAGACTGATTCCCTCCGAAGATTTTAGTCCCGATAGGTTTTCAATAGAATTAATCTTTAAACCATCCATCCCTGACAACATCACCAATTGGAAAGTATTCAATGACGATCCAGACATTGTAAATTTCCTCACTTTTGAAGGATCCTACTCAAATCAAATAATTGACGAAGACCATCATGATCACCAAGTTCAGCAAAATAGCACTGATAATGCTATACCTAAATCGGTGGTTATGTTAGAAGATTTATATGATTTGAAAAGTCAGTTTAAAAGGTCTGCCAACTCTAAACTCTACAGTTCAACTCTGAACTATGAATTAGTGAACCTAGGAACCGATCAGAAGCCGCAAAACGTTAATTTGGGCCACGGCCTGGCCCCTGAAGAAAAATCAGCATATATCCGTCTTCTGAGACAATTCAAAAACGTTTTTGCGTGGAATTACGATGAGCTGAAAACATACAACACTTCTATCATTCAACACACTATCCATATGATTGACAATGAAAAACCTGTCCAGCAGAAGCTCAGAAAAATCCACCCCAACTTAGAAAACCAGATAAAGACTGAGCTAAATAAATTGTTGAGAGCCAGAATAATTTTCCCCGTCAGACACTCCAAATGGGTATCCAATATGGTGCCTGTTAGGAAGAAAAATGGAGATATTAGAATCTGTATTGATTTCCGGAATCTCAACAAAGCCTGTCAGAAAGACAATTTTCCCCTCCCACCTATGGAGCAAATACTACAGGCAGTAGCGGGCTCAGAATTAATGTCTTTCCTGGATGGATTTTCAGGATACAATCAAGTGCTGGTACATCCCGATGATCAGTTGAAAACCACATTCCGAACCAAGTGGGGCATATACGCATATCGGAAGATGCCATTTGGTCTGATCAATGCCGGCGCTACCTTTCAGAGAGCCATGGACATCGCATTTAAAGGTTTAGTCAATAAATCGGTAGTGATTTACCTGGATGATATAACAGTGTACTCCAAGAAGCGAAGCGACCATCTCAAAGATTTGAAACAGATCTTTCAAAGATGCTTAAGGTATGGAATTTCACTTAAACCAAAGAAATCTTTTTTCGCATTAAGTGAAGGGAAATTGCTCGGATTCATAGTGTCAAAATCTGGTATTCACATTGAACCTGACAGAATCAAAGAAATTTCCGAAATATCCATACCCCATAACAAAAAGGCCATGCAATCTTTCCTTAGACAAATCAATTTAGTAAAAAGGTTTGTCCCCTATTTTTCACGTATTATTCCTCCTTTACAAAATATGATAAAAAATAATTCAAATTTTAAATGGGGCATAGATGAGCACGAAGCATTCAACTTGATCAAACAAGCTATCATCAACGCTCCATCCTTAGCTACCCCAAATTTTTCAGAATCCTTCATCTTATACACTTTTGCCTCAGACAAATCTTATGCCGCGATTTTGACTCAAGTAAATCAAGAGAAGGTGGAAGCTCCAATCGCATTCTTTAGCTCGAACTTACAAGGTGCTGAACTCAATTACTCAGACGTGGAGAAACAGGCTTATGCTGTTTTCAAATCGATCAAATATTTCAGACCTTTCTTACTTAAAGCCCATACCAAAGTCGTAGTACCATTTCCAGCGGTAAGAAACCTTTTGGTACAGAAGGATGTGGGCGAAAAGAGAGCAAATTGGATTACCGCTCTACAAGAATACGATCTTGAGATCAAACCAGCAAACATCGTAAGAGGTCAGGGCTTCTGCAAGATGTTAGCTGGAGCATCGCAAATTCCTGAGAACTCATCTGAAGAGGTACACACATATGAGGTAAGCCTAAACGACGCAGAATCATTATATGCGGACACCATTTATTATCTTAAGAACGGGTATGCTCCATCGCACTTGGATCACACCAAGAAAAGAGCTCTAAGATTGAAAGCTAAACAATACTAGCTCATAAATGATGTTCTGTTTAAAAGGAATTACAATTCTGTACTTCTTAGGTGTCTTGAGAAAACTGAAGCCGAAAAGGTTTTGAAGGAACTCCACGATGGACCAGCAGGTGGACACTATGCTGGAGAGACTACTGCGCATAAGATCTTACGTGCAGGATATTATTGGCCCACGCTGTTCAAATACTCATACAATTATGTAAGGAAATGCCAAATCTGCCAGACTGCTGCGGGGAAACAAAAGAAATCGTCCATGCCACTACAGCCGGTCAACATCGAGCAACCATTCAACCAATGGGGCTTGGACATAATAGGTGAGATAGTTCCTCACTGTTCTAAGCAGCATAGGTATATCCTCATAGCAACAGATTATTTTACTAAATGGGTAGAAGCAGTTCCTCTCAAGACAGTTAATTCTGAAAACATTATTGAATTCATAGATCAATTTATCATCACTAGGTTTGGATTGCTAATGGCCTTAATGTTTGATAATGCATCATACTTTTTTGGAAATGCAATGACTGAGTTTGCATTAAAAAGAGGGTTCAAATTGAAATATTCTGCTAATTACTATCCGCAAGGTAATGGGTTGGCTGAATCAACAAACAAAAACCTAATCAGGAATATCAAAAGAACAGTCGCCAAAACCAAAAGAATTGGCACAAAGCGTTGTTAAATGCTTTATGGGTAGATAGAATCACCAAGAAAGCTTCAATCGGCACTTCTCCCTTTAATTTAGTTTATGGGAAAGAAGTGGTTCTTCCAACTCACTTAGTCATTCCCTCTTTGTCTCTAGTACAACACATCGATGAAGTATCTACTTCCTCTTTGCAATTAAGACAAATGGAAATAATCAAACTAGAAGAACGCCGAGAACAAGCTAAGAAAACCCATGCTCACCACCAAGCGCTAATAAAATCCTCTTTTGACTCAGCCATCATAACCAGAAAGAACTTTCAGATGGGAGATTTAGTTTTGAAATGGGATAAGGCTCATGAAGAAAAGGGCAAACATACGAAATTTTAGAAGCTGTGGCTTGGTCCTTTTAAGATTGTAGAAGTCATAGGCCCATCGACGTTTGTGTTGCAGGATTTGGCAGGTAGAAGAGATTCTTTGCCTGTGACTGGACAGATTCTTAAAATGTATTTTCCATAGAAGATCACTCTTCTATTTTTTTTTTGTAGGATAGTTTTAGTTTCTTTTATTTTGTTTATTTTTTTTTTCTCTCTTATAAATAAAACCGGTTGTAAATGATCATTGAATAAGATTCATGAAAGAGCACACTAACTCTCTATCAGATTTTGATTTCACTTGTACAAATAGCAAAACTTTTCGAAAAATCTAATTTTTATTATTGACAAATAGAGTTAAATTTAGCCTGAATAATGATATTAGTTTCAACCTTTCAAAAGACTTTGATGAAATCAACCTTTGGTCAAAAATTGTTTTATCCGAGCACAATGAAAGGTATCATCAATAATAAAATAAATATTCTCTGCAAAGCTGTTATTTTCAAAACTTTATTATTGTCGTCCAGAGCTTTCTTAAGGAAAAACAATGACTTCCTCCCTACCAAAGGAAACCGCAGCATTCAGAGAAACAATCTGAGAAAGCACTATATCTCAAAGAATAAGAGATCTCATCACGAGCCGGCTTATCATGATCACAGATATTATAACTTGCTGACTTTGCCAATACTGTCTATCAAAACAGGGCAACGACTCAAGATTGTTGCAATCAAAAGACAAGGGGTCTCATCACGAGCTAGCTTGTTCAGCAAAAGTGTAAATCAAGTGAATGACTGTGTCATAATTTGGCCACCAAACCAAGACATTGTTCTTTAGAGAGTAAAAAAGGAAAAAGTGCCAAAAAGGATTTTTCTCTGAAATGTTGTAAATAACCTCAAGCAGGAAAAAGGATCATTGTTGGATAACATGGTAACCCTATCGAGGCTATGGACGCTTGCGGGCAGCAGAGGCTCTACCTACGACAAATGAGCATATTTTAAAGCCAGCACGCAGAGAAGACCTTATTTTATCTTTTAAAAAGGACCGAGTAATGTCTGGTATGAATGCAAGAACTAAGCCTAAAGGAAGCAGACAATTGGAATAAAAGAAGGGTTGAAACAAAGTATCATTGACAGGATGAGGGGTAATCTACTCTATCTGTCCATAAAAAAATTTAGACATATGAAAATTTTTCTGTTTCGGAAGTGGAAATGTCAATAGAAAAGCAGAGATCACTGGTTCTTCACAGTGAATCGCCATTGTTGTGGTCACCGACAACCCCCCTCTTTGATTAGTATTAGCAATAATATCAAGCAAAGGGGGACCCTTAACAATAAATCCCAAAAATATTTTTATCCAAATTTTTGTATTTAACTCCCTAAAAGCTATATCGCATCGCAAAGAGAGAGTGAAGAGTTTTCCTATGCGCATAAATAAGCTGCAAAGAAGCGATGCGAAATTCATCGCATCGCATATTCTGAAAGCGCCCTTAAAAAGAAAAAACCTAAGGAATCGCCGATGGCCGATATGCGACGTCGCATATCGCAACGTCGCATAAGCAGCACACAATGAGCAAATGTAAATTGCAATATTGCGATGTGCGATCCTATAAACTACGATTTTGCGATTTTCGATCTGCGACGAATGAGACTATTAATTGCTGCGACGTGAATCGCAGAAACCACTCATCGCAAAGTTTCTTCGGCATGATCTGTAAACCCAAAATCGAGCGCGCACCTTAAGGGAAATTAATGATTGCACGCCTGAGTATCCAAAGATGATCGTGTTGTGTTTTTCGAAGAGTCAAGTCGTTATGAGTGTCATGATTATGCATTCATTAAAGTTTAAAGCTTTCATGTCAATCTTTTCGTCATGTCTCTTTTCCTTTGCGTAAACTGTAAGGCAGTAACTGATATAAATCTATATGCAGGAAACATCTAAGGAAAAGGGGAGAACGCCAATACTTGAAGAACAGAGAGGAGATGCCTTCACAAATGAATGTCACATGCAGCATAGCCGCGGATTCCAGAGTATCACTCCATGGACACTGATGAAAATAGACTATCCAAGACTCAGAGTCAAAGGCGCACAAAAGCAGCATGTTTGCAAAAGATCCTGAAGCTCAGATTGGGTAAAGCAAAAAGAAAAACGCTGAAAAGGGATGATGCTTCAGAAAAGCCTGGAACAAAGAATGGAAGCAATTTTCAATACGTAAGATTGTTCAGGCAATGAAATCCCTAACTCATTGAGTCATTCACACGGCCGGAAACCGAAATAGCAACAACACAATCAGTTTGAAAGAAATCTGGGTTATACTAAGTATACACACAGCAAAAAACACCCAGCCAGAGGAAGATTTTCAAAAAATATCTTCTAAGTTGTCAGAAAGAGGTGCCAGCTTTTGTTATTTCTACTTTCATCGCCCGAGCAAAAGGAAAAGACAACCAGCCGACTCTTTCCAGGCGAACCTCACATTGCTTACAGCACTAAGGAGCAGATACAGAAACGGTTAGAAATTAGATTCAATTTTTAGAAATAAATTTGCTTTAGTAAAAGGGCGGTCATTTGAAGTCGTTCCCTAAATTTGTGTAATTAAGATTAGTTAGTTAGTAGTATTTAACCCTTCTCATGGCATTTGGAGAAGGGTCCGGAAATTTGTCAAAAAACTTGTCCTCAGAACATGCACTTTTGCACCCTCGGAGGGGGTTTTTGATGAATGGATGGATCGAGATTTATTTATGTTTGCATTTTAATGTCTGCTACTGATGTTGCACTTCTGTACTCTTAGTAGATGTTATAAGTAAGTAGAGATAAATCGTTATTGCTTGAAGTTTGTGAGTGAAATCAGTCATAAATGGTACTTTTATCTCTTGATTAATTTCTGCTCATATTCTTAGAGTGATATACAGCTGATTTGTTTATATGTTGATGTATGAATGTCTGGATTACCATTTGGCACTTTTGTACGGTGGAATCATTTGTTTGTGCTTGACATATGAATAACTGATTATGAGATATGTTGTTCACAACTGTTTTGCCTAACTTCTTATGCAGAATGGTTCATCTTAATTGATTTATATTCTTATGATAGCTGAATGATCTTTATTACCAGTTGTTGTATGAAATCTTTTTAGATCACATAATGAAAGAATTTTACCCTGGGTTAGTATAGATTAGATGTGCTGTTTTTGTTAGATTACAGTAGCATAGAGTCAGTTTAGAGTCTAGAATTAAATTAGTTTAAAATTACCTTTAGATTAGTATCTTCAAAATCTACACACACACACACATCTTTTAGATTGGGAAGCTGGTCCCATCATCCCCAGTCAGACCCGCTACACCAAACGGACAAGGAGCCGCCAACCAGGTTCCCGACCGAGTGGGTATCCCCCTTATTGTTGACCCGATTTCGGGGCCCTCAACACTGGGTAAACAACACTCGGACTCCTCATGAACTTTGGTATGGGAAGACTCCCACGGTAAAATACTTCAAAATTTTTGGAAGCAAATGCTACATCAAGAAGACTGATGAAAATATTGGCAAATTTGAACCTAGAGTAGATGAAGGCATTCTCCCTGGTTACTCTCCCCACAGCAAAGCATACAAGTGTTACAATAAAAGACTTGGAAAATTTGTTGAAAGTATCGATGTAATGGTTGATGAAGAAGGAAACACTCCTAGGTAGGTAAAATCTGAAGATTTCAAAGATGATGAGGACTATCCATCAACAAGAAATCAGATTCATGATGAAGAAGAAACCCATGAGGCACCAAAAGAACAAATAAGGATAGAAAAAAAGACTCCATCTAGGTACGCTTAAAAGAATCATCCAGAATCTCAAATTTTGGGGCAAAAAGAGGCAGGTGTACAGACAAGAAGAACCATTTCAGAAGCTTCAAGCTATCTAGCATTGCTCTCCTCCACTGAACCAAAAAATGTAAGGCATGCAAAGATGAATGCTGGGTCAAGGCCATGGAGGAAGAACTTGAGCAGATTGAAAAGAATAACACTTGGGAGCTGGTTCCTAGACCAAAAGATAAGAATGCCATTGGAACAAAATGGACATTCAAAAATAAGCTGAATGAAAATGGAGATGTGATAAGAAACAAGGCCAGACTTGTTTGCAAAGGGTATGCTCAACAAGAAGGGATAGACTTTGAAGAAACTTTTGCACCAGTTGCTAGACTTAAGGCCATAAGAATGTTCCTTGCTCTTTCTAGCTTTCAGAAGTTCAAAGTATTTCAAATGGACGTGAAGTCTACCTTCCTGAATGGAGACTTGGATGAAGAAGTATATATTGAACAACCAGATGGGTTTATTCTTGGAAATGATCCAAAACTTGTATGCAGACTCAAAAAGGGTCTCTATGGCCTTAAACAGGCTCCAAGGGCTTGGTATTATCAGTTGGATAGGTACCTCCATCAACAAGGTTTTATAAAAGGATCAACTGATAGCAATATATATATAAAAATTGACAATGATAAGTTGCTAATACTTGTTGTCTATGTTGATGATATCATCTTTGGTAGCAATGAAGAAGACATGAGTCAAAATTTTGCCTTGGTGATGCAAAAAGAGTTTGAAATGTCCATGCTTGGTGAGCTCACATATTTTCTTGGTTTACAAGTCCAACAAAACAAAGACGGCATTTTTCTATCGCAAACCAAGTATCTCAAGCAGATCTTGAAGAAATATGGGATGGAGGATTCGAAAGCAGTATGTACCCCTATGGTGATAGGATGCAGCCTCAGCGCAAATGATGAATCGGCAACAGTACATCAACCAACCTATAGATCCATGATTGGTAATCTGATCTATCTAACAGGTACCTGACCAGACATTATGCATGCAGTGGGAATAGTTGGAAGGTTTCGGGCAAATCCAAAGGAAACTCATCTTTCGGCAATTAAGAGAATTTTCAAGTATCTTCAAGGAACACAAAACTATGGCTTATGGTATCCTAGAGGTACAGATCTCACACTTCATGCATATACAGATGCGGATTGGGCAGGAAGCATGGATGACAAAAAAAGCACTAGTGGTGGTGCATTCTTCATGGGTCCTAGATTAGTATCTTGGTTCAGCAAGAAACAAAGTTCTATTGCATTATCTACAGCTGAAGTAGAATATGTAGCTACTGCATCTTGCTGCACACAACTCCTTTGGATGATGAAAACATTGCAAGACCTTCAAATCACTTTTACTCCACCTATCTCCATTTTTTGTGATAATACAAGTGCAACCAGTATTTCAAAGAATCTTGTCATGCATTCAAAGACTAAGCACGTACTGATCAAGTATCATTTTCTCTGGGAACAAGTGTTTGAACAAAAGGTCAAATTGGAGTATGTTCCCTCTAAGGAACAAGTTGTTGATATCCTCACCAAACCACTGCCCAGGGAGACATTTGAATACCTCAGACAGAAGCTGGGGGTAGTTGATGCATCATCTTGCTGTTGAATCTTGTCTGTTTCAGAGAAAAGTGGTGGTACACAAGTTGAATAAGGAGGATCCACGTACATATGTCGTTTTATCAAGGTACAATCACGTATATGTTGGTTTGAAGAAAAGCAGTGGGGCCAGGCTCAGGATGAAAAGAGTCTGATATGGGTCTGACAGAGACCATCTGGCACAGGTTCAGGGGGAGCATATATTCTTCTAATAATGCATTGTTGGCATTATCTTAGAAGATCTTGGTTCAAATTCACAGTTGGTTTAATTTCAGGTGGAACAGGTGCAGAAGGAGAACATGAGTGCTGGTCTAGATAATGATTGACAAATGCTGATGATGTTTGTTGTTGATAATTGTCATAGTCTTTCTATAGATATTTTGTCTCTATGTCTTATATTTCTTTTATCAAGGTCATGTAACGGCCTACTTTAGTTTCCCCACTATGCCTGGGATGAATGATGTAATGTTCTTATTTTATCATGTATCCCCTCTTGGTTGGGTGGATGAGTCAATACTAGTATATTCCCATTTGGATGGGAGATGGATGTATGTATGAGTCTTTGGTGATAGGAAGATCATTTATGATGTATAAAGTCATGTTTCGTTTATAGAACATATTCTTGCAGACCTTACCTACAAGTCAGGGGGAGCTTGGACAGCTCACTAGAGCAGAGATTTCAGCATGGACTCAGGGGGAGCATAACCCTTTGCCCTTGATGTAAAAGGGGGAGAATGACTTTGAGTGACTTTGGGTTGCCATCAAGTCCAAAGGGGGATATTGTTGGCATTATGACACAGGTTTGGAATAGGTTTGGCTCTATGACATAAGTATTGTCCTTGATGGCAACTCACTCAAATGGTAGATCATAGTTCAAGCTCTCAGAATGAAAGAAAATGACGTATACGTAGGTTCCTCGTAAGAAAGTCGCCTATACATGTGGGTGTACTGATCAGAAGGCGCGTATACGTATGCATGCACTTTCATGGAAAGAAAAGTGCATACATGTGGTAAAACTTATGGTTGGTCCATGGTATTTAGTTCGACATATTTGAACCTAAGGTTTTGGTCCTTGGTATTGCATTTAAAGTGTTGAACCCAAGTATTGGGTCCCTAGTACTAGTTCTCAAAGGTTTTGGACCATGGTTTCAGTAAGGCCTAAGACTATAAAAAGGGAAGGAGATCATTTGGCAAGGGCATGGACTTATGTGTTGAATATCTTGTGAGGGGCAAGATTTGGAATACTGATGATCGGTTGGTGAGTAACAGCTGGATCTGAATCAAGGAGGAACCTGAGCATTACACGATGTTTAAGATCTATTGATGCGTCGAGATCTCAAGGCTTGAATAAGTAGTATCATTGTGTGATTTTGATCTATTATATTTGGCACATGATTAGATCTATAAATATTATTATTTGGTATAACTGATGTCTGATTAAGTAAAAGGATAAATTATCTTTTATAGATCTATACGCAGGTTTGGCACGGCAGAGGCACGTATACACGTAGGTTAAGCAAGTGAAGACTGTGTATACACTGGTTGGCTTTCACATATCTGCGTATGTACGCAGGTTTATATTGGTGAAGTAGTGTACGTCACTTGAAATATGTTTTAGTTGCTTCTGTTTATTGCTGCAGTGTTCTAGGTTCATAATTGGTGTTTGGTTACTGGTACTACTTTCTGGTTACAATATTCTGAGAAGTTATTGGTTGATTCAGTATTTGTACAAAGGAGAATGGTTGTTGCAGATCTACTTGATGTTTGATTGATATTCATGGATCCAGTCTGAAAATTTATGAAATGTGGTCCCTAGAAGAAAAGAGAAGGTTGAAGCCTTCTATAGGTCAACACCTATGTAGTAGTACCTCAGCTAGTACAAGAGCTAAGGGGGTTGTAGCTCCCTTCCAAGAGAAGCTGGAGAATGAGAGAAGGTTGTAGCCTTCTGCAGGTAGAAGCCAACGTGATGGTATAAGACTACATCAGTACAGAATCATTGTAAAAAGAAGTTTCTAATTGAAAGAATATAGAGACATATTGCAGAAGGTGGTTTTCACCCACATTGGGTTTCCACCTTATATCTTGTGTTATCTTGTGTGATTGTCTGCTCTACTTTTTTATTCCTGCTTACTGTTATATGGTTTTGACACACAGATTAATGATCAACATTTGAAGAATAAATTAAATTAGAAGTCTGGAAGTTATACGCGAGTTTCATTAGTCAGAGTTGCGTATGCACGCTTTTTTCATTAACTGAAGTAGCGTATACAAATTTTTGTATAAATTAAAAAATAATTTGACTTTATAATACTGATTCACCTCCCGTCTCAGTATTATTTTCAACAAAAAGGTCAACGAGGATGGTCAGTTTAGGTCTTGAGACCATACCTCTAAGACTTTGTGAATGTCAGGACAGTCTCGAAGGAGATGGTCACCCTTACACAACTTGCAAGAGAATCTAACCTTCCGTGGAGGATCAGAAGGTTTGTCTATAGGAGGTTCATTTGGAGTAACAGCTGCATGGTTGGCCTCTCGCTTATCTAACTTCTTCTTCTTCTTCTTCTTCGTCTTATTCTTCTTATTCTTAGCCTCCTGGTTACTGAATTTCAAACTTTCACCAGGCGAACTAGAAGAGGAAAGGGAAGAAACATGACAAAATGGGGAGAGGTCAACCCTAGAATCATCGTGAGATGATTCGAATGAAGGGGATGTTTGGATAGGAGTCAGGACACTTGGGACCACCAAGGTTGAAAATGACTAGAAAAGTAGACCAATGGTTAACCCAGGAAGGGAAATGTCACCATATAAGGAGCACCAACATCTCCAAAAGAAGGAAAAGGACCAGGATTCCCATCCGAGTGAAATCCTTGACTGGTAGATTCTGTAAATGTTTCCATTGGAATCGACCATAAAGGATTACTAAGGAATATAACTTTAACCAATAATATTTCATGGGAAGTTAATTTTAGGAAACTAAAACAAAAACTTTTCCTTTTCATGTTTTAGGAGTCAAGAAAAGGGAAAAAGGTGACTTTAGTCGCTTTCGAAGTTAACAAGCTTGAAAGGACAAGTGATCAATGATATTTTAAATTTAACGAGTCAAAAATACCAAAACGATTTCTCTAGATAATCTAGGAAAAAGGATTACCAAGTAACTGTGAACTACAGAATACCTCCCGGCGAACCGAGAAGTACGGGCAACAAATATCCCCGAATGTT
Organism: Pinus tabuliformis; assembly: GCA_031772625.1. Taxonomy (NCBI): domain Eukaryota; kingdom Viridiplantae; phylum Streptophyta; class Pinopsida; order Pinales; family Pinaceae; genus Pinus; species Pinus tabuliformis. The sequence continues at coordinate 1,804,806,992 of CM062819.1, forward strand.
ATGTTCAGTGTATAACGTTTACAAGGCGGGAGACTCAGCTTCCTATGGATAAAGGATTGCAAACCTAGTGGGGTCTCCCTTCATATACATGACGATACGGGGAGCACAAGTCCATACTATCGATGTCTAGTGCTGAAGCAAACAACAACTGCTAGGTTTAAAGACGTTGGAACACATCTCTAGCCTAGACCACTAAATGTGAGCGTTAAGTTGCAATGCTTCCTTAGGTTAATTCAATAAATTTGAAAGGTTGATCTTGAATTAGGTTTCAATTAAAAGGCCCTACCGCTATCATTTGAAAAAACTCCTACATGCAGCTATTTGAGAAAAGAGATCTTTGTCCTTGATGAAAATCAACACTAATTGAGGCACAGAGAGCACGCAATTAATGCAACAATCAAAGAATGAAATATTTAACTAATATATGTCCTAAATGCACTTAATCTTCCCTTAACAACAAAATAAGTTTCATCTCATTTATATGCCTATGATGATGCAATGTTAACTTCTCAATAATGCTACTAATGAAATATTTTCGCCTAAGTAAACTAGAAGGATGTTCTTCTTTGCATAAAATGCAAAATGAATCTTTCACATAAAACACTGTAATGAAAATTTTCCCAATTTCGAACAAACAAGCATCGATCAAACCCAAAGCATGATAAATGAAACTAAAAGCAACTTCTTCCCTGAATCAAACAAACCAAACACTTAAATGCTTCAATCGACAAACCAGGCAATGTAATCTATGCTTGGAAAGAGAAAAGAGACACTTGAAATAAAAGAACAAATGAGACTCTTTCTCTCATTCAATTGAAAATTAAGCAATGAAAATTTTGTGACTGAAAGATTGATTAAATGAAGCATCAAATCAATAACTTGACATAATGAGTAAACAAACAAATGAATGGTAATTAACCTAGATTCCCTAGGGTCATACAAACCATAAAAAAAACTAAAAAAAAATTAGGCAATGAAACTTCAAGCCAATCAATCAATCAAAACCAACAAACAAAGCATCCTAGTCACTTCTAGGAGGAAGAAGAGTGTCCAAGGGTCAAGACACACTGGCACTGGAATGGGAGAAATTCTGATTTTTTCTTAACTCAGAGATTGGACTGACTACCTAACTGACAACTAGCACCGATAAGCATGACCGGAATGATTGACTAGTACTACAACTAGTGTCAATGGCCTAATTGGCGCAACCGTCTAACTGACAACTAGCGCTGATCGAGGGATTCAAAGAAAAGATAAAAAATAAATTCACACAGGGCCAGAATTAACACATCGGAGGGTGGGCTATAACAAGCATGCGCACAAACCAAGCTGAATGAAGCTTTCTAGTCATGGAGAACATAGCCTAAACAAGCTACAAGGTAGATATCAAGAGACTAAGACACAATGGTTGAGATCTGGGATGAACACTAATCTTTACCTATAGGAATCTATGTGACTATATAATTGACAACACATGCCAAAAGAGCGCCAGCATGACTGTTTTTAAGAAACTCGCACTGATTGGCACAACTGTTAGTAAAATAAATGCACTAACCGAGGATTCAAGGAAAAAATAAAAAATTTCAAAGGTTAAGACTAGAATTGCCACTGTAAATTTCGAGCTCAAAGCAATAAACCAAGAAAAACAGAGAACACTAAAGGGAAATGACAATCCTAGAAAAGTTCACACAAAACCATGGAATTACAAAACAAGGAAAAGGTAGGATTGGTTCCCTAGCGGAGTTGCCAATTTGTGGTGAAGTAAAATTATAAGTGCGGACATAAATAATTCCTCTACCCCAATAGCAAGTCTAGCCACTAACAAGACATTTTATGGAAGATTTCCTTAGGTTAGAACCAATTAATAGGGGCTACCTCTTAGTACGCTTATCTTGTTTGATGTTGACCTTGCTTGCTCACTCCAGCTATCTCCTGTTTCCTTCTTCAAACTCCTGAAACAAGTAAACAACAACAGACAACAACCGTGATAATAGAAAAATTGTAATTCCACCTACTTAACAATTCAAGAAGCATTAATCCATAAACATGTGAGATGACATATTATGTAGGAAATCAATTGATAGTTTCATATATATTAAATCAAGTATAGATTACAATCATTGTCTTTACGTTGCTATTCTCCTCCGACAAATCCGAGTTCCCACACGCTTCCGTTAGAATTGCACAATGGCCTCAATAATGATAGTTTTAAGTCTCTTCCCTTTAGTCTTCACACTAAACCAAATTCACACTTCTCCCTTACACAACTAGAGAGCTACAACTATGAATAACTTGTTGATTACTCCAAACATAATTATCACTAGCACACCCACACTTAACACTAACACTAGCTTGTGCTTGGCAAAAAGAGAGGTTTATATAGCATGAATGGATGGGAGATGGTTCCTCTACTCATGGGAGAGGTATTATCTCTTGAGGTAGTTCCATCCTAATAGGGGAAAGGAGCCCAAACTGACATCTTCGACTCCATCCTGCACAACCATTTACCAGACTTCTGTTACGAAGCTTCTAGAGTTGGAAGCTTCAGCTCCTGATTTAAATTTTTTTCCAAAAGAGGATCAACGTGACTGGAAAAAGGATCAATCGCTCTGGTTGTCACTAGGGACAGTTTTAATCCCTACATATCAGCGTGAGGAGGACACTAGTCATTAGCACTGATCTTGTAAACTGGGAAAAACAGAAGATTTTTGGGAAATAATGCAAAAGGGAATTGTTATACTCGTGAAGAGGGACACAATGGGAGTTTCTTCATGAATGGAAAGCATGTAGAGTTCATTGTAGAGGTCCTCGAGGATTAGGGAATGATGAGTATAGGGACAGTGACAAAATGTTGTGTAACATAGGGGAATCCTTGACTAGTAAACTATGGAAATGTTGCCATTGGAATCGACCATAAAGAATCACTAAGGAAGATAAATTTAACCAGGAATATTTCATGGGTAGTTAATGTTAGGACTCCACTATGTATCATTTTTGCTATATATTTTGACACCATTCTACTCTTATAACCATGAACTCCATTATCTTTTTCATCTACTTTATCCCAAGGTATATAGAAACCTCTTCTTTATTATATGTTTAATCTGTTTTACATTTAATTCCGTAATACTCTTATATTTTATCATTAATTGAAGTGTATTGTTGCTAACACAAGTCCAAAGATCACAGATAAGTTATATGCCTTGTTGGGAACAAGCGACCGTTGCTGAGACAGCTGACTCCGTTGCTGAAACAGCTGACTCCATTGCTGAAACAGCGGACTCAGTTGCTGAAACAGTCGTCAAGCACGCAAATCCCGTTATGCGTAATTTGCGATTCTGGAAGAACTTTTTGTGGAATAGTAGCAGCAGCACGAAGACACGGTTACCTGGATTATTCTGAAGATAGCACTGTTATGGTCTCTGTTGTAACAACATCTTTTTTTTGGAAGAACAGAATAGTCCTGTTTTGGGAAAGAGAACAGAATTGAGATAATGTAGATTCGCTCTCATGTAAATTGTAAAAGATGTCTCCTCTTTAAAAAGAGGAGACATCATCATTAGAAGGGAGTTATTTTTTTTGTAAAAGCTACAGGAGAGTATTGTGTGAGAACTGGAGCTAGTCTCCATATGTAATGTATCGGTTACTTTGACAGATGAATAAAATCTTCTTTTGAGCGTTCCAGTTTAATTCTTTCTCTTGGGGAATCTTGTGAGAAGGAAAGGGCCCGCCTTCCTCACAAGATTCACCCTCTTGGTTCCTGTAGTTTGTTTAATTCTATGTGTGTTTGCACTTCCCTTAATTCTGTTGTTGGACACTAGTTACACAGTTTAGTAATACTCTATTTCTTTAGCACTACATGTATTGAATGCATGAATGAATGATGTTGGGAAGCATGTGCTGAAGATTCCTGCATAAAGGAATAGGGTCTTGCTCCCATTGATTGTTTTCCTTTGCCTGCAGTGTGATTAGGAACGAGAGAACAAGTGCTGAAGGTTCCTGTTCATGGGAATAGGGTCTTGATCTCTTGAAGCTACTTTTCTTACAGTGTGATTAAGTGTCAGGCATCAGGTGCTGAAGTTCCTCACTAAGGAATAGGGTCCTGTTCCTGCTGTAGTTGATTGATTTCTTTCCTTGTAGATTGATTTTCCTTTGTTTGGATTGTAATTGCAACAGAGAAATCATTTCTGCTATAACTTAATTGACTTCAGCTTTGATTAAGTAGAGTGTGAATCAGTAGATTAATGAGATTAATAATCGTGTGTCCTTCTTTTACTACAACATTGATTCTACTTTTGAAATTGAGCATATCCAGTGCGCGATTATCTTTGAAATAAAAAGACCTTCTCGGGTTGACAATTTATGTGGAGCTTGAATTGTGAAAACAATTAAAGCGACCAACATTTTGGCGCCGTTGCCGGGGAAGGTAATTATAGATTTCAAAAGCATTCATCTTTTCTTTTTAATGTGCAGATTGTATGAGAGGACGCGGAAACCAGAAGAAAAATAACCGCACAGGTGGCAAAGGCTGGGGAGGACGAAAAACTTTTATCGACGAGATTGTATCAAAGGCTGAATCATCACAAAGATTAAGTTCTTGAAAATCAAAATTTCAGCGTTCCCCTCAGTCAGATTACAGAACAGAGGAAGTTGTGGGTCCTGAAAATACAGAAGAACCAGCAGTCAGCGCTGAAGAGTCAGAGGAAAGTGTTAGCAGATCAGTAGAACGCATTGAGGAAATAGTAGAAAGCGTTGGACGACCGGTAGAAAACATTGAAGATCCAATAGAAGATCTTGATGATCGAGAAAGTGCAGTAGGAGGGCCAACAATGGAAGATAACAATGATGGTTTCTTTGGTGGAGGACGTGCAGGTCCTGAAGAAGAAAGAAGGGATGAAAATTCCCTCTCTACTTTGGGATTTCCTATCAGTGATCTCCCTGCAGGGACAATGAAAAATATTCCATTGTCTTCTCTACCTAACTTTCATGGTTTATCCACTGAGGATCCTGATGAGTTTCTTTTTGAATTTGATATATTATGCAGAAGCTATGATTATGTTACTAATGCTCAAAAGTTGAAACTGTTTCCAGCCACCTTAAAAGGGAATGCTTTAAGATGGTTCATGAGCCTTGGAAGTCAGGTAATCACAACATGGGAGAAGATGAAACAAAAATTTCTGCTTAAATATCAAGACTACTGCCGGACGAGAGAGAAGAAGGATGAACTATTCAATATGGCACAAAAGTCGGATGAGAGTTTGGAGGACTACATAGAAAGGCTGCAGTACAACATACAGAGATCTGATCATCCGGATATAAGTAAGGAAATTCGTAAAACAATATTACTTAGAGGTTTAAGGGATGATTGTTTAAATATGTTAAATATGCTTGCTAAGGGAGATATATCTAAGGAATCATATGATGAGATTTGTGAACTTGCTAAGAGGTGCTCTAGGGGAGCTGCAAGAAACAGAATAAGAGATTCCACCTATTCAAGAGTACATAAATCAGCCAATGGAGGAGCAACAAGAGCTGAGATAGGTAATCTACTTGAAGAATTTAAAACTGAAATGTTAAGTTCTTTTGCTTCGCAGATTGACACTTTGCAGGTTAAAAAGAAGCAGGCTGAAGCAGAAGCAACTCTGGCTATGTTTTGCCCGAAATGCAGAGACAAACATCCACTAAGGGAATGCCCAAGAGACAAAATACCAATTTGCACCCTTTGTGAGAAATATCATGAGACAGAACAATGTCCATCTCTACCAGGAATAAAGGCAGCATTGCAGCCAACGGAAGAAGAAGCTGAAGCAGTTTACCTGCTAACTCAAAGAAGACAATGGCAACCAAAAGGACAAGGTATGAACTCTAGTATGCCATTTAATCGTTGGAACAATTATTCTGCTTTTGGCCAAACAAGTTACCCCCCCTTTAACCAAATGCAATACCCACCCTTCAATCAAATGAATTTCCCACCCATGCAAATGCAAAACCCTCCCTTTGTCGATCCTTCAATGTGGACTCCTTGGCCTCCACAGCAGCCATCTCCTTTCAATCCTTGGAATCCAAATTGGAATAGTCAATCACTCCCGTATCCAAATCAATTGCCTCAATTCCAACAACCACTCCCTCTGCCATCAAATGCTCCGCCAAGTAACCAAATGAGACCCCAACTACCTGTGCAACCAAATCCTAACCCCAATAATAAAGTTGTGCAAGTCATTGATATTCAGAATCAGTCTATATTTCCTACTATGCAATGTAATGATATTCATTTGAGATCTGGAAGAATAGTAGAGCCTATTATTGATGACATAACGTCTTCTGATTCAGATAAAAATGAAACCGAGAAACAAAAAGAAGCACAACCACCTCCTAACAAGAATGATGAAATAACAGAACCACCATTCCCCGAACGTTTGGTTTTAACCAGAACAGCTGAAACGCCTGCTTTTAATTTTATAGGGGAATTGCAAAATTTGTATATTAAAATTCCACTTTTACAAGCATTAAGAGATGTACCAATTTATGCCAGAACATTAAGGGATATTTGTGTTAAGAAACCTGGTAGGAAAACCAAGGACCCCCTTACAGTACATGTGATGGGAGACTTGTCTACATTAATGTCCGGAAAAGCCCCTCCTGTAAAATATGGTGATCCCGGCCATCCTACAGTCACAGTTCAGATTGGTAAAACAATGATTCCCCGAGTTCTGGTAGATTTAGGTGCAGCAATTAATATAATGACTCTTGAAACTTCACAATTGTTACAGCTGAATAATACAATCAGAGATACACCCACCATTTTAGAGTTAGTTGACCGTTCCACAATTAAACCGGAAGGAATTGTTGAAGATCTACTTATTTCAGTTGAATCCTGGAAATATCCAGCTGACTTTGTTGTATTGCAGACTAAAACAAAGCTGGGGGGACATCCCTTAATTCTAGGAAGGCCATGGCTGGCCACAGCTGATGCATTTATTAGTTGCAGATCAGGCTCAATGACAATTTCTAATGGTTATGAAACAAAACAGTTAACTCTTTATCCTCATGCTACACCGGTAGTTAATAATGAAGATTCTATATGGATGGATTATGATGATAATGTTGTTCAGCCTATTCTAACTATAGGACAAGCTTTAACTCTTAAAGACAATACAGAGGATGAGATAATAAATAATTTTATTTGTGAACCTTCTTCTGTTATTGCTGAAACACACAATCAATTAACTGCGATTTTTGAAACTGATGCACAAGAAAAGATTGAATCTGAAGATTCATCTCAGACTTTAACCACGATCTCATCTAAAAGCATAACAGTCGAAATTGAACCCGGTAAGACATTAAACATAAATCCTGATCTAACAGATGTGGAAACACAGCAATTAATGAAGTTATTGCATGAATATAAGGAGGCATTTGCCTGGGATTACACAGATATGAAAGGTATTTCTTCTGAATTATGTACTCATCGAATTTACATTAAAGAGGGATGCCGACCTGTTTGTCAACCCCAAAGACGAATGAATCCTAATTTACGAGAAATTGTTAAGGAAGAACTTCAAAAATTGCTTAATGCAGGATTTATATATCCCATATCTGACAGTGAATGGGTTTCCCCATTAGTAATTGTCCCTAAGAAAAACGGGAAATGGAGAGTGTGTGTCGACTATAGAGCTTTAAACAAAGCTACTCAAAAGGATCACTTTCCCTTACCCTTCATTGATCAGGTGTTGGACAGTCTTGCAGGGAAGAAATTCTTTTCTTTTCTAGATGGATTCAGTGGGTATAATCAGATAAGAATTGCACCCCAAGACCAAGACAAGACCACTTTCACCAGCCCCTGGGGAACTTTTGCCTATAGAGTTCTTCCATTTGGGTTGTGCAATGCACCAGCAACTTTTCAAAGAGCTGTTATAGGAATTTTTTTCGATATGCTGAATGATTCTATGGAAATATTTATGGATGATTTTACCCCTTATGGTGTGTCTTTCGAAGAGGCATTACAAAACCTTGAGAAAGTACTTAAAAGATGTATACAAGCTCACCTCTCCTTAAGTACCGAAAAATGCCATATGATGATGAGTGAAGGAATAGTGCTTGGACATTTTATTTCATCTCAAGGTATTCAGGTAGATCCATCTAAAATTTTGGTCATTCAGAATCTTTCTGTTCCTAAAACTCAAACTGATGTGAGAAGTTTTCTAGGACATGCTGGTTATTACAGGAGATTTATTAAAGATTTCTCTAAAATAGCTTCTCCATTATTTGTATTGCTTATGAAAAATACTGAATTTAAGTGGACTAATTCTTGTCAGAAAGCTTTTGAAGAACTGAAGCATCAGTTGTCTACCGCTCCTATTTTGAGGGGGCCTGATTGGAATCTTCCTTTTCACATATCTTCTGATGCTTCAGACATCACTATTGGAGCGGTTTTGGGACAAGAGGAAAATCATCTTCCTTATGCTATATACTTTATCAGTAAGAATATGACCCCTGCTGAGCTTAACTATACAGTTACCGAGAAAGAATTTCTTGCAGTAGTCTATGCCATTAATAAATTTCGACACTATATCACTGGTTATTCTACTTTTGTGCACACTGATCATTCAGCTATTAAATATTTAATGAAAAAATCTGTCACGAATGCTAGAGTTACCAGATGGCTAATACTATTGCAGGAATTTGATATCACAATTGTAGATCGGCCCGGTAAAGAAAATGTGGTGGCTGACTTCCTTTCAAGGTTAAAAACTGACAATGATATTCCAGTAGATGATAGTTTTCCTGACGAATATTTGTTTGCAGTTTCTGCTCACTCTCCATGGTATGCAGATATTGCTAATTATTTGGTTGCAGGAAAACTACCAGCACACCTGTCATATAGAGAAAAGAGAAGAATTGTTCAACAAAGTGCCAGGTACAGCTGGATAAGCGGGTGTCTTTTCTATACTGGGCTTGATCAGGAGATCGGAAGATGCATTAGAGAAGATGAAGTGTATGACATATTGAAAGCTTGTCATGATGGCCCTTGTGGTGGCCATTTCGCTGATAAGAGAACAGCACATAAAATTCTGAGGATGGGCTACTATTGGCCCTCATTATTCAAGGATGCAAAGAAATATGTAAGGGCTTGTGACAGCTGCCAGAGAATGGGTCAACCCAATCATAGAGACCAAATGCCATTAAACCCCCAGGTAGTTTCTGAACCATTTGAAAGATGGGCCTTGGACTTCATAGGACCCATTAACCCTCCATCCAATCAAAGAACCTATATATTAGTCTGTACAGACTATATGACTAAGTGGGTGGAGGCCAAAGCACTTATTAGAGCCAATGAGGAGGCTGTCCTAGCTTTCTTATTTGAAGAGATTTTCACTAGATTTGGAATTCCTAGAGAGCTAGTTACTGATGGAGGACCTCCATTCAATTCTCATGGTTTTAAATCTACCCTTCACAAATATCATATTCAACATAGAATGACTACACCATACCACCCCCAGGCCAATGGGCAGGTGGAAAGCACAAACAAAGTTTTAGAAGCCATTCTAACTAAAACAGTGAAGGACAACCGAAAGGATTGGTCCCAAAGGCTCCCTGAGGCATTATGGGCTTACAGAACTACTTGGAGAAACACTACAGGTTTTTCTCCCTATGAATTGGTTTATGGTAAAAATGTTGTTTTTCCTGTGGAATTTGAAATTAAAACTTTAAGGACTGCTTTAGCTGTTAATCTTGATTTGACTGATGTGCAGACAGCTAGATTGCAGCAGCTTCTGGAGTTGGATGAAAAGAGATTAGATGCCATTCATCAAACAAACATGATACAACAACAAAGGATGAAGTGGCATGACAAAATTATCAAACACAAGCAGTTCCAAAAAGGTAATTGGGCCTTGTTGTATGACTCTCGGTTTGAAAATTTTCAGGGTAAGCTACGTACACGCTGGCTTGGACCATATGAAGTAGATGATATTTTTCCAAACGGAACGGTAAGACTTGTAACATTTGATGATGCTAAAACACCTCTACTAGTCAATGGCCATAGGCTCCGTCTATATAAGCACCCTGTTTCTAAAGAGGATTTCAAGACTGCTTGCATGACTGATATTCATTATCTTTTTCTAGGGGAGTCTTCTGCTCGTCACAGCATTTAATTTTCTGCACTATATTTTTAGTATTAGATTAGATTTAGTACTAATAATCCCTGTCAAGGATTGGCATATTACAATTGAATTTTGCAGATTCTGGAAAAAGCAATAAGGAGGACAGATTCATCATGAGAAGATCTGAAGCTTTAATCACAGAAGATTGTTCCCATCATTTTACCTTTTTTTTTTTTTCCTAAGCAATATCCCTCCATATCCACATTATTTCCATTATTCCCACTCCCACCATCCCTGCAATATCCTCCTTCAGTCAGTATTTCCCACCCCTTACTGCTGAAATTATCCCCTATCAAATATTTCTCCATTTACAGACCTAAGTCATTTATCCCATTTCTCTGATTTTTCCCGTTGCTGAAACACCTGTTTCAGCAACGTATCATTGATTTTTCCCGTTGCTGAAACACCTGTTTTAGCAACGTATCGTTCAATTTTCCGTTGCTAAAACACCAGTTTCAGCAACTTGTTATCATCAAAACAGTATTCCTCTTTGCTGTTATATGAGCTTTTTGGTTCTCCACGATTATACTTCAGATCCTTGTGGCGAAAAATTATTCAGCACGTACCAGATTCAATTACACTCCTGTTCTAAACTTCAGAGAAAATCTACAGATTCTTCCATGTACATTAAAGCTATTTTGAAGCAACCGACACTTCGAATTATTAAACCAAAGGTAAAATGTAAGGTATGAGGTTTTAATGTAATTTGGTTAAATCATATTAAAGAGAGGATTTCATTTATAATGATTACATATCTTCACACGCCCAATCATTATTACACCATACGTAGGGGGGGGAATTCCAAAAATAGAACAATCATTTCGCATTAACCAAGCCTCCGTCCCTTGTCATATCTATTTCTGCCGTCATTTAGACCATGCAGCCTCTGTTGCAACAACTAGCGCGATCAGGGTCTGTGTTTACTGTGCCGGTGCCTCTGCGGATAACTCAAAGCTACAGCCATGGGAGGGTCGACCGTTAGACATGAGCCCGGCTCCATAAGTCTTCTTCAATTGTTTCCCGAAGTCTATCAGATTTTCCACCAAGCGGGATGGACAGTATATTTTGAAAGGTTGGGGGAATTTAACCAGGAACAAGTCTTAGAATTTGCACAAAACCTTCAAGACGATTTTTCGGTGGTCCAAGGGGTTCGCATTTCAGTGACAGAGGATGACATAGTTCAGGTATCAGGGTTGCCAGCTGAGGGTACTCGCTGGTTCAGCAGGAAGCAGGTTGTTCTCAACGCGCAGCAAGAATTTCTGCACCCAGATGAGCAAGTGGAACCCAGAGGCCGCGGGGTTAGTCTGCACTCACTTCCTCAACCATGGCCATCAGTGGCAGAGTTCATCAAACACTACTTAACGTGTGAGGGGTGTTATCAGGTAGTGTACAATCATGATTTTGTTTTGATGAATCATTTGAGGAATGGACGACTGATTAATATCCCCTATTATCTGCTTGGTTGTATTAAAAACATGTCTTATTATTGTAAACGTGCTAAATTCCCAATGTTATCCCTTACCCATCATCATTTATGCCAGCTATTGATACAGAGGGGTTTTGCTCAGCAAAATCCCCCTCTGCATGCCCCACTCCCTGTTCCCCAGCCGCCGGAAATTCCTCAGCAGGCCCAAACGCCCCAACCACCCGAAAGTTCTCATGATATTCCGGAAATTCCTCATAAAGAACAACAGGAAGAAATTCCACATTCCCCAGTTGACCCAACCCCGAGCTTGCCTCATTTAGCAGAGCCAACTGCCCCCACTATTTCTGTCCCTAGTGACGACTCTCTAACACCCCCTTCCTCACCCACTTATAAAAAGAAAAGAACCCCAACAGTCGCAGTCTCCAGACCACGGACAAGGTCTACATCTCAAATTCTTATGTCTTCGAAAAACCCTGTCCCCAGAAAGAAACCCTCCCCTTCAAAGAAAAGGAAAGGCAGTGATTTTGCTGCCTTGCTACCAAAAAGAAAAATGAAAATGACTGTTGAGACAAAACTCACCTCTATTTTCCCTTACCCTGCCACTATTCTATTAAAACCTTTATCCCCATCTCAAACCTCCCAACCCGTCTCGTCCGGAGGCACTGCCACACAAGAACCAGCGCCCCGGGATAACACGACATTGTTTATGGCTCAAGAAGTGACTGTCACACAAGAACCAGTCACTGGGGCACAAGAATACACCAAGCAGGACGATAGTGGGAAATCAGCAGTGACTGTTACACAAGAACCAGTCACTTGCCCAGTGGCTGAAACACAAGAACCAGCCACTGTGGCACAAGAACTAGCTACGACTGTGCATCAACAAAATACCCCAACAGAGTCAACCAGTACACAAGGTTTACATACTATGACATCTCTATTGGAGGAGAATGAATTCCTGAAGTCTGAATTAGAAGCTTACAAGAAGGAACTAACCATGGCTCGAGAGGCTTTTGAAAGAGAACTGAATCTCCATACATTAGCACACGTAGCCTCAATGCAAAATAAGGAGCCATGCAAAGAATACATGTGCCAGGAGTGTGGCAACATTTACCAGAATGCAGGCTACAAACTAGTTCAATTATCTGAGGCATCTACATCAGCTGGAATAAGAGAGGGATGCCCTACTGCTCCACAAGAACCAGTAGGACTCTCTATAAAGCAAGAAGAAGAAATCAAACCTCAGATATCTCGTCCTTTGCAGGTTGATGCAGCCATCCAGACAGAGGAAACAACGTCCCAACCCACTACTTTTGATGCAGCCATCCAGACAGAGGAAACAACGTCCCAACCCACTACTTTTGATGCAGCCATCCAGACAGAGGAAACAACGTCCCAACCCACTACTTCTGATGCCAAGACACAGACTATGCCATGGAATCAATTGGAACAGATGAACAAATGGAAGAAGCAATATGCTGAAGAACAAGATATAATATTACGACAGCATAAGTTACAATGGCAGAACCATGTATATGCCAACTGGGATAGTTGGGACCAAATAATGCAAGAGCACAGGGAGTATAAAAAGGAAGCCAGAGAATCTAAGGCAAAGATAGCCTTGATGTTTTCATTAGTCCAGAAGTTGATGGCTACGCGCAAACCCTCTGTAAACTACTCTCTCTTTCTTTCTGAACGATTAGTTTATTTCCAATTAAAAGCAATAGCAAATGGCAGACCATATGAACTAATGACTTCAGAGAAATTTTTTGAGACCTTTAAGGAGGCCCCTGAGAGTGACCAGCATTTGCTGTGCGAACTCTACCTGCATAATGAGGCCATTCCCGAGAATAGGAAAGATAATATTATTCCAATTACAGGAGATATACAAATCAGGGCATTTGCTTCATTTTTGTCTAACCAGCTCACTTGGCAGACTGCGTTCACTGCAAGCAGTCATAATGAGGAGAATAAACTCCTGTGGATTAGACCAGAGCCTTTAAGCCCAGCCATGTTCATCGCACAATATTATGAATTCTTGCAGAAGCCAGGAATGAATGAGTACATGCAGCAATTACAGGCTTCGATACTTTTTAAGTGTCAACAGCACATTAGAATGAAGGGTACTGCTGCATTGAAGGCCAATGATATGTTTTGGCAGCAGTCATGTAAGGAAAGACAGGATTATCACCCTTTTAACCCTCTCAATTTTCAAGCTGCATTATCCAGGGTCCGTAAGTACATTGATTGCATTCAACATTGTGGAGTAAACTGGATCGGGTATCACTTCCGTTTTCCAATTTTATGGCTGCCTTCAGACAAATATCAATGTCATTACCAGTTGACTGACAGAGATGAAGCCTTGGCATGGCAACATTTGCAGAACAACAGCGGATTCCGAGCTCCTACAGATGCCACCTTCTCCAGCTACTGCTTGAGTAATTTGCATGCTCAGTCCCAGTACTCAGACTCTGATTCAGACTAGGGGTTGCCTGAGGACATGCAACATTTTTAGCTGGGGGGGATGTTAGGACTCCACTATGTATCATTTTTGCTATATATTTTGACACCATTCTACTCTTATAACCATGAACTCCATTATCTTTTTCATCTACTTTATCCCAAGGTATATAGAAACCTCTTCTTTATTATATGTTTAATCTGTTTTACATTTAATTCCGTAATACTCTTATATTTTATCATTAATTGAAGTGTATTGTTGCTAACACAAGTCCAAAGATCACAGATAAGTTATATGCCTTGTTGGGAACAAGCGGCCGTTGCTGAGACAGCTGACTCCGTTGCTGAAACAGCTGACTCCGTTGCTGAAACAGCGGACTCAGTTGCTGAAACAGCCGTCAAGCACGCAAATCCCGTTATGCGTAATTTGCGATTCTGGAAGAACTTTTTGTGGAATAGTAGCAGCAGCACGAAGACACGGTTACCTGGATTATTCTGAAGATAGCACTGTTATGGTCTCTGTTGTAACAACATCTTTTTTTTGGAAGAACAGAATAGTCCTGTTTTGGGAAAGAGAACAGAATTGAGATAATGTAGATTCGCTCTCATGTAAATTGTAAAAGATGTCTCCTCTTTAAAAAGAGGAGACATCATCATTAGAAGGGAGTTATTTTTTTTGTAAAAGCTACAGGAGAGTATTGTGTGAGAACTGGAGCTAGTCTCCATCTGTAATGTATCGGTTACTTTGACAGATGAATAAAATCTTCTTTTGAGCGTTCCAGTTTAATTCTTTCTCTTGGGGAATCTTGTGAGAAGGAAAGGGCCCGCCTTCCTCACAAGATTCACCCTCTTGGTTCCTGTAGTTTGTTTAATTCTATGTGTGTTTGCACTTCCCTTAATTCTGTTGTTGGACACTAGTTACACAGTTTAGTAATACTCTGTTTCTTTAGCACTACATGTATTGAATGCATGAATGAATGATGTTGGGAAGCATGCGCTAAAGATTCCTGCATAAAGGAATAGGGTCTTGCTCCCATTGATTGTTTTCCTTTGCCTGCAGTGTGATTAGGAACGAGAGAACAAGTGTTGAAGGTTCCTGTTCATGGGAATAGGGTCTTGATCTCTTGAAGCTACTTTTCTTACAGTGTGATTAAGTGTCAGGCATCAGGTGCTGAAGTTCCTCACTAAGGAATAGGGTCCTGTTCCTGCTGTAGTTGATTGATTTCTTTCCTTGTAGATTGATTTTCCTTTGTTTGGATTGTAACTGCAACAGAGAAATCATTTCTGCTATAACTTAATTGACTTCAGCTTTGATTAAGTAGAGTGTGAATCAGTAGATTAATGAGATTAATAATCGTGTGTCCTTCTTTTAATACAACATTGATTCGACTTTTGAAATTGAGCATATCCAGTGCGCGATTATCTTTGAAATAAAAAGACCTTCTCGGGTTGACAATTTATGTGGAGCTTGAATTGTGAAAACAATTAAAGCGACCAACAGTTAATTTTAAGACATTGAAACAAAACTTTTCCTTTTCATGTTTTAAGAGTTGAGAAAAGGACGAAAGGTGACTCTAGTCACTTTCAGATTTGATGAGCTTGAAAGGACAAGTGATCGATGATATTTCCAAATTTAAAGAGTCAGTAAAGATAAAAATTACTACTAAGGGTACTCTAGGCATAAATGATTACCAGGTAACCATGAACTGCAGAATACCTCCCTGCGAACTGAAAATTACTAGCAGGTCATCTCTCCGAATGCTATGTTCAGTGTATCACATTTACAATGTGGCAGACTTGGCTTCCTATGGATAAAGGATTACAACCTATAGGGGTCTCCCTTTATATACATGATGGTACGAGGAGCACAAGTCCGTACTAGCATTTTCTAAAGTTAACAACAGCTGAAGGTTTAAAGACATCGAAACACGTATCTAGCCTAGACCTCTAAATGTGAGCGTTTAGATTCAAATGCGCCTTAAGTTAATTGAGTATATTTTAGAAGTCTCTATTGAAATTAAGCCTCAGTTTTTAGGCCCTATCGATGTCACCTGAAAAAATATTAGGTGTGACTATATGAGACAAAACCCTTTCAATTCGATGAATTCTTACACTAACTGAGAGAAGAGACAACAATCAATGCAACAAACAAGCAATCGAAAATAAGATGACTCTCCACTACATTTTTCAAAACAAAATAATGAAAATTCTTTCCACTTCCTACTCTTCCTATCAGATGCCCTTCAACTGGTCCTTTTAACAATAAAAGAAGTTCATTTGATTTCAAATGCTCATGATGATGCAATTCTAGCTTTCAATGATGTCAATCAATGCAGCATATCAATTAATCAAACTAAAATGATGTATTTGTTCAATGGAATGCTAAAATGAATCTTTCACATACACATCTCAATGAATATTTTCAAACACCAAAACACCAATCAAATGTAAATCATGACAAGAAGAACTCCTTTCAAATCAAATGCAAAGATTCAAGTGAAACCAACCGAGCAATGTGATCTATACTCAAAAAATATACGTTCAACAAGAGAAGAGAAAACAAAACTTTTTTTTACTTGTTCAATTGAAACGAAAGCAAGATAGATGCAAGGACTAAAAAATAAATGCACGAAGAAGAAAACCAACAACTTGACTTGATGGCAGACCAACGAATGAATGGACAATGACCTAGATTCCCTAGGGGCACAAACCATCCAAAAACTCAAAAAATCAAGCTAACAAATCCTTCTAGCCAGGGAGAATAAAGGCAAACAAGCTAAGAAACAAAACCTATGAGGACAAGACACACTAGCAACGATTTAGGGGAAACCTTGATTTTAACCTACAGGAATCGGCACAACTATCTAACTGGCAACAAGCACCATAAGGGGTTGTGGCATGACTGTTCAAGGGAAACTCACATCAGTCGCAACTGTCATAAAATAAAGAGCGTTGATCGAGGGATTCAAATAAAAATAAAATCTTTCACAAACTGGAACCAAACCTGTCACTCTAAATTCCATCATCGAAGTAGTAGATGACTTGAAGTACAGATTTCCAAAGAGAAACCGTGAAACAAGAAAAGTTGTCACAAATCATGAAATGAAAAACAATCCAAAGATAGGGATGGATCCCATATATCGTCACCAAGTTATGGAGTAGGAAAATTCTCTTTGTGGACAGAGACAATCCCTCTAGCCTAGGGGAGAGTGTCTAGCCACAAATAAGACAATCTGACATAAGTTCCCTTAGATTGAGAATGGATTCAATATCCTACCTCTTGTATCCCTAATCATGTTTGATGAAGTCCTTGTGTCTTTGCTCCATCGCTCAGCTCCTTAACATCAATAAAGCACCTGAGGCAAATAAACAAGGGACAAAAGCACACATGATAGAATACAAAATATTCAACCTACTTAAGAGGCTAAGGATTCTTAAGCTACCAAAAACCATATGCGATTGATATAGATAAAAAATATCAGTTGTTTTATTCATATGACGAAAAGGAAAGTACAACATTCACCTTAGTGTTGTAGGTCTCCTTCTATGTGTCGGGGTTCTAGCACCACTGTTAGCATCTCATGATTCACCCTCAAAACAGTGGAAGCTCAATGCTTCTTCCTCTTTGCTCCAAACCAAACAGTAGAAGCTTATTCTCCCTTTACAAACATGAACTAGAAGGCTAAAGCTATTAAGATATTGTTGGTTATTCAAGCTCCTTCGTTAGCTAGCTGAGGTTGGAAAATGAGGAGTTTATATAGATTTGATAGAGGGGAAATGGATCCTATTATGATGGGAGAGGCCTTATCCCTTTTGGTTTGTTCTATTTTAATACAGGAAAGGATCCCAAATAGCCTCTCTCGGCTCTATCTTACTCAACCATCTACCAGACTTTTGTTCATGAAGCTTCTAGCCCTGTAAGCTTTGACTCCATTTTTAAAAACTTTCCAAAATAGGGTCGACGCGGGTCATAAATGGCTTATCGGTGTCGTTCGGTGTGAATACTAGTGTTAGAATCTGCAAATCGGCGCAAGGAAGAAACTGAGTTGTAGCGCCGGTCTTGGAAAGTGAGTTTGAAGGAATATTCTTGGGAAATGATGTCAGAGAGGTATGTTTTGTAGATGAAAAGGGATGTAAGGACATTTTCTTCATGGCAGGGAAACACATGAGGGTCACTATAGGGGTCCTCTAGGATCAAGGAACGAGGAGCACAGGGACAGTAGAAAAATGTTGTGTAACAACTAGGGACCTCATGAAAAACATTGCACAAACATAGGAAATTTCGATTACAAATAAATGTAAGTGATGATCTCACTTGTTGGACAATTATTTGTAGGCAACCATACAAATATAGACTTAGAGAAGATGTTAAGAAAATAATATATGAATACTGGATAAAAAATTCATGTGTTTCACAAAAATCAAGGGATGTGATACGGCAAAAAATAGCACGAAATCAATACGAAGAACATGAAAAACATATCTTGGACACCACACAGATAGAGTTATTCAATAAGTTCATAGAAGAGAATCATGGAATTAATGTCTCAATCAGTACTTTTATGCAACAAAAATCATGGTCTGTTAAACCTATCACTGTACATGAAACTTTTTGTTATGATTATCATGTGGAATTTCAATTATATTATGACACCTACATTAATTTTGGTAAAAGCAATTGGAAAAATTCACATCCTCCTTCCACTATCCTTGGTTTCATATCCGAAATTATATGTGAAAGGGAAATTCTTGAATTATTTTACCAAAAGAAATGTGTTGGTGGTAAAAAAATGTGATCATTGTGGAAATTTGACTTTATTTTAAAAAAATTGTTCTACTGATATAAATGATCAATCATTGTCTAACCTAAAAGAAAAATGGACGATATATGAATATAACCATACATCGATTAGTTCAAATAATAGTACAAGTGCTAAAAGGAATGAACTACAAGAAGACGAAATTCCTGTGATAGAGTTTTTGAAGAGATTGGAGACATAAATTTATAAGTACACCAAGCATTCGCATAGAGCTTGATGGAAGGACCTACAATTCAAAAAATACCGTGAAATGTTTCCAACAGGGACCATTTTTTCAATAGTTGATTTTGTAGAGAATTACACATTTGTTGCACAAAATGAAATATAGAGTGAATATTATCATTAATACTAGGTCTTTGTGATTTTCCATATTCTATATAGACATGCTGAACAAAATCATGATGATATGGAAAGCAATAGTGAGAATCGACATGTTATTAAAGAATATCACTTTTATATCAACAATTATCGTACACATGATACACATTTCGTACAACATTGTTTTGATAAGATTTATGACTCATTGAAAGGTCGTGGAATAAAAGTCAATGAACATTCGATATGGTCAGATGGATGTGCATTTCAATTCAAATCTTCACGATCATTCTTTTGGTTGTGTCTTCTTCATAAGAAAACCCACATTAAACATCGTTGGAATTTTTTTGAGACTCGTCATCGAAAAGGAGAACATGATGCTGCAAGGGCATGTATAAAATGAGCACTTCGAACATATCAAATGGACCACTCTGCAGAGAGACTTGTTTCAACTAAACAGGTTCTTCAATGGTGTGATGTTGCACTAAGCTCTCAAACTAACCCATCAAGGGAGGTACGAAGGTATGTACATATATGTATAAATTAACTTGTATATAGTTTTCATATATGATCATTTTTCATAATTTTTTTATTTTAAGAATTTATAAATTATATAGTTTGAACAATATGATAATGATTATCTTCAACATATATAACTTTTATTTTAAATAACATATTTAAATTGTTGTTTGAATTTACTATAGGTTTTTTTGGCATGTTGTAGTCGAAGAGTAGATAGATTGATTACATATGAAGCTGAAACAGTAAAAGGGACTCGGAAATTGCATTCAATTAAAATAAAGGATTACAGAAATGTGTTTTCATTTGATAAAAGAAAATATTCTTGTTTTTGTCTTGTTTGCATAGAGGACACACTATCTAATGATGTTTGTGAAAACAATATGTATGTAAAACCTTGGAAACATACAGAACTAAATATAGAGGGAAAAATGTCAGTTGCAAGCTTCGAAGAGATGGAATCAAAGGAGACTATAGTATCATGTAAAGGTGATCAAGTTTTTGATCTTGTTAGAGAAGGTAATATTTCAATTGATTTCAATATATATATGTTTTATGTTTTTAAAATCAATGTGTATAAGTATCTAGATAATAGTTAAAATATAGAGCTTTAGAAATAGATAATAAAATCAATTCCATATTGATAAATTTAATATCATGTAAATTATGATCTTAATTTCCACTCGTTTTATTTTGCAGGAGATGTTTTTGTTGTAGTTGCACCCACTAACAACATAGAAAATGTCATGTATTATTGATGCAGTTCACTGAACGAAAGATGAAGTTATTGGAAGACTATGATGATAACAGTTTTATATATGAAAGAGGGTCTATTATAATGAAAGGTTATTTTTTCCAAGAAGCTCACCAAAATGAGAGTAATGTTTACTTTCAAGACTATCAACTCATTGTCATAAGTTATCAATATAGTGCCTTGGTGTGTGCAGCGCGCATAAAGTTGATAGAAGTTCAATAAAAAAACAATCGAAAGTTAAAAAATGGAGAATGTCAAAATTTGACCATGGCTGGATCATTGAAGATGGCATTCCATTATAATTTTTTTAATTGAACCGCCCAACAATTTCTTAGATACTCAGATTCATCTTTGAGAACTTAGAGTCAAGTACATTATCAACATTTCTTTTTGTGCACTCTTAAGTTGTACATTCTTAAGAATGTGATGATTTGAAAGAGATATTCATTAGGTCTTGTATTGAGTTACAAATTTATATGTATACTGCTTGTTATGTAGACCTGCATTGGGGATTTACTGCTATATTAATTTGTGATGTATATTTCGATGTTATTGCACTATTAAATTTTTATTATAGTTGGTTGAGTTGAGTGTTGTTACTTCTCTATTAATTTTTTCTTGTTATTGGTTGATTCATTTACTAAGAATCATTTACTAACATTATAGGAATGATTAAATGCAAAATGTACTAACTAAATGCAAATTTACTTTCAATTCTACATATCCATGAACTTAAATTATATGTAAAACCTTTAAAAGAATCAAACCATGCAAATACATCATTGAAATTGTTATCATTGTTTGACATCTACATCGTATTATACTTGATTCATTCAAATGCAAAATGTAGACCACATTTTTTAATTTGTAATTTTAATAGATTCATTTGAAATAAGTATTGAAGACAAAACAAATTTAAACAAAACCTAAGAATCATCTACCAACATTATAAAAATGAGTGAATAAAAAATATACAAACTAAATGTAAATATGTAAAACATTAAAAAACATCAAGCCATGCATGCATCATGCAAATTGTGGGGCATGTTTTATAATGCAATTTTATCTAACCTATGTAAATGTGCATTCAAATAAATTTATATTAAAATCTAACTATCAACCGACATCCATAGTAGACTTTCCATACGTGAATGCAAAATGTACATGCATGATGCAAGAGCATGAGGCTTAAAGGCAAAAGCCTTCGTATTAATCCAAAAATCCAAAAAACGTTACAAGCAAAGGAGTGGGGTCCTTTAGCTGTCAATTTTCAAAGCTTTCTAGATAAGATTTAGACTAGAATCTAGGATATAGATTATCATGTAATAAATTTAAGTAGTTAGATGTAATGGAGATTCTCAAGGAGAAAACCATGCAGATTAGATAGGATTAGTTAATTTGGTCCTTTTATTTAGGACCTGGCTGTTAATTGAAACAGTACTTATGTAAGTTTTGAATCATAATAAGGGTATTTTTACTGATTTGTCTTGCTGGAAAAATATAAGATTTAGTTGCAGAAAATATCTCTCTTTGTCTTTCTGTGTAGATTTGGTCAATCCCGGAGGTGTTTCAACCCTCTGTAATATCACTGTGTTTTGTTGAATTTCCTGTTTAATTCTAAGAAGTTAGAGTATTGTATAATCGAGTTTAGCTCTCTTTTCACGTATTATGAACTGTGGAGTTTGAAGGCATGCGAGTTCCTTGATCAGGCTTGAAATACTACATTCATCCTAAACTGTTGATCTTAAATATCAACGCCTTATGACCAGTCCATAACGGTGTTAGCTTGGCATTAAATCGTGGTTCCTTTTAAGTCTTTGCAAGTCAGAGGACCAGTGGCCATCGTTATCCAATGGATATCGGCTATAGAACTGGGCGAATGTTAACTCCTGAACCGGACCCAACATTGACTATAAACCCCATCGGGTCTGTCCTAATGAATTTAGCACGTGGGAAAAGTCGAACCCGAAATTTTATAGGCTGAGTGGTTATAAACCTCATCGGGTCCCTAAGGTCGGTTAAAGGTCGCACAAATTGTTTAAGCGATGAGACAATGACCATTGGATCACTAAGGTGGTTGACCGTTTGATCAACCTCACATTGCTTAGTCAAAAGTAAGTAAACCTTAACAAATAACCTGGCAATTGTGATTTTGGGGAGGTTTAGCATATCTATAAGGCTCATCCTATTAGGGAAATTTAAATTGGTTTAGCTAGGTTAGTGGAATAGATAACTTAGTGATAGATGAGTGATACTCCACGGGAAAGACAAGAAGGGGTCCAGCCTGAATTAGAAGAGATTTTTTCTGGTTTTGAATGTTTGTCAATAACGCCTACAAGTCGGCAACCATTTGTGGTATCAGAGCCACTTAAAGACACTGAACAGGATCTCATGGGTTAGAGGAAAAAGTCCACTATGGCTTTCAGAGTTCGAAGAGGACATGGTAGAAGAGGAAGGCCTATAGCAAATGTTGAAGTGATGGAAGCTATGCAACATATGCAGGCTATATTAGAAGCAATGGAAACAGGGAGAGATGCAGATGTTGGAGATGTCAGTGATCTTGAAGTGGAGGCTACAAAAGAGGAGAAACCTATAGAAGTTACTCCTGAGATGAGATTCTTTCAGTCAATATTGAGATCCACATTGTTACAGGGAAAAGTGTCTACACATAACTGCTTATCCCACTAAGGTGTGGTAGCTACCTTACAAACAAACAAAGTAAAACTACTTTTGTTTTTCCTTTATGAAATATAGATGAGAGAAGAACAAAGAAGACCAACCTCTGTCTTGCGCTAATCTCCTAGTTTGATTCCTCTCTCTCTTGATAGTCTTTCGCTACTTGCTCCCTTGTATGCCCAGCTTCACAAAGTACCTGTAAGATCACAGTAGCATGGCACTATACAAGAACATGGATCTATAATCATAAACAATCTAGGATCAGATGTAAATTGACCATACAAATGCATAAAATATAAATGACACAAGAGTATGGAGGAAAACTTGAATAGCTTTTATTGATAAACAAGAAAGAGCCAAGGGAGTTAAAACCAGTTGTTCTGACCCAGCATCATCCTCTCAGCAAGGAAGCCCATCTTCACCTCATACAAAGCTTAGATCACCCAACAATCTGATGTTGTCTCAAGAAACCAACAACAATTCCTTACAATATGCAAAATTCCAGCCTCTGGATCTCTGGGATGAGGGATCCATATATAGATATCTGTAAGGGAGATGAGTCAGCTTGTGATTTGATTAGTGTCTTCCCTCTGATAGTTCTTGCTTCCACTTAGAGATTGATGATCTCTTACTCATCCTTGGTCGAATTCAGAGAGGCAAGTGTCACAGGAGAAGTTTCTGAAAGATTCCATGCCTCTCCACCTCGCGAAATGACACTGCCATTTGTCACTTCTCGCCCATCGCACCCCATAGAAGGGATTTCTGAAATGCAACGCACCCACACAATGTATTTAGGTGAGACGCAATGCACTTTGCCTATGGAGCAGTTGAAATGATCCTGTTTTGACCAATTTTGAGCAGTTTTTCATGGAGAACTTCTAGGAGAAGCTATAATCAGTTGACCTTGTTCATTTAGGGGTTAGAACAACACTTTTAGGGACTTAGGAGCCCTTGGTTTATGGAAATTTCATGCTTGGGGTTGTAGTGCCCAAAAATGTCTATAACAGTTGCCCCCTAAAGCATGAGGTCGTTAATCTTTTGATGTCGGGTGAAATGCTTTATTATGAGGATCCGAAGTTCTTTCAAGCTGGGAGGAGACCTGTAATAAGATACAATACAATACATTATCTTCATAATATTTTCATGATCTAGCTGAGGCGGGCATTCCCATGCTCAGCTTTATAAATTCATTTTCATGTACATAGGACAAACAATCGTCTAAGTGTAGACTGATGATTTTGGTAGAGCCATCATCCCTTTGATTGGATGATTATCTGTGCAGCAATAATGTACATTTGATGTATTTATTTCCCTGAATATATATCACAGCCCGGATGGATGAAACTAGATCCGAGGTCTTCAATCTCGTTCGATCTTCACTCGAAGTACAAGTCTATCCATGTGAGAGATGTTCTGGAGTCGAACATGGAAAGACATTGCCTGATTACCAGCCAATGATGTAGGCTGTTAACAGGTGCGAGAGGAATCACCGATAATGATAATGACCCTCAAGGTACTACAGTACAATTCACGTGGTGTGAATAAAGGACTTGGCATCGAACACCACGCAAAATCTTTCGGTCGAAGGCCATTGATGTAAACCTATCGCCAGAAGTGAGAAACTTGCCATTGAGGCATGCAAGCTTCAAAGTACTGAACGAGGTGTTCCTAGATCGACTTCTTGGATAATGAGCTGATGTCGACAAGAAGCGATCCATCATAGGAGGGCCTTGATGAATCCCACATCAATGACACAGAAAAGAGCAAATGATTTTAATGGAGGTGAAAACAATTTGATGACATAAGGTTCAGGGTGGTGGTCATGAAAGAATGGAGTGTAAATGTATTGTAGCGGGTGAGACACAGGTGAATTCTCTGAATGACTTCTCTTGAACATATCGGCGACACTGACGTGATGGACTGGTAGCACTAACCCCAAATGTGGATGGTGTGATGGGACCATGGTGATGTGACCAGTGAATGAAACAACCTAACCCAACTTGGATGCGGAGTGAAAGTGTCATGTTCAAGAGCGACTTGCTACCAACAAAGTTTCTTCAATTTTTCTTCCCAATTTTTCCCCAGTCATTGCTGACCAGTACCTCTTTATTTTTGTCAAGATTGAGGAGGATAACATATGCTTGTTCTATAGTTTTCCCTTCAGGAAAACCCATCGCTATGTTTTAACAAGCCTAGCGATAGTGAAACTCGTTCTTGTCTGCTATGGACAAGTTTGTCGCTATTAAGTTTTAACGAGTTTAACGACAAAGATAACTCGGTCCTTTTCAATTTTAGAGAGTCTGAAAAGGAACATAAAGGAAACTCCAAAATTCCTTTTTCGTCATCTAATCCCTTAAGTACGAAAAAGTATAAAACAATACAGAAGGGATGAAGTTTCGATACTATTAACGAGCCGAAAAAAACAAGCGCTCGATCTTTTTGTGTAATAATCCCTCAGGTCCAAAAAGATTAAAATCTAAAGGAGGGATAGCACTTCCAGTCCCTGAACGAGCTAGAGAGGCCAATGGCTCAGCAATCTTTTCATATTTTACGAGTTAGTTGAAAAGAGCTTAAAGGAGACTCGTGTTTTGAGGAACGAGTGATAAAATTGGGTAGCAGCGGATTCCAGGTAAGGTTTGGAATTTTCCAATCACAGCAGTGTTACGAGGATGGCTAGTGAGATCACTCTTCGTAGCTGTTCCTCAAAAAGGGGTAAACAATCAAATGGAGGTGAATGATTGGCCAATACAGAGTGGAGGTGATGATGAGAACACGACCAAGGCTTTTAAAGGCTGAAGTACTAGATTCACGATTTTTTAATGAGCTTAAACATGGGGGGAAATTTTTTTTCATGACTTATGTTTATTTTTTAACGAGCTTGAACTATGTGCTAAAACTGCTCGATGCGGGTTTATTTTTTAACGAGCTTGAACCTTGCGGTAACACTGCTCGATGTGGGTTTATTTTTTAACGAGCTTGAACCATGCGGTAACACTGCTCGATTAATCTAGTCATATAATAAGAATGTCTCATATATGAAACTGACAATTTTTAGAGTTTTTCCCCACATCCTTTCTTTATGCAAGTTAGGAAATGACCAATCCTACGAGTTTAAAGGGTTAGAGGACCTACAAATTTAAAAAATAAATAGTCGCTCTTTGCTTGCACGCCAAAAGGTTTGCATGCCCCCAGGTATAAAACAGAGTTTCAAGGTCACCTTTCAAATCACCGACAAAACATTTGTTTTATGAGGAAAGGTCTACCTCTTTCAGGTTACTAAAGATTGTTCTATTCACAACGCAAACAAAACACTTATTCGCGATGTCTACCAAAATAGACAAAGGTGAGACAATCCACTCACATAACTTTGACAAGAGAAAATTATTCCAGTCTAACCCCCTCTTCCAATCACGGATGGGAGTACAGTCCAGTCATATATCTCTCGCGGAAACCTACCCTATACCCGAAGTCTTCCTGCCGAAGCAGACCAGGGTGCATGCCCCCTGGGTTTCAGTCATGTCTCCCGAATCACTCGCACTCATCAGGTGGACGGACTGGAGATTGATGAGACATTCCTTGTGTGAAAAGACCATTCAAGGATGGCATATGACTATTTGCTCTGCGTGATCCGGGAAATGAAAGCTGCTCTATGAGCTTGACCACTCTTCCTTCATGCGGAAAACACATTACTCTAAAGAGTGAGGAGACAATCGCTCCCATGCAATAAATATAGTCTCATCCAAGGAGTAGATTATAATCCAGGGGTCCTTGAACTACCATTATGTTCATGTGAACGGTTTTCTCTCTCAATGTTATGGGCACATTGGGAAGGATCCCTAACGGTTGACTGGTTCCTTTGTCAAAGCCTGTTAGATTTATCATATCAGGAAAAAGTGATGGCGAACCAAGCGCTTTCCAAGCAGTCGAGAAAAGGATACTCACAGAAGCCCCTTCATCTATGATGGTACCAGCCATAACCATTCTATATACTTCAGCAATGATTCAGAATGGTACACTAGCTGTTAAACGGGGTCTGCCTAGTTGATTCCAGTCGAAGGAAACAACTAGGTTGCTTAGAGGTGGGACCGAATAGACGGTCAGGTATGACTTTGACGAACTTCCTTCCTACGGTAAAGGAACGGGTAAATTTCCCCCATGTTCATCAGAGTCTGTGCTTACGAAAAGAATTTGGACGGTGTCATCCTTATTCTCTTCTGTGACTGTATCATCTGAAGATGGAACCTTTGAAGGCAAGACCGGGTCAACTGCCGCCTCGACCTTTTGAATTTCGTCTGGTATGGGTTCAGATGGTTTGTCTTCAATGATATATGCTTCGGCTTACCACCTGGGTGGGTTAGCCGGATTTTCAACTAGTGATGGACTCGGCAACAGTTTTTTATATCCAGGAGGAAGTCGTAACGGTGAAACCGGACAATCGTCCAAAACTCTTTTAGCCTCGTCTAAGAAGGTACAACGTTGGACGGCATGATCGCCTTCGCACAGTTTACAAGGAAATCTATATTTTCCTTTTTGTCCTGGGGCTTCACTTTCACTAGTCGACGGTGTGCTTTCAACATGATCATCAGAGGTTGACAACACCGGGTTGTGCAAACGAGGAGACCAGTCCCTTAAGATCCGAGGGATGCAGGGACAATCTCTATGATAGTGGTCTCCTTTGCAAATGGCACATGGTGATTTAGGCCTGGTCGGTGCAGTGTGTGGATTTTCGCTAGACGATGCTTGGTTGCCCCCTTTCGCTTTTGGCTCCTTCTTCTTCTTCTCTTTCTTCTTCTTTTCCTTCTTCTTCTCAGGTACTTGATTTTTGGCTTTACCAACCCCATCAAGCAAAGAAGGAGGAGAGGAAGAATTGGAGGAAGTAGAAGGTTGGTGGGTAACTCTGGATTCGTCTAGTTGCTGACTCGATTGTTCAGGAATTGCAGTGTTCTGAATGACAGAGGTTGAGAAGAGCCATACGGGCAAGCCGATTGTCAATCCTGGAAGCGACAATGTGGCCATATGGGGTGCACCAACATCTCCCCAAGAGGAGAAGGGACTAGGATTTCCTCCAAGGGGAATTCCTTGGTTGGTGGGTTCCATTTTCTCAACCTAAGATCAACGTAGGAAAGGGTGATGATTATTCCGTTTAAAATAAATTTTAGATGCTTTGACACAACTTGTTTTTTCAATTTTTAAGAGTCGAGAAAAAACAAAAGATGACTCTAGTCGCCTTCAATTTTTAATGAGCCTGAAGTGACAAGTGCTCGATGGACCTTTTCTATTAAGGAGTCTGAAAAGGAACGAAAGGGACCGCTCTGGAAATCTAGGTAGAGGGATTACCAAACCAATCGCAAAACTGCAGAATACTTTTTACGGTATGGCAGTCAATCTTCCCGAATGCTGTGTTCAATGCATTGTGATTGATAGGGCGGCAGACACGACATCCTATGGATAAAGGATTAAGCCTATTGTGGTCTCCCAAAATATACTCGATGGTACGTGGGAGCACAAGTCCGTACTGGCACTTATCATCTCAAAGTGGAGGAATCACCCAACCATCAGTGAGAACAAAAGTTACCAGGCTTTACGACGCCAGAATACGTCTCTAGCCTAGACTTCTAAATGTTGTGCGTTACGTTCCAAAGCGTTGTTAGATTCATTGAATTTATTTTATAGTTGATCTTGTTTAAGAAATTTTCCTTTCAGGTTCACCATGAGATGTAGATGTATAATTCCTAAACTGCAATCTAAGATGATAAACAGTCTTTTATCTTCTTTGTGCAATGAAAATCCTAGCTACTAAGGAAAGAGAGACAATATTCTTTCACAAAGAGCAAAGAGCACACACTAAATGTACTGTCCTAAATCAAACCAATCAAACAGTGTAAATGCAAATGCACATGCATGTATTTGTTTTCGGCTTTCTTAGTATGTGAATGGTAAAAAGAAAGCTAATGCACAAATCTGAATTACTTTTCAAGCGACCATTACTAACACGTTCCTTTTCGAGATCAAAAATGGAGACAATCACAACACTTTACGATTTGGAAATGAATACTTGCTTTCGACACTAGAAAAATTACAAATTCAGACCAAATACAATAGTAACAGGATAATCCACTATCTACAGCAACTAAACTCTTTCCTATGACTAAAAATGACACTTTCAAATCAAAGGACGACAGTACGATTACATTACTTTTTGCAAAGGAGAACTGAAAATGACTCAACAAATACACAAAAACATTTACAGTTCTTTTGTACAAAGGAGGCGAAATAACAGCAAGGAAAAGGGGTTTCAAACAGAGATATACTGATTACAGGCAGCAAAATTCATGAATAGAACTGGAAAGAATGAATCACAGAAACCAAAACTGAACAATGCCTAGTCTGATCAGCGCACCTGTAACACAGGGAATTTGAAATGCAACGCACCTACTACACTCGGGAAGTGCGCTGAATTTCAGCTTCACATAACAGTACCTACGCTGGGCCAGAGACGAGACTTTGCTTGGGTTCCGGGTCACAGTTTGCAGTTCAGTTCATGGTTTTTGGCCGAGCAAATGGTAATCAGTAATGCAACAATCAGGGTTAGATCTAAGGAGGATCTAAGAGCTACCACAAGGGGAAATTAGAGAGTTTGTAAATCAGTTGTTTAATTTATAAACAAATCCCAGAGATTGACTGAAGCGACATTTATCTACTTTGCATTTGCATAGCAAATGCAGTTCGAAAGCTACCTGGCTCGACATCAGGCTCCGTCTGTAAGTTTATAAAATAGACAATAAGGAAGATAAACAAACAAACTAATTCGTCCCCAGCGGAGTCGCCATTTTCTTACAGGGAAAAGTGTCTACAAAGAACTGCTTATCCCACTAAGGTGTGGTAGCTACCTTAGAAACAAATAAAGTAAAGCTACTTTCGTTTTTCCTTTATGAAATATATATGAGAGAAGAACAAAGAAGACCAACCTCTGTCTTGCGCTAATCTCCGAGTTTGATTCCTCTCTCTCTTGATAGTCTTTCGCTACTTGCTCCCTTGTACGCCCAGCTTCATAGAGTACCTGTAAGATCACAGTAGCATAGCACTATACAAGAACATGGATCTATAATCGTAAACAATCTAGGATCAGATGTAAATTGACCATACAAATGCATAAAATATAAATGACACAAGAGTATGGAGGAAAACTTGAATAGCTTTTATTGATAAACAAGAAAGAGCCAAGGGAGTTACATCCAGTTGTTCTGACCCAGCATCATCCTCTCAGCAAGGAAGCCCCTCTTCACCTCATACAAAGCTTAGATCACCCAACGATCTGATGTTGTCTCAAGAAACCAACAAAAATTCCTTACAATATGCAAAATTCCAGCCTCTCGATCTCTGGGATGAGGGATCCATATATAGATATCTGTAAGGGAGATGAGTCAGCTTGTGATTTGATCAGTGTCTTCCCTCTGATAGTTCTTGCTTCCACTTGGAGATTGATGATCTCTTACTCATCCTTGGTCGAATTCATAGAGGCAAGTGTCACAGGAGAAGTTTCTGAAAGATTCCATGCCTCTCCACCTCGCGGAATGACATTGCTATTTGTCACTTCTCGCCCATCGCACCCCATAGAAGGGCTTTCTGAAATGCAACACACCCACACAGTGTATTTAGGTGAGATGCAACGCATTTTGCCTATGGAGCAGCTGAAATGATCTTATTTTGACCAGTTTTGAGCAGTTTTTCATGGAGAACTTCTGGGAGAAGGTATAATCAGTTGACCTTGTTCCTTTAGGAGTTAGAACAACACTTTTAGGGACTTAGGAGCCCTTGGTTTATGGACATTTCATGCTTGGGGTTGTAGTGCCAAAATTTGTCTATAACACACATCTAGACCCAAAATTGAAGTTTCAATTTATGCAGGAGGATTAAATCCTGAGGAGCTGATAGACTGGATTAATGACATGGAGAAATTCTTCGATTATGAAGAAATAGAGGATGAAAAGAAGGTAAAGTTTATTGTCACAAAGTTGAAAGGATATGCAACACTTTGGTAGGATGGAGTGCAAACAGAAAGAACAAGACTTGGCAAACAACTAATTAAGAATTGGAACAAAATGGTGGCAAAACTAAAAAGTAAGTTTCTACCAAGTAACTATCAGCAAACATTATTCAGACAGATACAGAATATTAGACAAAGGTCTATGACAGTAAAGGAATACAAAGAGGAATTCTATAAAGTGAGTATAAGAGCAGGACAAGTCCAAGATAGAGATGAGAAAGTTGCCAGATATGTGAATGGTCTTAGAATGGACATTCAAGATGAGATAAGCGTACTGTATCCTAAAATAGTGGAAGAGGCTTATCAGATGGTATTGAAATCTGAAGAAAAACTCTTGAGGAAACAATCTTCTAGAAATAGAGGTACTTTCCGAGGAATGGGAAGACAAGGTGGTAGAGGAAGATCTACAACACCTGGAGATGGAGCTAGTAGCAGCTCAAGTCAGCATACACCCATAGGAGGTGATGCAAGTGGCAGAGGGAGTTTTTCCAGAGGAAGAGGAGGCAGAGGTAGAGGAAGATAAATTAGATGTTATGGATGTAACAAGTTAGGACACAGAGCTTACGAGTGCCCAGAAAATATAGGAATACCTCATAGAAATTCAATTGTTGCACAAACTGAAGAGGAAGTAGCAACACTGGCAGAAGAAGAAAATTTACTAGAGAGAGGAGAAGATTTGGTAGTTAACAAAATATTGCTAAAGCCAGAAAAGGAAGTTGTTGAACCAGTACAGAGGAAGACCTTGTTCAGGACTATGTGTACGATTCAAGGGACATGTTTCCAGATGATAATTGATAGTGGCAGCAATGATAATTTTGTCTCTACAGAAGTGGTGGAGAAATTGAAACTGAAAACAAAGAAATGTCCAACACCTTACAAGGTATCATGGTTACAAAAGGGACATCAATTGTTAGTAAATGAACAATGTGAAGTGGACTTGCATTTGGGCAAGTATAAAGATAAAATTTTGTGTGATGTGATGCCTATGGATGTGTGTCATATATTGTTGGGTAGACCATGGCAGTATGATAGAGGAGCTATGCATGATGGAAAGAAGAACACCTACAAATTCAGCAAGGATGGTGTCAATCATACATTGCTGCCAATAGAAGAAGAAGATACATCAAAGAAGCCTGGATCAAAGGCCCTTTTTCTAAGTGGAAAGGAGTACTTACAACAGATGGATGAAGATATGGTAATTTTTTCATTGGTTTGTAAACACAAGGTAATAATTATTTCCACAAAAGTTTCTGATTTACCAATTGAGATTCAAGAGATGTTGGACAATTTTTGTGATATCATTGTAGATGACTTGCCTAATGAGTTACCCCTACTAGAAAAATCAGTCATCATATAGATTTGATTCTAGGAGAAAACATACTAAATAAAGTAGCTTACAAGATGACTTCCATAGAGAATGAAGAAGTCATAAAAGAGGTGCAAGAACTGTTAGATAAAGGACTGATTAGAGAGAGCTTGAGTCCTTATGCAGTGCCAACAATGTTGAGCCCAAAGAAAGATGGAGGTGTTAGAGTCGGTCTGGTCATCCCTCCGTCAGAGATCAAAACTCTTTTTGCATTTCATGTTTAGGTGTCCCATATCGCTCGATCAGTTGCATTCCATTTGGATCATGCCATAAATCTGTCGGAGGGGCTATTTTCATTCATCCGCCTCATGCATTACACTGTTGGCTTAGGTCTTTTCATCAAAATCAAGTCTTAAAAGTCATTTGCATTCCTGTTTCAGTTTCTAGGCCATAACAGTCATTTTAGTCATTAGGTCTAGGGTTAGTCAATTTGGTCTTTGACAAAGTCTAATAAAGACAGCAGGCCAGAGGGAGGTCCTTGATAAGTTGTTATTTCAAAGATTTTTATCGACATATGATGGATTATGACTTTACTTCAAAACTCTGTTTTGAAGACAAGTCGACATTTTGTTTTTTGTAATAATTTTTAAAAATTTTGAGTTCTTGAAATTTTCAGGCGCAGCCCTGGTCTCCTTTTCCAAATTCCATGTCAGCTATTCCTGCAAAAAATTGCCAAAAAATTCATCATTTCAACCAAAAATCAAGGAGGAAACAAAATGTCAGAGTTGTATTAATTATGAAAAAGTGCCAATTTCAAAACATTACAAAAATGGGTTTTGAGGAAGCAAAAGTCAAATCAATGTCTTTATAAGCTTTTGCTATTAAGATGAATGTCATTCTGCATGCCAAGATTGAAGAGAAGCATTTCAAAACGAATTTAGGTGAGGAGTGCGTGTTTTGGAGAGAAATAGCTTGCAGCTAGCCAGCACGGCGGACATAACAGGTGGCGCGGTGCACTGGAAGCGCGCGGCGCACTGGGTTCTTAGTGCGGCGCATATAGTCTAAAGCCCGAAATTGTTTCAAACTTCTCCAAATTTCTCATTCCTTGCGTGAATTTGCCAGGTAGATCACTCTTCTTGATGTTGCATTAAATTTTATGATAAGTGATGGTGATATATGGGTGATAATGGTTGCAACAAAAACTCTCAAACCCTAGCTCTAAAGGTGCTCAAGCCAATTACTGTAGGGTTGCAGATCCATTTTTTTGGTACCAAGGTTCCCCCTCCATTCCTTTTTTCCCTTCCTTCCATCAGTCCCTTCTCCCTTATTCCATTTTTCCTTAATCGCATTCTTCCCTATCCTAAAAAATTACTAAATTCCTATTCCCAATTCCCTACCACACATTTCCAAATGTAAAAACCCCAAACCCTAGCCCTTATAAAAATCTCCCAACCCTATACAATAATCCCAAACCCTAACCCTATTCCCAAACATAAAATCCCCCTCTTCTCCCTAAAAAAATCTATTTCGAATATTCCCTAATCCCTTACTGTTTTCCCCTTCCTAACATTCCCTGATTGCATTTGTTTTTCCCCTTGGTGACATAATCCATATTGCATTACAAACATAGCAGTTCATACATCATTAAAGAGCAGTGCAATCACAATTGATATACAACAACATCTTTTCTTCAAGATATATTGTACAACAGTCATGGCATCTGAGCATTCATCGGACTATGAGGTGGAAACCCAAAGTGACTCTCCCTTGGAAGAACAGGCACCCCGGAGGCCTCATAGAAGTGGCAGACATGTTAGGGAAGAACCGACCACCCTTACAGAATTGCAGGCCTGCCCTCTTGCTATGCAGTGTTTTCAGCATTAGTCATGGTATGAGTTTTGTCAAAAGGTGGCTAGTGTCCAATTTCATCATGAGTTGGCTCGTCTTTTTTGTGCTGCACTTGCACGGAGACCAAGCTATCTTAGCCAGTGTCACCTTCACGCTTACACCAGAATCTTTCTCATTAGCAATCGGTATACCGAACATTGGTGAACCATGGCACAAGAAACAGAAGATTGACCGGCAACATTATGAGCCATACATCAAAAGCAGTTTCTTGAGGCAGCTCAAGAGAGTGTTCTCATTCTGATATCTGAAAGATGAATATGCTCCACTAATGAGATTGATTATGAAATATTTCAGCTATGAGGGATGGTTCTCTCGTATTTATGCTTACCACATCAGGTTGCTCATGCATTTCACCAGGGTACGGAAGATGAACATTCCGTATTTCATTTGCCAGAACATAGAGAGGATGACCACCTTTATACAGTATAAAACCCCTTAGCAGAAACTTAATAGTGTCTATCATTTCTCTCTTATTAAGATTTTGGTGGTTCATCAGCTTGGATTGCAGGGCATCACTTGCGATGATTTCATCTCTCGTGACTTCTTCATAGCTTCACGAAGATTATCGGAGGTTAGGCATGAAGGTGAACCTTCTCATCGGTATGAGCGCCATGAGACCGCTAGTGTGCCGGTATTCATCACATGTCAGAAAGGTACCAAATGTTTGTTTGCAGCAGCAAAGCGAGAGTTATCTCCACCCGGGGTGGAAGGGGCCTCGCTTCCTCCATCAACATCACAGGTACAAGACCAAGGCAAGAGGCCAATGCAGGATGAGGGGCCTTCAGGTGAGCCATTAGGTGAATGAGAGACCGACTTCATTCTCATTCATGATACAGATATATATATATAGGTCCACAAAGTGCCAAACTTAGAGAGATCATCCAGGAGTAGCAAACAGAGATCGAAGCCTTATCCCTTGACTTGGATAGGGCTAAGTGGACCATGAATTACTTGGAGCAGAGGAACAAACAGCTTGAGGATCAGCAAGCAATCATGGAGCTCCAAAACATCCACGAGAATCGCCAAGCTGCGCAAAGGAGAAGAATTGAGCTCACATCATTGGAGCAAGAGATTAATGAGGATTGGGAGGCCAATCTCGAGAGCGTTAACATGCTCTTAGAGAGGCTATTGGACAAGTCTGACAAAGACCATGCCTTGCTGAGACACATGGCTTTCCACTAAATGGCGCGAAACAAGGTGTGCAAGGCCCGAATCAGGAATTTGAAGGCGAATTTGAGGAAGGAAATCAAGAAGCAAAAGAGGCAAAGGGAGCTCGATCATCTTCAGATATTAGTCGAAGCCTATTTAGCCCAACATAACATTTAATGAGGAAGCTCCAGCCCAAATTTCAAGAAATTTGGGGCATTTTTGGCATTTTTGTAAATTTTTGTGCAAAAAACAGGGTTTTTCTCCCTGTGCACCATGCCACGTGGCGCGCGCTTATGGTAGGAGGCTCAAAATGAAAAAAGGTTTCTAGTTTGGATTTTTCATGAAAAATAGTGACTTTTGGTACATGGCCAAGAAGTTGGGCAAGTTTTGAGTCCTCAGGAGGTCAAAAACACCCTAAAAATGACCTCTCTGCCCCTAATTTCACACACAGGAAGCAGTCTTGGGAGATTGAGGTTTCAGAGGGGAAAATGGGCACCAAATTCCAAAATTCTACTTGGGTTCGAAAGTAGATAGGCAGGGCTTTCCAACAAGCACACTTGGGCTCAATTTGGACTTCATAAAGTGCCTCAAAATCAACATCAAAGTAGCGCGACGCATACATAAATTGGCGTGGCGCACAGAGGTTTCTGGCCCAATTTTTCACCTTCTAGCTCAGAAATTCGGCCAGTTTGACTAGTTTTGCTTTGTCATGTAATTTTTGATCTATCTTGATGTGGTGGACATGATGTAATTTTGGTACTTATTTACTTGTTCTAGAGGATTCATTCACCAAAAAGTGAAAATTTAATGAATGAATCAGTTTCCTACCTTATAGAGGCAAGTTGTTTTGACTGCCTAGATTTTAGTGCTTTGTTTAGAATTGGTTGAAACAACTCCTAGAATGATGAGCTTGACCCTTAGAGGCAAGGGAATAGGTTGGCTTGCCTATATTATGTAATTTCTAAGTTATTTTCAGGGTTTGACTCTTGGGAAAAGCTTGGCACTCTATTGTACATTGTATCTCTGCATTTTTGGCTAAGGAAAGACAAAGGTTTTGCAGCACCGTTTGGGATCCATGTGGCTTTATGTTTTGATGGTGTGCTTCTCTGAGTAATTATAAGTTTATCTAGTGTTATCATTTTCTTGCTTCTTCTTCTGAATTTGAAACAAATGAGTGATTAAGGTAGAATCCATAACTGTTATGCTCTGCCTTTGAATTTGTTTAAATTTTCATGTTTTCATCTATTTAAGGTGATTTCTTGAGACTCTCTTGCTCTCCTTAGCTTCTCACCAGTCTGATCTATCCATATCACTCACTTTAAAGCATCAAAACGATCTCCTTCCTTGCCCTAATCAGACCTTTGCAGAAACTGTGCCTCATCCCCGAGCCCAAATTTGGCTTCCCCATCTTTTCTACAAAACCATAAAAAACTCAAATCAAATCCTTTGCACTTAATACATAGCCTAAAATCAATTGCTAAAACATTGATCTCTAGCCCCATTGAGTATCTTTCGCTGAGATTGACCCGGAGAGAGCCCTCTCCTGTCCTCGTAGGGCTAGGTACAAGGCTACGTGTGGTTTGGTGTGGACCTATAACCTTGTCTTTTCAGCCTGAGAAAAATCTAGGCTCTAACATAGTGGCAACCGTAATGGGGAAGAAAATGGTTTGCTTGTTGATGTCGTTGGTTTTCTAAGCTACAGATGGAGGTTGAAGTTATGCCAGGTAGCCGTCGAAACACTTTTACTTTGCATTAGCGCAAGCAGATAAACGCTGCTTTAGTCAATCTCTGGTCTAGCTTGTAATTGTGACACTTGACTTGTAAATCACCCCAGTACATTTGAGAATTCTAAGCTTTGGATGATAATTTTAGAATCTGAAAGGCTAAATAAGTTGTCTATGTCCCTTTGATTTCTTGAGAATAATTCGCTGGCTTCAAAGAGATATACCAGAGCTAATCTAGATCCAAATCCTCCTCCTCTCTACGAGAATCCTAATTTGATTTCAAGAATTATTCGCCAAGAAAGCTCCGTCACTCCCGTGTTTAAATATTTTTCATGTCCTGCAATTTTTGAGTATCTTGAAGAGCTTGATTTTGAGGAAAAGTTTGAATTGTCATTATTTGAAACCAAATCCGAAAGTGCTCTTGGTTCTATAGTCCCAAATCCCGACTTTGCTGCAGCTCTTGAAGTTGAAAGAAATAACAAATCAATTGAAAAATTTATCTTGAGGCACCTTCAGAGAGAAATTCATGTTTCAAATATCGTTGATTTCCTAGAAGCTGCATCTGCAACCCTCAGATCTTCCGTAACGGCATCCGCTTCGAAAATCCCTACTGAACCTCCTTTCATTCCCACCCTTCCCCCACGGCCTAATATTGTTGATCAAAAGTCTGCTGTAAATTCACCTCTATCTACTCCTTATATGCCCAAAATTGCTTCACCTCCGCATACACCTCCTCATACACCTCACACATCAGCTGATCCCACTCCTCCGACATCCCCCAAACCAAATCCACCAAGAGCCATGGCTGCTCAGTTTGCACCTCTCGCGTTGCCTCAAGTTTTGAATGACATGCCCGCAGATTATCAGAGAAAAATTCCTTTGTTTGATGGCATGCCTCAAGGTATCAGAGCTCAGCAACATGTGGATAAAATGACGGATTTCTTCGATCTCCATGAGATCGATGCAGAAAATGTGACCATGAGGTTATTCATGCAGACGTTTGGTGGCGAGGTAAGAAAATGGTTCAGAGCTTTGTCGGCCAGAAGTATTCCTACATTAGAAGAGCTTAAAAGAAAGTTTTTACAATGTTGGGAAGTAAAGAAAGATCCACCGCAAATCACTTCTAAATATACCAAGATCAAGCAAAATGCTGGTGAGACTGTTCAAGACTATTGTATTAGATTCAATGCGGTTTATAATGCAATTCCGGATGATTTAAAGCCAACTAGAAGACCAGCTTTTCTTAAGTTCCCGGATGGTTTTGATTCGGACATGGCTTATCAACTAAGGGAAAGAGATCCAGCTACCTTAGAAGAAATGCAGAAAATTTCCGTTATTGTTGAGGAAAATTTGAATGACAAGAGAGCTAGATTGAAAGAAAAGAAGAAAGTCTCAATAAAGGAAGAAGCCTCTACCTCAGGTCAGGTGCTACACAAGGTAGAAAAGATGATTGAAAGGTTGACACTTGATAATCCTGAACTACAGATTTGGAATCCCAATTTCTGTGGTCAATAGCAACCTCAATTCAGGATCAAACAACGTGAGCAGTGAGCACAAGAAACGGCATCACAACAATAGCAAGTAAAGACACCTCTTCAGCAGAATTTTGTTGGCCCCGAATCTGATGATGAAGACCATGTAATAGGAGAAGAAAATCATTTCTTTACTCCTGATGATATGATCACATTTATCATTGAAGATGATGAGTATGCAGAAAGTTCAGCTGTACAACATGATGCAGATTTTATCTTGTCGAATGACACAACTCTTGAAGAGGAGTCAGATGAGTATCAAAGAGGGTATATGCATGCCTTGTCTGCCCAACATCATCAGTATTCATTAAGAAACATAAATTTCCCCATCAATCCAATCCAAAAGAGAAAGGAAGGTCCAACATCTAAGAATGAGCCACCGATTGCACCAAATAAAGGCAAAGAAGTTGTCGATCCTATGCCTAACAAATCTCCATCAACAAATGAACGAGTCAATCAGCCCATTGTACCGAAAGATAAAGCTGAGAAGAAATAAGTTCCAGCCAAAGAGGTAGAGAAGACTTCCACCTTTAGTCTAGAAAATGAAATTTCTAAATTGAAGGTATCTATTCCATTGACAGAGCTGATGAGGAACATCGATTATAGAGGTCAGGTTTCCAAAATTTTGAATTTTGATCCAATGTCTGATATGGTGAGTGTGGAAGATGATAAACTTGAACTGATTTTTGGACCAGCGTTGAATGGTGAGTCTCCCGACAGTGATGTGCCTCCTTTTTATATCAGTTTGAGAGTGCATGAGTTTTTGTTGCATAATGCTATGTTCGATTCTGGAACCTCCCACAATCTTATGCCAAAAGCTATCATGGAGAAGTTGGGTTTGGACATTACCAGGAAGCACCATGATCTCTATTCATTTGATTCCAGCAGGGTGAGATGTATTGGGCTTATTAAATACTTGGTGGTCAGTTTGGATCAGATTCCAGCTAAGAATATTTTGATGGATGTTGTTGTGGCAGACATTCCTCCCCGATTCGGTATGCTTCTTTCAAGGTCTTGGGGAGCAAAGATCAAAGGAACTATGCAGCTTGATTTCTCCTATGCAAGGATTCCAGTGTTTGGCCAAATGAGAAAATTGTATCATGAATAGAAAATGAAATACATGATTACAGGCAAGGAGAAACCAAATAATCATCTGATTAATTATGTACATACAGATCTAGAGTCTTTTGTTTTGTATTCAGATAGTTTCAATGATATTGATAATCAGTTAGTTGTAGCAGATGATATTCCAGAAATAGCAGAAAATTTCAGAGAAGTTTTGAAGAGAGAAGGACAAGAAAATGGAAATACCGTTTAACAATCTGAAAAAGATGATGGACAGTAAGTAGAAAAAACAGAGGAAAAAGAGTTTCAACACTTAGAAGAAGAAGAAGATGGCCCGTGGACCATGGATTTCGATGGCGCAGTGGGAAATGATGGTGCTAGCATTGGAATTTGGGTACATAGTCCTTTTCCGCTCCAAAAAAAGTGTCGAGTAATGTGTAGGTATGTTCTTACAAATTTGCTTTTGATTGCTCAAACAATGAAGCTGAGTATGAGGCTTTGATTGCTGGCCTAAAGATCCTAAGAAGGATGAATGTTCAGAGGATTTCTGTATATGGTGACTCCGAATTGGTGATTAAGCAAGTTAAAGGTGAATATCAAGCAAAGCATCCTCAGATGCGGGCATACTAGAATGTTGTTCTAGACATTTTGAAGTTGTTTTCAGATTACACTTTGACGTTGTTTTCAAAATAGTATTGCTGATGCACTTGCTAAGGCAGCAGGTAATTTGAAGATTCCTATGAACTAAAGCAATAAATTTGAAATCCATGTGAAGCATCGTCCGACTGCCCCGGACAATCAGAGATATTGGAAATTTTTCCAAGATGATGAGGAGATTAATGATTTTCTGCAAAACAAAGGTAAATCCAAAGATACCTCAATTGATGTACAGCAAGATGATGGAAAAGATGATGTGCAGATCAATCAAATGGAAGTGTTGCAGTTCAAGGATAATGTGATTCCTAAAGGCTTGATACCTTTACAAGAACTCTTTGATGATGATGATGTAGCCCGCAAACCAACATTGCAGCCAACATAGAATGGAGTTGAAGACGTGAACATTGGAACAGCCGAGCATCCGAAGATGGTAAAGCTGTCCAAAACATTGCCACCGAAGGTAAAGGCCAAATGTATCAGTTTGTTGTCACCTTTTGCCAAGGTGTTTGCTTGGGACTATTCTAATTTGAAAACATATGATACCAATATAATTCAGCACACTATTCCTATTAATCCGAATCAAAAACCTTTCAGACAGAAGTTAAGAAGGCTTAATCCAAAATTGTTGCCATCAATTGAGAAGGAGATAAATAGGTTGTACAAATCAGGAATCATTGTTCCCATCCGTTTTTATGATTGGATATCTAATTTGGTGCCCGTGCGAAAGAAGACCGGTGAGATTTGTTTGTGCATTGATTTTCGGAATCTCAACAAAGTTTCATTGAAGGATAATTATCCGCTGCCAAAAATGGATCACATACTTCAGCGAGTAGTTGGAGAATCTCGCATGTCACTACTCGATGGTTATTCCGGATATAACCAAATTTTAGTCCATGAAGATGACCGAGACAAAACAACGTTCACCACTCCATGGGGAACCTTTCATTACGCCAAAATGCCTTTCGGTTTGAAGAACGTGGGTGCCACTTTTCAACGGGCAATGGACTTGGCTTTCGCAAATGAGAAGGATGTCTTCTTGGTTGTGTACCTTGATGATTTGACCGTGTTTTCCAAATCAGATGAATAACACTTATATCATTTGAAAATTGTCTTTGAAAAGTGCAGAAAATATGGCGTGTCGCTGAATCCTAAGAAGAGCTTATTTGCCATGGATGAAGGCAAACTACTTGGGCAAATTATCTCAAAAGATGGCATCCGTATTGATCCAGCTCATGTGGAAGAAATTCAGCAAATTGACCTGCCCCAGAATAATAAGGAGATTCAATCATTTAATGGTAAGATGAATTTTCTGCGCCGCTTTGTTCCAAATCTTGTTGAACATCTTAGGGAGATTACAAACATGCTTAAGAAGGACAGCAAAGTGTCGTGGATGGAAGAGGCTGTAAAATCTTTCAATTTAGTAAAATTAGCTCTTTCTTCAGCTTCGGTTCTAATCAGCCCGGATTATACTCAAGATTTTATATTATTTTCATTTGCTTCGGAGCATACTATGGTAGCTGTATTAATGCAGAAAAAAGATGAGCATGAAAGACACATTGCTTTCTTCAGCTAGACTATAAGAGATGCTGCGTTGAAATACAACATTATTGAGAAGCAAGCCCTTGCACTTGTAAAAGCACTGAAAGATTTCCGTGTGTACATTCTGCATTCCCATATTTTAGCTTATGTTCCTAACCTTGCTATCAAATATGTGTTGGTCCACACTGATCCCGAAGGAAGACGTGGCAAGTGGATAGTAGCTTTGCTAGAATATGATGTGGAGATAAGGCCCACAAAGCTTGTTAAAGGCCAGGGATTGGCAAAGTTGATGGCTGAAAAAAATCTGCACGTCTTAGACATAAATCTGATTGCTGCTATGTCCGATGAAAATGAGGAAAGTTCGTCACTTCAGGTATCAGAAATGTTTGTTCTTTCTCCATGGTATTCAGATATCATATATGTACTTCAGAATTTGTCAGCGCCGCCTGGTATGGCTAGAAACAAAGCTAGAACTCTTAAGTTAAAGGCTGCTAAGTTTTGTATTTTGAATTCTGCACTTTATTGGAAAGATCCTGGTGGTGTTCTGTTAAATTGTTTGGTGGAAGAAGAAGCGAAGCAGGTCATGGAGGATTTCCATAAAGGAGATTGTGGCGGTCACCTTTTCTGGAAAACAACGACAAATAAAATTCTGAGGGCTGGATACTATTGGCCAACATTGTTTGCTGATGTGTTTAAGGCCGTCAAGAGCTATCCACAACTGCCAGATTTTTGAGGGAAAATAGAAATTACAGCCTTTTCCGCTTAAGCCCATTGAGGTGAGTGCCCCTTTCCAGCAGTGAGGGTTGGATTTGATTGGTGAAATTCATCCTTCTTCATCAGGTTAGCATAGATGGATCCTCACGGCGACATATTACTTCACGAAATGGATCGAAGCAACTCCCACTAGGCAAGCTACGGATGCGGTAATAATTTCATTTCTTGAGAATAATATTTTGTCTCATTTTGGTTGCCCGAATAAGTTAATCAATGATAACGTAGCAGCATTCAAGTAAAAAAGGATGGTTGAGTTTTGCAGTAAATATCAAATTACTTTGGGGCACTCAACTGCCTATCATCCACAAGGCAATGGATTGGCGGAGTCTTCCAACAAATCTTTGGTTAATATCATTAAGAAGATGTTGGAAATAAACAAGAAAAGCTGGCATAAGAATTTGGTCCATGCACTTTGGGCAGATCAAATGATACAGAAGAAATCCATTGGTATGTCCCCCTTTGAGTTAGTTTATGGAGTTGATACAGTGTTCCATACCTCTCTTGCAACTCCGGTAGTCAAACTTCTTCAAGAGGCTGGTAGTGAAGAGGATCCAATGCAGAGAAGACTAAATCAAATGATCCACTTGCATCAGACATGGGAAGATGTTTTTCAAAACACATTCAAGTTGCAGGAGAGAATGAAAAAGATTTACGACAGAAAAGCAAAGGTGAACACCTTTCAGTTGGATGATGTGGTGTTAAAGTGGGATGCAGGGAATGAGGAAAAGGACA
Organism: Pinus tabuliformis; assembly: GCA_031772625.1. Lineage (NCBI taxonomy): Eukaryota > Viridiplantae > Streptophyta > Pinopsida > Pinales > Pinaceae > Pinus > Pinus tabuliformis. The sequence continues at coordinate 1,804,850,558 of CM062819.1, forward strand.
AGTATGGTAAGTTTGATAATCTCTGGAAAGGTCCTTTTAAGATTACAACATATCGGGGTTAGAATGCCTTTCTCTTGAAGGAGATAAACGGGGAAGATTGTCCAGGTGGGCCGGTCAATGGTGGGCTGCTCAAGCGGTACCTTTTCTGAGTTTTTCTGCTATTATCATTGTCATTGTAAATACCATTTTATTTCAGTTTCACTGCAAGTGTGTCCTATGATCTTTTCTTCAGTCTGGTGCCCAAAGTGAAGGCTATAATTATGAAGAAATATTTCAGTTTTGAGTTCAGTTTGTTGAGTTAGTTTCTCAGTCATTTTAGTTTTATTATCGAGTCGTTTTGAGTCAAGCTTCAGTCAAATAAATCGAGTCTGAAGTCTTGTATTGTTTCTCAAAATAATGACTCCATAGCCCAATGGATGAAGGCACAGTCTAGCTCTTCCAGAGATCTACCGTTCTTGGCACCTTCAGCGAGCTACCATCCCCATTGGAGCCAATGTTAGAGTCAGTCTGGTCATCCCTCCGTCAGAGATCAAAACTCTTTTTTCATTTCATGTTTAGGTGTCCCATATCACTCATTAGTTGCATTCCATTAGGAGCATGCCATAAATCTGTTGGAGGGGCTGTCGTCATTCATCCCCCTCATGCTTTACACTACTGGCTCAGGTCTGTCCATCAAAATCAAGTCTTAAAATTCATTTGCAGTCCTGTTTCAGTTTCTAGGTCATAATAGTCATTTTAGTCATTAGGTCTAGGGTTAGTCAATTTGGTCTTCGACAAAGTCTAATAAAGCCAGCAGGCCAGAGGGAGGTCCTTGATAAGTTGTTATTTCAAAGATTTTTATCGTCATATGATGGATTATGACTTTTCTTCAAAACTCTGTTTTGAAGACAAGTCGACATTTTGTTTTTTGTAATAATTTTTAAAAATTTTCAATTCTTGAAATTTTCAGGCGCAGCCCTGGTCTCCTTTTCCAAATTCCATGTTAGCTATTCCTGCAAAAAATTGCCAAAAAATTCATCATTTCAACCAAAAATCAAGGAGGAAACAAAAAGTCAGAGTTGTATTAATTATGAAAAAGTGCCAATTTCAAAACATTACAAAAATGGGTTTTGAGGAAGCAAAAATCAAATCAATGTCTTTATAATATTTTTCTATGAAGATGAATGTCATTCTGCATGCCAAGATTGAAGATAAGCATTTCAAAACGAATTTAGGTGAGCAGTGCGTGTTTTGGAGAGAAATAGCTTGCAGCTAGCCGGCGCAGCACACATAACAGGTGGCGCGACGCACTGGAAGTGCGCGATGCACTGGGAGTTTTCGTCTAGTGCTATTCTGAACGGGCACGGCGCATAGGAAGCGCATGGCGCAATAGGTTCTTAGTGCAGTGCATATAGTCTAAAGCCCAAAATTGTTTCAAACTTCTCCAAATTTCTCATTCCTTGCATAAATTTGCTAGGTAGATCACTCTTCTTGATGTTGCATTAAATTTTATGATAAGTGATGGTGATATATGGGTGATAGTGGTTGCAGAAAAAACTCTCAAACCCTAGCTCTAAAGGTCCTCAAGCCAATTGCTGTAGGGTTGCAGATCCATTGTTTTGGTACGAAGGTTCCCCCTCCATTCCTTTTTTCCCTTCTTTCCATCATTCCATTCTCCCTTATTCCATTTTTCCTTAATCTCATTCTTCCCTATCCTAAAAAATTACTAAATTCCTATTCCCAATTCCCTACCACACATTTCCAAATGTAAAAACCCCAAACCCTAGCCCTTATAAAAATCTCCCAACCCTATACAATAATCCCAAACCCTAACCCTATTCCCATACATAAAATCCCCCTCTTCTCCCTAAAAAAATCTATTTCAAATATTCCCTAACCCCCTACTATTGTCCCCTTCCTAGCATTCCCTGGTTGCATTTGTTTTTCCCCTCGGTGACAGAATCCATATTGCATTACAAACACAACAGTTCATACATCATTAAAGAGCAGTGTAATCACAGTTTATATACAACATCATCTTTTCTTCAAGGTATATTGTACAGTAGTCATGGCATCTGAGCATTCATCGGACTATGAGGTGGAAACCTAAAGTGAATCTCCCTTGGAAGAACAGGCACCCGGAGGCCTCATAGAAGTGGCAGACATGATAGGGAAGAACCGACCACCCTTACATAATTGCAGGCCTGCCCTCTTGCTATGCAGTGCTTTCAGCATTAGTCATGCTATGATTTTTGTCAAAAAGTGGCTAGTGTCCAATTTCATCATGAGTTGGCTCATCTTTTTTGTGCTGCACTTGCACAAAGATCGAGCTATCTTAGCCGGTGTCACCTTCACGCTTACACCAGAATCTGTCTCATTAGCAAACGGTATACCGAATATTGGTGAACCATGGCACAAGAAACAAAAGATTGATTGGCAGCATTATGAGCCATACATAAAAACCAGTTTCTTGAGGCAGCTCAACGGAGTGTTCCCGTTCTGATATTTGAAAGATGAATATGCCCCACTAATGAGATTGATTATGAAATATTTCAGCTGTGAGGGATGGTTCTCTCGTCTTTATGCTTACCACATCAGGTTTCTCATGCATTTCACCAGGGTACGGATGATGAAAATTCCGTATTTCATTTGCTGGAACATAGACAGGATGACCACCTTTATACATCGTAAAACCCCTCAGCAGCAACTTAACAGTGTCTATGGTTTTTCTCTTATTAAGATTTTGGTGGTTCATCAGCTTGGATTGCAGGGCATCACTTGGCATGGTTTCATCTCTCGTGACTTCTTCAGAGCTTCACAGAGATTATCAGAGGTTAGGCATGAAGGTGAACCTTCTCATCGGTATGAGCGCCATGAGACCACTAGTGTGACGGTATTCATCACATATCAGAAAGGCACCAGACGTTTATTTGCAGCGACAAAGCAAGTGTTATCTCCACCCGGGGTGGAAGGGGCCTCACTTCCTCCATCAGCATCACAGGTACAGGACCAAGGCGAGAGGCCAATGCAGGATGAGGGGGCTTCAGGTGAGCCATCAGGTGAATGAGAGACCGACTTCTTTCTCATTCATGATATAGATACATATATAGGTCCACAAAGTGCCAAACTTAGAGAGATCATCCAGGAGCAGAAAACAGAGATCGAAGCCTTATCCCTTGACTTGGATAGGGCTAAGTGGACCATGAAGTACTTGGAGCAGAGGAAAAAATAGCTTGAGGATCAGCAAGCAATCATGGAGCTCCAAAACATCCGCGGGAATCGCCAAGCTGCGCAAAGGAGAAGAATTGAGCTCACATCATTGGAGCAAGAGATTAATGAGGATCGGGAGGCCAATCTCGAGAGATTTAACATGCACTTAGAGAGGTTATTGGACAAGGCCAACAAAGACCATGCCTTTCTGAGACATATGGCTTTCCACAACATGGCACGAAACAAGGTGTGCAAGGCCCGAATCATGAATTTGAAGGCGAAATTGAGGAAGGCAATCAAGAAGCAAAAGAGGCAAAGGGAGATTGATCATCTTCAGATATTGGCCGAAGCCTCTTTAGTCCAGCATAACACTTAATGAGGAAGCTCCACCCCAAATTTAAAGAAATTTGGGGCATTTTTGGCATTTTTGTAAATTTTTGTGCAAAAAACAAGGTTTTTCTCCCTGTGCGTCATGCCACGTGGCACGCGCTTACGATAGGAGGCTCCAAATGCAAAAAAGCTTATAGTTTTTGATTTTTCATGAAAAATCATAACTGTTGGTACATGGCCAAGAATTTTGGGCAAGTTTTGAGTCCTCAGGAGGTCAAAAACGCCCTAAAAATGACCTCTCTATCCCTAATTTCACACACAGGAAGCCGTCTTGGGAGATTGAGGTTTCGGAGGGGCAAATGGGCACCAAATTCTGAAATTCTACTTGGGTTGGAAAGTAGACAGGCAGGGCTTTCCAACAAGAACACTTGGGCTCAATTTGGACTTCCAAAAGTTCCTCAAAATCAGCATCAAATTAGCACAATGCATACAGAAATTGGCGCGGCGCACAGAGGTTTTTGGCCCAATTTTTCACCTTCCAACTCAAAAATTCGGCTAGTTTGACTAGTTTTGCTTTGTCATGTAATTTTTGATCTATCTTGATGTGGTGGACATGATGTAATTTTGGTACTTATTTACTTGTTCTAGAGGATTCATTCACCAAAAAGTGAAAATTTAATGAATGAATCAGTTTCCTACCTTATAGAGGCAAGTTGTTTGGACTGCCTAGATTTTAGTGCTTTGTTTAGGATTGGTTGAAATAGCTCCTAGAATGATGAGCTCGACCCCTAGAGGCAAGGGAATAGGTTGGATTGCCTATATTATGTAATTTCTATGTCATTTTAAGGGTTGGACTCTTGGGAAAAGCTTGGCACTCTATTGTACATTGTATCTTTGCATTTTTGGCTAAGGAAAGACCAGGGTTTTGCAGCACTGTTTGGGATCCATGTGGTTTTATGTTTTGATGGTGTGCTTCTCTGAGTAATTGTAAGTTTATCTAGTGTTATTTGTATCATTTTCTTGCTTCTTCTTTTGAATTTGAAACAAATGAGTGATTAAGGTAGAATCCATAACTGTTATGCTCTGCCTGTGAATTTGCTTAAATTTTCATGTTTTCATATGTTTAAGGGGATTTCTTGAGACTCTCTTGCTCTCCTTAGCTTCTCACCAGTCTGATCTATACATATCACTCACTTTAAAGCATCAAAACGATCGCCTTCCTTGCCCCAATCAGATATCTGCAGAAACTGTGCCTCATCTCCGAGCCCAAATTTTCCTTTCCCATCTTTTCAACAAAACCCTAAAAAACTCAAATCAAATCCTTTGCACTTAATACCTAGCCTAAAATTAGTTGCTAAAATAGTCATCTATAGCCCCATTGGGTATCTTTCGCTAAGATTGACCTGGAGAGAGCCCTCTCCTGTCATCGTAGGGCTAGCTACGAGGCTGAGTGTGGTTTGGTGTGGACCTAGAACCTTGTCTTTTTAGCCTGAGACAAATCTAGGCTCTAATAGGAGGCTAGAGAATGTGAACTGATTCAAGAGCAATCAATAAAATAACCATTAGGTATAGATTTTATTTACCTAGAATTGAAGGTTTGATGGATTTTCTGAGTGGAGCAAGATATTTTACAAAGCTAGATTTGAAGAGTGGGTATCATAAGGATTAGAGAAGGGGATGAATGGAAAACTTCTTTTAAAACAAATGAGGGGTTGTATGAATGGATGGTAATGCCTTTTCGATTGTCGAATGCACCTAGTACATTGATGAGGCTTATGAATGAGGTTTTGAAGGAATTTGTTTGAAAATTTGTAATAGCATATTTGGACGATATATTAGTTTACAGCAGGTCTAAGGAGGAACACATGAGACATTTGAATTATGTCTTACAAAGGTTACAGCAAGAGAAGTTATTGATAAACTTAAAGAAGTGTTCATTCATGAAGGAACAATTAGCGTGTTTGGGTTTTGTTGTTTCTGCTGATGGATTAAAGATGGATCTAGAGAAGATCAAGGCAATCACAGAGTGGCCTTCCCCAGAAAGTGTTTTTCAGGTAAGAAGTTTTCATGGTCTTGCTAGTTTTTATAGAGAAATCATAAGAAATTTAAGTAAGATTAATGCTTCTATTATCAACACTATAACGAAAGATAGACAACAATTTAAGTGGACTACTAAAGTAGAAAGGAACTTCCAGTTGTTGAAAAGAAACATCACTGAAAAACCTATTTTGATCTTGCCTGATTTTAATAAATCTTTCCAAGTGAAATGTGATGCCAATGGGGAAGCCGTTGGAGGTGTTTTAAGTCAGGAGGACAAACCTGTAGCTTATTTCAGTGAGAAACTGAATGAGTCAAAGAAGAAGTATTCTTCTTATGATAAGGAGTTTTATGCAGTTGTGCAGTCATTGAAGAAGCGGAGACATTACCTGATGTCTAAAGAGTTTATACTTTATTCAGACAACCGTGCATTGCAGTACATTATGCAACAACCACAGCTCAACCAGAAACATGCCAAATGGGTAGAGTATCCTCAAGGTTTTAATTTTGTCTTGAATCGTATAAATGGCCAATCAAATAAAGTAGCAGATGCCTTAAGTAGAAGAAACATACTACTTCAAGAAAGTCAAATTCAAGTGTTGGGTTTTGATTTTCTTAAGGAATTGTATGAAAAGGACTTAGATTTTAAAGAGGCATTTGAAGCTTGTAAAAATCTTGTTTTATTAGACAGAAGTAAGTGGCATGATTACTCCTTGCAAGATGGCTGCTTGTTTAAAAGAAATCAATTGTGCATACCAAATTGTTCTATGAGAGAGAATTTAATCAAGGAGAAACATAGTGGTGGACTTGCAGGAAATTTTGGTGAAGATAAAACTTATGGGTAGTTGAACAGGTTTTATTTATGGTCGAAGATGAGGACTGAAGTGTAAAATTATGTGAAGAAAATGTAAAGTCTCTCAGTATGCAAAAAGAAGAAGCCAAAACAGAGGGTTGTATGTTCCATTGCCTATTTCAGATAGACCTTGGGATATGGTAAGCAAGGATCTTGTTTTAGGCTTGCCAAAGACTCAAAGAGGAAATGATTCAATTTATGTTGTAGTTGACAAATTTTCAAAAATGGCACATCTTATTCCATGTTATAAAACCAGTGATGCTACTCACATTGCTAATCTGTTTTTTAAAGAGATAGTAAGATTACATTGGTTACCTAAGAGTATTTTTTCAGATAGAGACTCCAAATTTGTTGGACATTTTTGGTGGACGTTGTGGAAGAAGCTTGGAACTAAACTGAGTTTCAGTTATGCTTATCATTGTGAGATGAATGGACAAACTGAAGTTGTAAATAGAAGCTTGGGTAATCTTCTGAGAAGTCTTATAGGTGAACATCTAAAACAATGTGATCAAGTATTGGCACAAGCTGAATATGCATATAATGACTCTCCTAACAGAATTACATGGAAAAGTCCATTCCACATAGTTTATGGAATGCATCCAAGGGGAGTGTCTAAATTAAGAAATCTGAGAAAAGTTGAGATGAAAAGTGTTGTAGGGGAATAATTTGCTTTATAAACGCAATTAATACATGAACAGGTAAAACAATAGTTACAGGACAACAACATAAAGTACAAAATCAGAGCAGACTTGAGAAGGAGAGAAGTTAACTTTGAAGTTGGAGATTTGGTTTTAGCACACTTAAGGAAGGAAAGATTTCCAAAAAGATAGTATAACAAGTTAAAGTTCAAGAAAATTGGACCATGCAAAGTATTGAGAAAAATTTTCTGCAAATGCATATGAAATTGAATTACCCTCTAATATTGGAATATCTCCAATTTTCAATGTTGCTGGTTTGTACAGGTATGAAGGTGAAAACGGAGATGACACAGTAGAAGATCAAGAGAAACAAGAAATTGATTGGGTAAAACAGATACCTACAACAAAGGCATTGTAGCCAGAGAGGATTTTAGACAAGAAATTTGTTATCACTCAGGTTGTCCTTAAGCTCTAGAAAAGGATACGGCCGAGGTAACCACAGACCAACTTTGGACTACAGGTTCTAGCCAACCTACAATCAAAGAGGGCTCTCTCTTTAAGGATTTAGCTGTGTTGAAAAGGATTTTAGGCTAGGTCTCGAGTTCAGAGGGTTTTTGTTTTGTTTTTGGTGGGAAAATTGATGTTTTCAGACAGAGAGGCAAGGCATAGTCTGGAAGTTTCAAACCATTGGGCGTGGAGTCGAGGAGTTTGACTGCTGGTGCTTTCACTTGGTCACAACAGAGGGAAAATGGAGCAAGACAGCTGCGCAGGAAACAATGCTTCAGGTCTAAGTGATGGAAAGAAATGCTAAGCGATGAGAGGCAGTTAAGAATCTCTTAGTCAACTTAGCAGTGGGAAGTAACAGAGCGCTACCTAGGGGCAGTTAAGAATCCCTAGATAATTGGCAAACACAGGTGAATCGGGGTAAACATGAGCCGGAAGGAATTCATATTCATAACCAATTCATTCAGAGGAAAACATAAAGAAACAACAGAAATTGAGCATAGAGAGTATTTAAACTAATTCTAAGCTATTCTTTCTTTCTGCCATTTAGATAGTGATAACAATAAAACAGTGGTAAGATGCACTTATTGTTTCAGGCTGCAGCACAAGAATTCGATCTTCAGTCTCCAAAACATTCATTTACAACAAACAGTTTTCTCTCCAATCTTTGATTATAGAAACAGTCAGGTATACAGTGCGGGTCTCTAATGAAAATTCTCAATTGACCAACCCTTAAAACTATACAGAGGGTGGTATATATAGGGCAAAAATTTCTACAGAGTTCTTTATTACATCTTGACCTAATTGACCTACTCCTATCTGAAATAAATGCATGAAAATATCTCAGGCTGCGCTAGGGGCGGCCGTATCAAAAACTGAATAACTTATGTAGTCCTTGGTGGCTTGGTGCAGGTGCTTCTGAAATAAATGCGTATGGGTTTCTGCTTCTTTGCTGTCCTGTGGCTTTGAATGCCTTAATTGTGATTTGAGGGCAAGGATGGGCTTACGCCTCTTGATTTGACTTTCTGGGGGGCTCATCAATGTTTAGGTGCTTTGAGCCCCTAAAAAATCTTCGGCTGATACTCTTTGGATTTTCTTATTCATCTGATACTCTTTGGCACTAAACCGATGATGTTCTGACGTGCTAGGGATCTAAATCATCATTTAATGGCCGTTGTTCGGCCTCTGTATCCTTTGAAATTGTTTTCTTCTCCTTACGGTATGCTCTGTGAAGAAAACGGATCATTTTTGGGCCTTTCGGGCTTGCTGGGGACTACGTAACGAAAGATTCCCTGAAGATTTCCTGAATATTCTCCATTTCGGCCTAAAAAATCCTACGATGAGCGATTTGTGACTAGCACAAATCGCTCATCAAAAACTGCCTCAGAATCAGATTCTGGGGCTCCGAAGTGCGATTTTTGCGCCTTTGCGCCCAAAAAGTAGCTGATGACGTCAGCATGATGTGACATTGTACGGCAGATGACGTCAGCATGACGAGGTGGCGAGATGACGTCAGCATGATGTCATCATGTATTGATGGTGACGTGGCAGGTACAGTGGCAGGGATACGTGGCAGTGATGTGGCAGGAGGCCACACAGGCAGGTGACTCGACATGGTGACTGGGCAAGGGGGTGACGTGGGATGTGACGTCACGGGCGGTAAGTGGTTTTGTGGCACACCGCTTATGGACAAAGGTGGTTTCGGGGGAGAGGGATCCGCCACAGCCCAACGCTTGACGCGTGGCGGGAGGTACGGCGGTAATACTGCCCATCTCCCGGACGCTAAACATCGGGCAGGTCGGGGATGGGACGGCCCGCCCACCGTTGATCTGTGGGGCGGGTGATCCAATGGTTGGTGGGGAGTGCGATATGACGGAGGGATAAGGGGTGGCATATGCGCAGGAATATTCCCTTTTTAATCATTTGCGGCGGCGGGTTTAGACTTAGGGAATGGGGTTTTTATGTGTTAAAAAGGCGCGGGTTAATATATTTACATTCGGACTTAGGGACAAGGGTGGAATATGGGTTTTTTGACAAACGGGGTTAATATTTTATGTACAGAATGTAGGAAACAGGTGCAAAAATGGGTTTTTTAAGGTTTTTGAGGGGTTTTTGGGCTAAGGGAGAGGTTACTAGCTGACCAGATGTCAAACTAGCTCCTTAATGACTCGGATGGGCTAAAGACAGCCCCAGATGGACTGTAATTTCCCGGACTTAGTAGAATTATGGCTATAATGCCCGGGAGGGAGTATTTACATAAGGGAGTTTTATATACATGATTTTAATAGGGGAAGGGAAAAACTAATAAGGAGTTATATAATAAAGTTATTAGTTAATATGGAGATGAACAGAGGGCGCTAAGGTATGAGACCTTAGGCTTTGTTGGGAAAATAAGGCTCACAGAAGATGAGTGAGCAATCCTTGGGTGAAGCAGATCCTCACCAAGGCGAATGTCATGGAAATGATGAAACTGAGAGGCTCAAGCAGATCTTGACCTCTTGGGGGGTGTTAGTGAATGACTTGGGGGAAATGAGAAGAAGGGGAGGTTAGTGAATTCCAGCTTGAGTACCTCCTTTGAAATAAAACTTCCTAATAACTGTGATCTGAAAAGATAAGACATTGCGAGACATAAAATTTATCATCAGTCATGATTCTGCCACCAAACAGCTACCTACCCAGCCTATTGTCCTAACATTTTTTCTTCTTTTCTCATTAGGGTGCACTTAGACTTGCAAACCCAGAATTACAATTTTTCTTTTGAATGTTTCCTATCTAAATCTGCACTTATTTCTGCCAGGGCCCAGATTAAACAGTTGGGTCCCTTTGATTCTCTACCTGTCTACAAATCTGCCAAGGTTAAACTGTTTGGACAGATCCATTCTCTATATTCTACAACAGGAAATTGAAACCTAGGGAGTCCAAGATTAGACTGTTTGGACTCCCCTTAAATGAAAACTCTCCAAAACTGGGACACCTCATCAAAATGGAATCTCAGCAGTGGCATTTGGACTAACACACTCTCATGGTATCTTCTGGAAATATGGAACACTGCAGCTTGCCAAGTATGACATATTTGGCATGTAAAAATGTCAATCATGAAAAATGAAACCCTGTTGCAATAGGAGGCTAACAGTGGCTCCACTTGGGGATGGATTTTCCTTGTGAAAAGTCAAGAACAACAGGTCAGACTGCCTTGATCTTCTGTTTGTTGCTGTGGACTGGGAAATTCTTCTTTGTTCTGGTTGTTGAAAAAATGTAAAACTTTGAACTATAGACAACCTCCTCCCCAACTGAGTTACTGTGAATTGTACAGCATCGCCTGCTTTCTTCTGCATGCTTGATCTCTTATGTATAATGCTGCTAGGACATGCCCTTTAAACAGTTTAGGGACACAGATCAAATTGTTGTGTTTGCCTTGCTTTGCTTAGAGCAAGGTGCTGGTATGAACTGAAATTTTTTTCTCTGTTTTGATACTCTTGAGACTGGAAAATTTGCATTGGCTGCGTCCTCACCGAATTTACTGTTATTTCTCAAACAATCGGTCGGTTTATACAAAATAAAAACTGAGTGCTGATATTTACAAATGATATTGTACAAAGATATTTACAGAATTTGCATTGTTTCAACAACAAGGATCGTGATAATGTTTCAACATCCTGCCATTCACAGGGCCTTCTTCAGCAGTGTTGTCCTCCATAGATCTGAGAAAATAAGTGTTGTTTCCCTGAACAACAGAAATTACAAATGGACCTTTCCATAGAAAATCAAACTTGGCATGTTTGCCCTTGTCTTCTCTTCTTGAGTCCCACTTCAGAACTGTTAGCTACCTATACCAATAGGTTTCATATTTCATGATTGGCAAAGAAAGTTCCAAATATGCTCTGCTTTGATGATGCAAAGATCCCATATTTCCCAGAGAAGACAATGTGTGTATATAGCTTGATGTGGACTCAATTTTGATGGATGGTCCAACAGCCTAATCTGGATCATGCCATGTTTCAATTTTCTGTTGTAGAATAGAGAAAGAAGTCTGTCCAAACTGTTTAATCTTGGCAGACCAGTAGCTTAGGTAGAGAATTAAAGTTCCCAACTGCTTAATCTGGGACCTTGGAAGCAATAAGGGTAGTTCTAGATAGAAAATCAAAAGAAAAAGCCAAGAGAAAAGAAAAGGCACATAAGGGTCTGCAAGTCTAAGTGCACCCTCCATGGAGAAACAAAAAATGCTAGGCAAATAGATGGGTAGGTAGATGGGGTTGCAGAAGTGTCATTCCTTACAATTGAATGTGGGCTAACCTATTCACAAAGGAAAATCAATGGTTTGAGAAGGTCCTCTTCTCCATCATGTTGTAGCAAAGCAAAGGAGCATGTCTAACTTCCCATTTTCCCCTTTCCCATTCATCACTAGCATCCCTTCATTAGTTGAGATTTATGGAAGAATTGGTGGTTTTATGGTGGTTCTTATTCCGTTAAAAGCCACATTTCTTGTCTAAAATTCTTTTCATTTTGATCTACTCCCTAAGCTAAGTTATTTTCAAATAAACTTAGTGATTTCACTCCTCATTCACCTTTTCCATCCATATTAACCCCTAACTTCTATTACCTAAATCCCCTATGTTACCCTTTCCCTAGTATTATAACACTATGGTGTATAAACCCCAAGCATTGTATAAATATCCCTCCCCTTGGCATTATAGCCATATGTTCACAGTTAGGGATTAAATTGGCACCAGGACAGTTTAAGAACCCTAAACCTTGCCCCTCTTTCCCCTTCTGAAGTCATTTGACCCATTTAACCCCTTCATATGCTAAAACCTTATAAAAACCCCATTACTGTACCCCTAACCCGCTTCGTTTGCGAAATATCCACCAAAAACCCACTTTTTCATTTTATCCAAAGTTCTAGCGCTATGCGCATTTTTACAAAATACATTGAAAAACCATAAAATCCGCCATATTTCAAAGGTTTCCGCTGGGTGCAAATCCCAAAAGAAATATTATTTTATTCCCGCCCTCCGCCCGTATCGTTCGGCCACCTCAACGATCCGTCAACCGTCGGATCGGGCCCTTTTGATCCGACGGCCCTCGTGCATATCGGACCGGCCTCGATGTCCGAGAGTTACCTTCCGATATCTGTCAGAGGGTGACGTCAGGCCTCTGCCACGCGTCACCCCCACAGCATATCGGAGGTACATCTCACATTTCTACTTCCGTATCAAAAGCGGTGCGAAATGAAACCGCTAACCACTTCCGGTTTCGGTTGATCCGCCCTGCCAGCATCCCCGCCAGCGTCACCGCCGTGTCAGCGCCCCGTCCTCCAGTTGCCCCACCTACCTGCCACTTCACCATCCCTGTGGACCTCTTGTATGCCGCCACGTCACCCGATGACGTCATGCTGACATCATCCGACCTTGACCCCACCTGATGACGTCATGCTGAAGTAATCCAAAAAGGCGCCAAAGTCCTAAAAAAACCGTATTTTGGCCGAAATGTCGCATTTTTCGCACTTTTTGCAAAAAAAAACGTTGTTCTATCCTCTGCATGAATTTCACGTCCGAGCCTTCGCCAACCTGTTGAATTCAACCTCGAGACCGCTGGCGCGCCATTTCACCTACATCCTTGACCATTGCTGACTGTATATCAGGTATTTATCCATGCAAATCCTTTCTGCGCCCGGTTTTGTCCGTAAATTACAAAATTAACTTAAAGCAGTGAAAAAATAGATAATTCACCGGCAAATCCCCTGTGCCTGGTTCCCATTTGCACCTAGAACGTCGAAATTCACCAGCTAAGCCTCGTTCACCTGAAATTTTATCAAAACTGCATTCTGTTCGCGCATTCGCGAACGGGTAACCCACACTGTACCAATTTGCTGTAAAAGTGAGAGTAAGGCCAAACATTTGCCTTATTCGTGTTCTAAGCAGTATTTCAATTGCTGCAACTCACCTTTTGTCCTCTGTTCCTGAGTAATTCACCTCCCTCTTCAAAGAAAACTCTTTGGTGTTGTTCTGCACAAGTAACACTAGTCCATAAACAACAGAATCCTAAAGGAAATCATGGATCCACCAGTAGCCCCGGTGGCATTAAACGTTGCTCCATTGAATGCCCCTCAGAGAGAATTAGAGTGGCAGCCTCTAGCAGACCTGGACTATCAAATTTCAGAGGAAATGCTGATGAGGACCAAGTTCCACATCCACCTGCTAAATGAATTAAAGGCTAAACATGAGAGTGGGACAGATGTGCTGGGCATATGGGATTCTTTCCTCCCTATATTCAAGCTCCCTCAGGTCAATCAGTTCCCTGATTTGATCCACCTATGTGCTGAAAACTATGACCCTACTCAGAGGGCAGTGCTTGACCCTTCAGGCTCAGCTGTGTTCTACATCACCCCTGAAGCTATCAAAGAGATGCTATGCTTCAAGACTGAGAAGAAATTGGTCCCTCTATCACTCATAGACTTGATAAATCAAGGAGCCAGATTGACAGATGCTCAGGTCACCAAATTAAATCAGCTGTACATTGACTCTGACTCTGTGAAGTATCCTCCTGTCAACCAAGTATACCTCAATCAATTGGGCAGAGATCTTGCAGACATGATTAGTCCCATTTTGGGCTATAATTCAATTGAATTTGTCGATCAAACTGTGCTGGTAATGATGCTCATGTTCGCTCCTGGCAAGTCTCCAATCTGCTATGACTACGCCACCTACATCTCTGATAAAATACATGAGCAGTTGATGAACTTGGCCCGAGAAAAGGTGTTCAGATACACCTCCTACATTTATCATTTGATCTTATATTATCAACATGAGAAGTTTTCTTTTGCTATCAAAAGAGTGGATGCCCAAGGCAATCCAAGCTCAGTGGTCTATTGGTCCTCTGCCTTCCACTACAGATCTCATTCTCCATACACTTACTGTGAGTTCATAGATCTCTTCATCCACCCAGCCATGTCTATGCTGATGAGATCACCTCCTCCAAGGCTCACTGATGAGATGCAAAGGGTCCTTCAGTTATCCAAAACATACAGCATTGGGGACTGGTACTTCTACCAGAACCATACGGTCATCAGGATATATGGGTGTGAATTGCCTCCCTACAGATTGCCCAGATATGTACCCATGAGATTGTTTGCCCTGGAATATTTCAGGCAGTTTGGGAATGCCGATGTGCTTCACTTTTCAGGCAGAGGTAAGAAAGCACAACTGAAGGTCAGGAACCAACTTGGCCACTTTATCTACAACAAAAGGGAAGAAGGTTGGAAAGAGGCGGATAGCATGTTAGAATCCCTTGGCCTGCAAACTAGTTTCCTGTGGAAACCATATGACCCGAATCACTTCATAATTTTAAGAAGGGTCAAGTATAGGGTGTCCAGTTATGATCATGTGAGGATTCCTCACATAGAAAAATATGCAAATCAAGTAAAATGGAGGAGAGGAACCCTAGAGGAGCCTGTTACACAAGAAGAGTTGAATCAAAGAGCAGTGAGAAATCTGAAAAAGATGGCTGACCTTGAAATTTGTTCACAGGTACTCACTCTTCCAAGCACACAAGTGGGAGCAGTTGCCTCGTCCTCAACTTCAAATCAGCAAGCAGCCAAAGCTAGTGAGAAAACCTCTAGCAAAGGCAAGGAAAAAGAAATGGAAACAGGGCAGCCGCCTCATGAGGAGGTACAGCAGCAGGTAGAGCAGCCACAACAGCAGGAACAACAGCAAGAAGAGGGGCAGCATGACAAAGAGCAGCCATTACAGCAAGAAAGGGCAGCTGAGGCCCCAATTTTCACTGAGGAGCAGGCTCAGAACACTGTGCCTCCTAGGCAAGAGACTACTACTGAAGCCTCAGTCCTCCAAACTCCACAAAAGGAGGATATAAGTAGGAAAAGGGACAGAGAGACTCCCATCACATCATCCATAAATCAGGGAGAGAAAAGGCATAGAATGAATCCCTTCTCTGAGGAGGAAATGACAATAGGGCAGTCTCTGGGCATGGGCCCACCTAGTAGAGAAGCATCTGCTAGTTCCTTCCAGCAGGGACAAGACAGAATAATGGGAGGAGAAGTAAGCTCCTCAAGCCACCAAAGAGAAGCTGAAGGAGGAATCAAACAACAGTTTATCGACATTAAAAGGAAAAATGAGCCACTTAAAATACAGCTCTATAATCATCTGCTGAAAATGGCTCCTACCAACCAGCAAAGACTGATGTCTGCCTATGATGTTCATTAGGGCAAGATGATAATGAGTCATTTTATGCCAGCTGTAGCACAGCCACAGTCCCCTGCAGATTATATAAGGACCAACCTTGAGGACCTTGCCGAGGACATCCAACCAATGGACAAAATCGAATTGCACAAACAAACGGGTGAGATGGTGTATGCCTCCTTGGCAGACAAAACACTGGATAACTACAGGCTAGAAAATAGCCTAAATAACACAACTGCCCAGCTTGAGTTGGAAAGGGCATCCTCTCAAGCAAAGGATAACAGAATTAAAGCCTTGGAGGAAATAATTATAGAACTTGGGCATGATCCCAAGGATATCAAAGCTGTGCAGGCATTGTTGAAATTGATGGATGCAGACATGGCAGCCCTTAGAAAGATGGTCAAAGTCCCAGCAACAATTCACCCACAAACTGAAGAAGTTGCTCAGCTGAGACATGATCAAGATGCCACAGCTTTGCTGGTATCCCTATACAAACAGCTAATCCAGACCCAAGAGAAGTTGGGAGAGTCAGAGGCTGCCCAAGCAGCATTGCAGGCAGCATTGCAGCAAAAGGAAGGAGGTCAAACCTCTCAGCCTCCTCTTGAAATAATTAACCTTGAGGAAGCTCCTCAAACCACTGCTCCCCCTACTCAACAAACAGAACAAGCAACACCTTCCACCTCAGCACCAGCGCCAACAACAGACCAGGCTTCAAGCCTGGACATGCACAAACTAAGGAATGAAATCCAAGCCCTGGAAGCCCAAATGTCAGAGTTAAAAGAGGCCAGGGAAAATTTGGTCAAGTTAAATGAAAGATATGACAAATCCAAGCAGACTGTAGCAAAAAAGGGCAGGGAAATAAAGGCCCTTAAAGACAGGATAAAGGAGCTGGAGAAGGAGCTCACATTGGATAGAGTGACAGCCGAGCTCAAGATAGTGCTATGGGCAAATATTGGCCAGTCCATCACTGACCAATGGCAATATATTGAGACAATTCATGAGCAGATTGAGCTCATAACAAAAGCACAAAGGGAAATCCAGAGATCAAGGGCATCTCTAGGCAATATGCCTGAGGTTGCCAATAGAATGATCAATGTGCTTAACAACCGAACAAGTGCTCAGTTAGCTACTATGGGAATCTCCAACAGAATTGAGACCATCGAGCTAATAAAGAGGGTCCTAACACTGAGAAGCCTAGTGCACACACTAGAGAGAAGAACCCAGGATATGCAGACCGAGGTCAATAGATTCATGGAAAAGTTTGTGGCATTGCAAAACAGAGGTCTTCCAAGCTTACTGAATAGCACAGGAAGACTACTTTCCCATGAAAACTATGCCAAGAGGGTGAACACCTTTGCCACAAATCAGATCACAGAGAAGGCCAGCACCTCAGAGGAAACAGGGCCAGCAACAGGACAAAGTCTCTACAACAGAGTAGAGAACTTATTTTTTATCATTGATGAGATCAAACATCTGTTTGAAGTGCCTCCCAATTTTTATAAATATACAGAGGCAGATGAGACATTAGAGGCAATTCTGAGACACCAATTGCCCACACAGGAATACTAGACCAAAATGATACAGCTGATATTGTAAGCCAGAGCCTGTAAATCAAGTTTTGTTATTTATTATTCAAATTTACAAGTGATCATGCACAGGAAAACTTGGAAAGATCAGCATGCATGAAAAGGGAAGGGCTGAGCCAACTCAGCATAACTATTTGGCCAACAAAGCACAATTGACAGCTAACAGGTAGCAGGGCCGAAAGTTACAGCACGACAACCATAAAGACGCATTTTCCAGCATTAAAGCAGAAAGGTCAGACCGAATCAGTGGCCTCCAAAGGCCAAAATATCTTCTGACAGACACAAAGAGCATTTATGTTGTATTAAAAGCAGTAGTAACTTCTTATCTACTATTCTGTACAAGTTGGTGAAAACATTTATTTCTCAGATGACTCAACGCCTTAGATATTTTGTATGACCCCCTCGCATAAGCTTGCAGGGGTTGTTGTTGATTTCTCTTCAAGAGTTCTTTTGCTGTAAATTTTCAGAGTTTAATACAAAGGCCGGTGGAATTTCCAAAGTCTGTGTTGTCTAAGGGATTGTAATGCGATTGCTGAGTGCTACAGGATTCCTGCATGTTGTCATGGCTCAATAAGTTTCCTTTAAACTTTTGTTATGTTCTTTCTGTTATTTTCTCATAACTCATCCATGTTCTAGATTTCACAATTAATGGCAGAGAAAAAGACTAATTCCAGGATTTATTCATAGAATACCCTGAATTCAATCTATGCTATTACAAATGTTTTCTTCAGTTATGGTTATAAAGGTGTGATTCTTAATTGCTGCACCTCTGCACTGTATCTTTCACAAGAGTTATTGTTTAGGAATTCAAGTCTGCTCCTTTACAATACATCTCTTTCTCACAACCCAGCTTAGTGGAAAATTCTTAAGTGCTTTTCACTGGTTACACACATTTCATCATTATAATATCAAGTTTGTTTCATGAGATATTCAAAAGGCCCTGCAGTTTCAGCAATCCTAATCTACCTCTCAAACAACCAGTAACCAAAGACTCCATTGCCCAATGGGCTAGAATTTATCTGAAGGTTTCCACCTTAGGTACAGAAGACATCCCTCAACCAAAACACAAAACCAAACCCTGAACATCACAGCTAGCCTAAAATACTATCAGAACAGAGACAAATCATAAAGAGAGAGCCCTCTCTGATTACAGTTTGGCTAGAAACTGTAATCCAAAGATTGGTTAGTGGTTACCCCGGCCGTATTACCTTGGGAGTCATAGGGAACAACCTGGGTGTTAACATAATTGGCGACTCCGCTGGGGACTCCTTAGGATTTTCTAATTACTGTGTATCTCCTAAATCTACAGATGAAGTCTGAATACCAGCCAGGAAGCCTTCAGAACTGTTTCTGTTTTACATTAATAGGTTCAGATAAATGCTGCTTCAGTTAATCTTCATGTTAGCTTTGAGAAATATACAACCATTCCAAAATCTTGCCTAGTCCCTACAGATATAAAAATACTCCAAAAAACATACTCAAAAAGAAGTTCAGAAGCTGGCTCCTAAAAGGGAAACCAGACACACTAGGTCAAACCCTGACCCAAATCCACCAGCAGTTTTTGAAAATCCTAATACAATCCCCAAAATAATTAGGAAACAGTGAAGGCAGGAAAATCCTAGTGATTTGAGTCCTGAGACAGCTCACCCTGAATCAGTTCCAACTCCTATCAAGGTTCTATTTCGGTCTACCCCTGTTTCCCCCAGTTCACCATCGACATCTCAAAGCCCTCCTTTCACACCTTCATCCACTGCACATATTCCCTTGACCAACACTCTAGTTTCTACCGGTCCCATCAACCCTATAGTACCCATCGTCCCTGTTATCCCGTTTATCCCTGTCAATCCCATAAACCCTGCAAATATGGCCAATAGGTATGCACCCTTGCAGTTACCTGCTAATGCTGCAGCTTTACCCCAAGATTACCAAACCAAAATTTCATATTTTGACTCCAGTGGCCCTTTCACAGCTATTCAGCATGCCAAAAGGATGCAAGACCATTTTGAGACCTATGAAATAGATGATGACAGTGTGAGAATGAGAATGTTTGTTCAAAGTCTGACTGGGGATGTAAGAACTTGGTTTAGATCCCTGAATGCAAATTCCATCACAACTCCTGATGAGCTCTATCAAGCCTTTACTAACAGATGGGAGAAAAAGAAAGATCCTCTACACATACTTGGTGAATATGACACTATCAAAAGAGGTCCCCAAGAGACTGTTTTGGAGTATTGTGCAAGATTCAACAATGTATATAACTCAATCCCACAAAATTTAAGACCTCCTCCTGATTTGGTCTTGTACAAATTTCCTGATGGTTTTGACCCTGATATGGCCTATCAGTTGAAGGAGAGAGCTCCTGAAACCCTTGCAGATGCCCAAAAGGTTGTTGTCACAGTGGAAGCTAACCTGATTGCCAAAAGAAACAGAGCAAGGTTGGAAAAGAGAACCACCTTCAAAGAAGAACCCTCAGCCTTTGATCAAAAACTGGATGCAATACTCACTGGTATGAAGAGATTGGGAGATAGAGTGGAATCAGTTGAGAGAAAGTCATCATGGGAAGCACCACAAAACAACCCTCCTAGGAATCCAAATTTTAGGAGAACTCAAAATCCAAACGTTGGCAAGGCCAGTTCTGACCCAGACATAAGACCCCCTTTCCAAGAGAATTATGCTGAGACTTCCACATCAAGCGAACCCAATGAAGATCCCCACATTAATTTAATGGGTTTGGATGGTGAAAGTCAAGTCTTTTTAACACAAGAAGATCATGAGGATGAGGAAATCAAGCTGTTCCAAACCAAATCAGGTGAGTCATTTGACTTTAAACAAGGCTATGACACAGCTGTTTATGAAGTCCATAAACAATACAAGTTAAGGAGTAGAAATGTAAATGTAACACAGCCTGAAAAGATAAAGGATAGCCAGCAGCCCAAAAGAGCCATAGTCACAGAGCCAAATGACACAATGGAATCACTTGCAAAGGAAGTAACCATTGAAGAAGTCACTGAACCATTTTCTCCAAAACAGCAGCCCATGGCTACATCATCCTTGCACCCTAACCCAAGTGTCACTCCTCAAGGGATGAGCAAGAAGGACAGGCCTCAAGATCAAGATGAGAATCAAGAAGAAGAGTTAGTGAACAAGCAAAGAACTGTCATCCACAACCAAAAGACCCAATCTGAAAAACCCTTTGACCTAGAAACTGAAATTGGTAAACTGAAGGTAGCTATTCCTCTTTCAGAACTAGCCAAGCATGACATTTATAAACAACAAATCAAGAAGTCCCTTCAACTTACTAACAACAAAGATGATGTCAATGTGCTGGATGATACCCCAGAATTGTTGTTCGGTCCAGAAGTTGATGGAAAAACAGTAGTCACAGGGATCTTACCTTTTTATGTCAGTTTACATGTTCATGATAAGACATTACATAATGCAATGTTTGACTCTGGTGCCTCTCACAACCTCATGCCAAAAGCAGTCATGGAAAGATTGAATCTAGATATTACAAGACCATATAAGGACCTATTCTCCTTTGACTCCAGCCAAGTCAAGTGTTTAGGCCTAATAAAATATTTATGTGTGTCCCTTGTTCAGTACCCAAATAAGACAATTCTAATGGATATTGTAGTTGCTGATATCCCACCCAAGTATGGGATGCTGTTATCAAGGTCATGGGGGGCTAAACTTCAAGGTTCCCTACAACTGGACATGTCATACGCCACCATCTCTATTTTTGGGCAACCAAAGAGACTATACAGAGAAACACTAATGAAATACATGGTCAGCAGTGAAGAAAAGCCCCAAAATTTTCCCATATATGTTGTCCATTCAGACATAGACTCATACATTCTCTTCAATAATAATACAACTCCCTCAAACAATGATGTTGAAACCAATACACTCATACAAGAGGAGGACACTGATGAAAAAACTGCTACCCAAGAAATAATGGTTAAACCATCACTAAGCAAAGTTGTTGTTCTAGAAATCAAGCTAATTCAATCAAGTGATCAGACTGTCCTAGAAGACAAACCAGGTGAAAGACCAGAACTTCAACTTATGATCCCAGATCACAGAGAAGTTATTAAATCTCCCCTAGAAAAAGAGAACCTATGGTTTCTTGAATTTGATGGGTCAGTCAACAAATTAGGGGCAGGAGCTGGAGTTTGGATACACAACAAACAAAACAGTCATGCAGAAGGCCGAGCCTACAGACTAAATTTCAGATGCACCAATAACATGGCAGAATATGAAGCTCTTTTACTAGGCCTCAAACTAGTAAAGTCCCTACAAGCCATAAAAGTGTCAATTCTAGGAGACTCGGACCTAGTTATCCAACAAGTAAAGGGAAATTTTGTCACCAATGACAAAAGACTGAGATCTTATAGAACTGCTGCTGCTGAACTACTACAATCTTTCACTGAATTTCAAATTACCAAGATTCCCAGAATCCATAACTTGCATGCTCACAGTTTGGCCACATTTGCAAGTACCTGCAAGCTACCTTTTGAGCTCCACCACTCTTTTATAGCTGAGGTAAAACATAGACCTTCTGTCCCAAACAATGTCAAGGACTGGCAAGTATTTGAAGATGATGCACAAATAAACAATTTTTTGACTTTGCAGCAAGAATTTGCAGGATTAAATGTTGACACTGAGAGAGCAAGTCAATCACAAATACAGTTTGAACAGAATAACCACCCAATATCACCCAGAACAGCAAAACAAATGCTACACCCAACCATTTTCAACAAAGAAAACATACAACAAATTCAACAAAACAGTGATGAAGAAGTGCCTGTTACAGAGGCTGAGATCATAGAGCTGAAAGACAATTTTCTTCCAACAGGCCTAACTCCATTAGAGGACATCTTTGACTCAAATGACATCCCTAGAAAACCAAAGATGCAGCCCCTTAACGCTGCCGTTGAGGAATGCAACATTGGAACCATTGAGAAACCCAAGATAATAAAATTTTCTGCATCCTTACCTCTTGATCAAAAGCCCAAATACATTGACCTTTTCAAAGAGTTTCAGGACGTGTTTGCATGGGGCTATGAGGATCTAAAATCCTATGATACCTCTGTTATCCAGCACACTATCCCTCTCAAGCCTAATCAAAAGCCATTCAAGTAGAAATTGAGAAGAATTAATCCCATGCTTCTCCCCTCAATTGAAAAGGAGCTACAAAAGATGTTTAAAGCTGGTATCATAGCACCAATCAGGTTTTCTGATTGGATTTCAAATTTGGTGCCCACAAGAAAGAAAACTGGTGAAATAAAGCTTTGTGTGGATCTCAGAAACTTAAATCAAGTGTCCCTCAAGGACAATTATCCCTTGCCCAAGATGGATCACATTCTCCAAAGAGTGGTAGGGGCCTCAAGGATTTCATTACTTGATGGATTCTCAGGCTTTAATCAGATCCTAGTACACCCTAATGATCAAGACAAAACTGCATTCACAACCCCATGGGGAACTTTCAAATATGTAAAAATGCCTTTTGGATTGAAGAATGCAGGGGCAACATTTCAAAGAGCAATGGATATTGCTTTCGCCAAAGAGATTCATGAATTCCTTGTCATTTATTTGGATGATCTCACACCTTTCTCAAAGTCATACCAAGAACATTTGAAACATTTGAGACAGATCTTCCTAACATGTAGGAAATATGGAATCTCCTTGAATCCCAAGAAATCCTTATTTGGTTTGGAAGAAGGTAAGCTATTGGGACATATCATTTCAAAGGATGGCATTAGAATTGACCCAAATAGGATACAAGCTATCTTACAAATGCCCCACCCAAGAAATATCAAAGAATTGCAAGCATTCTTGGGAAAAATCAATTTCTTGAGAAGGTTTATCCCAAACTTAGCAGAACTGATCAGATTACTAAATAACATGCTAAAGAAGGATTCAAAAGTGAAATGGACCGTTGAAGCAAATCAAGCCTTTGAAGGTATAAAATTGGCCCTTACCCAAACTCCAGTCCTAACAAATCCTCAATTTGATAAAGAATTCATCATTTTTTCTTTTGCCTCCCAACATACTATTGTTGCTGTTTTATTACAGAAAGATGACCAAGGAAATGAAAAGCCCATTGCTTTCTTTAGCAGAGCTCTTAGAGATGCACCTCTGAAATATCAAATCATGGAAAAACAAGCTTATGCTTTGGTCAAGGCCATTAAAGACTTTAGGATTTACATCCTTTATTCCCATGTTATAGCTTATGTGCCAAGTCCTATTGTAAAAGACATACTCACTCAAGAAAACTTAGAGGGTAGAAGAGGAAAATGGATTGCCAACATCTTGGAATTTGACATTGAAATAAAACCTACAAAGCTGATAAAAGGGCAAGGCTTGGCCAAATTAATGACAGAATCAAACTTCCAAGCCTTAGACATAAACCAACTGGACAATGAACCGGAGCTGGCGACTCCAAAGATCAACGTAGCCTTTGAACAATCCCCTTGGTACTCTGATATATGTTATGTGTTGCAAAACCTGTGTGCTCCCCCAGGATTGTCCAGAACTAAATGTAGGTTCTTAAAAATGAAAGCCTCAAGATTTTGTGTTATGGATGGTAATTTGCTTTGGAAAAACCATGAAGGGATATTGCTAAACTGTTTAATTGAGAATGTGACTAACAATATCATGAAAGAATTTCATGCAGGTGACTGTGGTGGACACTTGTACTGGAAGTCCACCGTGGACAAAATTCTAAGGGCTGGTTACTATTGGCCCACTGTTTTCTCTGATGTTAAAAAGTATACCACATCATGTCATAAATGTCAAGTGTTTGAGGGAAAGAGAAAGTTACTACCACTTCCCTTGAGGCCCATTGCCACAGAGAGACCTTTTCAACAATGGGGCTTGGATTTCATTGGGGAAATTCATCCCTCATCTTCAGGCCAACATAGATGGATTCTAACAGCTACAGACTACTTCACTAAGTGGATTGAAGCTGTTCCATGTAGACAAGCAAATGATTCAACAATCATTCAGTTTTTGGAGAATAACATATTGGCTAGATTTGGTTGTCCTGACAAAATAATAACAGACAATGCTGCTGCTTTCAGATCTAAGAAGATGGTGAATTTCTGCCACAAATTTCACATTACCTTGGGCCATTCTACTGCATACTATCCCCAAGGAAATGGCCTTGCTGAGTCATCAAATAAAAGCCTGGTAAACATCATAAAGAAAGTGTTGGAAGAAAATAAGAAGAATTGGCATAAGAAGCTTGTGAATGCCTTATGGGCAGATAGACTAACAACTAAGAGATCAATTAGGGTCAGCCCATATGAGTTAGTCTATGGATTAGAAGCCAAATTCCCTTCAGCACTAGGGATTCATGTTATGAAACTTCTTCAAGAAAGTCAAGCTGAACCAAATGATATGCAGAGAAGGATAAATCAAATAATATGTCTGCAGCAAACTAGAGATCAAGTTTACAGCAGAGTTCAAGTTTTACAAGAAAAATTAAAGAAAGCTTTTGATAGAAGGACTAAGGCAGAAGATTTCAATATTGGAGACAAAGTCCTCAAGTGGGATTCAAGAAGGGAAGATAAAGGAAAACATGGAAAATTTGATTCCCTTTGGACAGGACCATTTGCCGTTCAAGCAGTACAAGGAAACAATACCTATTTCCTTAAAATTCTTGATGAAGCTGATTTAGATGAAGGTCTTGTAAATGGCAGGATGTTGAAGCACTATTTTGACTACTATCCATAAGTGCAGTTGTGTTTCCCTTGTACATATATAGGTGTATATATTTCTTTCTTTAAAAAATATGTAAAAATGCAGTTTCTCAAGTTTTATAAGGTATCAGCAAAAGGCAAATAAGTTCAGAGATTTACCAAGATGGGAAGAGCACAATTTTGGCATTTCAAAGCAGCAAACTCCAAGTTTTGGTAAAAGCAGTCAAGGGCTAAGGCATTCTGACCTGCTGTTCTTGGTCTTTCAAATGGAAAAACCATCCCCATGTGGAGCCACTGTTAGCTACCTATACCAATAGGTTTCATATTTCATGATTGGCAAAGAAATTTCCAAATATGCTCTGCTTTGATGATGCAAAGATCCCATATTTCCTAGAGAAGACAATGTGTGTATATAGCTTGATGTGGACTCAATTTTGATGGATGGTCCAACAGCCTAATCTGGATCATGCCATGTTTCAATTTTCTGTTGTAGAATAGAGAAAGAAGTTTGTCCAAACTGTTTAATCTTGGCAGACCAGTAGCTTAGGTAGAGAATTAAGGTTCCCAACTGCTTAATCTGGGACCTTGGAAGCAATAAGGGTAGTTCTAGATAGAAAATCAAAAGAAAAAGCCAAGAGAAAAGAAAAGGCACATAAGGGTCTGCAAGTCTAAGTGCACCCTCCATGGAGAAACAAAAAATGCTAGGCAAATAGATGGGTAGGCAGATGGGGTTGCAGAAGTGTCATTCCTTACAATTGAATGTGGGCTAACCTATTCACAAAGGAAAATCAATGGTTTGAGAAGGTCCTCTTCTCCATCATGTTGCAGCAAAGCAAAGGAGCATGTCTAACTTCCCATTTTCCCCTTTCCCATTCATCACTAACATCCCTTCATTAGTTGAGATTTATGGAAGAATTGGTGGTTTTATGGTGGTTCTTATTCCTTTAAAAGCCACATTTCTTGTCTAAAATTCTTTTCATTTTGATCTACTCCCTAAGCTAAGTGATTTTCAAATAAACTTAGTGATTTCACTCCTCATTCACCTTTTCCATCCATATTAACCCCTAACTTCTATTACCTAAATCCCCTATGTTACCCTTTCCCTACTATTATAACACTATGGTGTATAAACCCCAAGCATTGTATAAATATCCCTCCCCTTGGCATTATAGCCATATGTTCACAGTCAGGGATTAAATTGGCACCAGGCCAGTTTAAGAACCCTAAACCTTGCCCCTCTTTCCCCTTCTGAAGTCATTTGACCCATTTAACCCCTTCATATGCTAAAACCTTATAAAAACCCCATTACTGTACCCCTAACCCGCTTCGTTTGCGAAATATCCACCAAAAACCCACTTTTTCATTTTATCCAAAGTTCTGGCGCTATGCGCATTTTTACAAAATACATTGAAAAACCATAAAATCCGCCATATTCCAAAGGTTTTCGCCGGGCGCAAATCCCAAAAGAAATATTATTTTATTCCTGCCCTCCGCCCGTATCGTTCGACCACCTCAACAATCCGTCGACCGTCGGATCGGGCCCTTTTGATCCGACGGCCCTCGTGCATATCGGACCGGCCCCGACGTCCGAGAGTTACCTTTCGATATCTGTCAGAGGGTGACGTCAGGCCTCTGCCACGCGTCACCCCCACAGCGTATCGGAGGTACATCTGACATTTCTACTTCCGTATCAAAAGCGGTGCGATATGAAACCGCTAACCACTTTCGGTTTCGGTTGATCCGTCCTGCCAGCGTCCCCGCCAGCGTCACCGCCGTGTCAGCGCCCCGTCCTCCAGTTGCCCCACCTGTCTGCCACTTCACCATCCCCGTGGACCTCTTGTATGCCACCACGTCACCCGATGATGTCATGCTGACGTCATCCGACCTTGACCCCACCTGATGACGTCATGCTGACGTCATCCAAAAAAGGCGCCAAAGTCCTAAAAAAACCATATTTTGGCCGAAATGTCGCATTTTTCGCACTTTTTGCAAAAAAAACGTTTTTCTATCCTCTGCATGAATTTCACGTCCGAGCCTTCGCCAACCTGCTGAATTCAACCTCGAGACCGCTGGCGCGCCATTTCACCTGCATCCTTGACCATTGCTGACTGTATATCAGGTATTTATCCATGCAAATCCTTTCTGCACCCGGTTTTGTCCGTAAATTGCCAAATTAACTTAAAGCAGTGAAAAAATAGATAATTCACCGGCAAATCCCCTATGCCTGGTTCCCATTTGCACCTAGAACGTCGAAATTCACCAGCTAAGCCTCGTTCACCTGAAATTTTATCAAAACTGCATTCTGTTCGCGCATTCGCGAACGGGTAACCCACACTGTACCAATTTGCTGTAAAAGTGAGAGTAAGGACAAACATTTGCCTTATTCGCATTCTAAGCAGTATTTCAATTGCTGCAACTCACCTTTTGTCCTCTGTTCCTGAGTAATTCACCTCCCTCTTCAAAGAAAACTCTTTGGTATTGTTCTGCACAAGTAACACTAGTCCATAAACAGCAGAATCCTAAAGGAAATCATGGATCCACGAGTAGCCCCGGTGGCATTAAACGTTGCTCCATTGAATGCTCCTTAGAGAGAATTAGAGTGGCAGCCTCTAGCAGACCTGGACTATCAAATTTCAGAGGAAATGCTGATGAGGACCAAGTTCCACATCCACTTGCTAAATGAATTAAAGGCTAAACATGAGAGTGGGACAGATGTGCTGGGCATATGGGATTCTTTCCTCCCTATATTCAAGCTACCTCAGGTCAATCAGTTCCCTGATTTGATCCACCTATGTGCTGAAAACTATGACCCTACTCAGAGAGCAGTGCTTGACCCTTCAGGCTCAGCTGTGTTCTACATCACCCCTGAAGCTATTAAAGAGATGCTCTGCTTCAAGACTGAGAAGAAATTGGTCCCTCTATCACTCATAGACTTGATAAATCAAGGAGCCAGATTGACAGATGCTCAGGTCACCAAATTAAATCAGCTGTACATTGACTCTGACTCTGTGAAGTATCCTCCTGTCAACCAAGTATACCTCAATCAATTGGGCAGAGATCTTGCAGACATGATTAGTCCCATTTTGGGCTATAATTCAATTGAATTTTTCGATCAAACTGTGCTGGTAATGATGCTCATGTTCGCTCCTGGCAAGTCTCCAATCTGCTATGACTATGCCACCTACATCTCTGATAAAATACATGAGCAGTTGATGAACTTGGCCCGAGAAAAGGTGTTCAGATACACCTCCTACATTTATCATTTGATCTTATATTATCAACATGAGAAGTTTTCTTTTGCTATCAAAAGAGTGGATGCCCAAGGCAATCCAAGGTCAGTGGTCTATTGGTCCTCTGCCTTCCACTACAGATCTCATTCTCCATACACTTACTGTGAGTTCATAGATCTCTTCATCCACCCAGCCATGTCTATGCTGATGAGCTCACCTCCTCCAAGGCTCACTGATGAGATGCAAAGGGTCCTTCAGTTATCCAAAACATACAGCATTGGGGACTGGTACTTCTACCAGAACCACACGGTCATCAGGATATATGGGTGTGAATTGCCTCCCTACAGATTGCCCAGATATGTACCCATGAGATTGTTTGCCTTGGAATATTTCAGGCAGTTTGGGAATGTCGATGTGCTTCACTTTTCAGGCAGAGGTAAGAAAGCACAACTGAAGGTCAGGAACCAACTTGGCCACTTTATCTACAACAAAAGGGAAGAAGGTTGGAAAGAGGCGGATAGCATGTTAGAATCCCTTGGCCTGCAAACCAGTTTCCTGTGGAAACCATATGACCCCAATCACTTCATAACTTTAAGAAGGGTCAAGTATAGGCTGTCCGGTTATGATCATGTGAGGATTCCTCACATAGAAAAATATGCAAATCAAGTAAAATGGAGGAGAGGAACCCTAGAGGAGCCTGTTACACAAGAAGAGTTGAATCAAAGAGCAGTGAGAAATCTGAAAAAGATGGCTGACCTTGAACTTTGTTCACAGGTACTCACTCTTCCAAGCACACAAGTGGGAGCATTTGCCTCGTCCTCAACTTCAAATCAGCAAGCAGCCAAAGCTAGTGAGCAAACCTCTAGCAAAGGCAAGGAAAAAGAAATGGAAGCAGGGAAGCCGCCTCATGAGGAGGTACAGCAGCAACAGCAGCAGGTAGAGCAGCCACAACAGCAGGAACAACAGCAAGAAGAGGGGCAGCATGACAAAGAGCAGCCATTACAGCAAGAAAGGGCAGCTGAGGCCCCAATTTTCACTGAGCAGCAGGCTCAGAACACTGTGCCTCCTAGGCAAGAGACTACTACTGAAGCCTCAGTCCTCCAAACTCCACAAAAGGAGGATATAAGTAGGAAAAGGGACAGAGAGACTCCCATCACATCATCCATAAATCAGGGAGAGAAAAGGCATAGAATGAATCCCTTCTCTGAGGAGGAAATGCCAATAGGGCAATCTCTGGGCATGGGCCCACCTAGTAGAGAAGCATCCGCTAGTTCCTTCCAGCAGGGACAAGACAGAATAATGGGAGGAGAAGTCAGCTCCTCAAGCCACCAAAGAGAAGCTGAAGGAGGAATCAAACAGCAGTTTATCGACATTAAAAGGAAAAATGAGCCACTTAAAATACAGCTCTATAATCATCTGCTGAAAATGGCTCCTACCAACCAGCATAGACTGATGTCTGCCTATGATGTTCATGAGGGCAAGATGATAATGAGTCATTTTATGCAAGCTGTAGCACAGCCACAGTCCCCTGCAGATTATATAAGGACCAATCTTGAGGTCCTTGCCGAGGACATCCACCCAATGGACAAAATCGAATTGCACAAACAAACGGGTGAGATGGTGTATGCCTCCTTGGCAGACAAAACACTGGATAACTACAGGCTAGAAAATAGCCTAAATAACACAACTGCCCAGCTTGAGTTGGAAAGGGCATCCTCTCAAGCAAAGGATAACAGAATTAAAGCCTTGGAGGAAATAATTATAGAACTTGGGCATGATCCCAAGGATATCAAAGCTGTGCAGGCATTGTTGAAATTGAGGGATGCAGACATGGCAGCCCTTAGAAAGATGGTCAAAGTCCCAGCAACAATTCACCCACAAACTGAAGAAGTTGCTCAGCTGAGACATGATCAAGA
Source organism: Pinus tabuliformis (assembly GCA_031772625.1). Lineage (NCBI taxonomy): Eukaryota > Viridiplantae > Streptophyta > Pinopsida > Pinales > Pinaceae > Pinus > Pinus tabuliformis. The sequence continues at coordinate 1,804,880,739 of CM062819.1, forward strand.
TGCCACAGCTTTGCTGGTATCCCTATACAAACAGCTAATCCAGACCCAAGAGAAGTTGGGAGAGTCAGAGGCTGCCCAGGCAGCATTGCAAGCAGCATTGCAGCAAAAGGAAGATGGTCAAACCTCTCAGCCTCCTCCTGAAATAATTAACCTTGAGGAAGCTCCTCAAACCACTTCTCCCCCTACTCAACAAACAGAACAAGCAGCACCTTCCACCTCAGCACCAGCGCCAACAACAGACCAGGCTTCAAGCCTGGACATGCAGAAACTAAGGAATGAAATCCAAGCCCTGGAAGCCCAAATGTCAGAGTTAAAAGAGGCCAGGGAAAATTTGGTCAAGTTAAATGAAAGATATGACAAATCCAAGCAGACTGTAGCAGAAAAGGGTAGGGAAATAAAGGCCCTTAAAGACAGGATAAAGGAGCTGGAGAAGGAGCTCACATTGGATAAAGTGACAGCCGAGCTCAAGACAGTGCTATGGGCAAATATTGGCCAGTCCATCACTGACCAATGGCAATATATTGAGACAATTCATGAGCAGATTGAGCTCATAGCAAAAGCACAAAGGGAAATCAAGAGATCAAGGGCATCTCTAGGCAATATGCCTGAGGTTGCCAATAGAATGATCAATGTGCTTAACAACCGAACAAGTGCTCAGTTAGCTACTATGGGAATCTCCAACAGAACTGAGACCATCCAGCTAATAAAGAGGGTCCTAACACTGAGAAGCCTAGTGTAGACACTAGAGAGAAGAACCCAGGATATGCAGACCGAGGTCAATAGATTCATGGAAAAGTTTGTGGCATTGCAGAACAGAGGTCTTCCAAGCTTACTGAATAGCGCAGGAAGACTACTTTCTCATGAAAACTATGCCAAGAGGGTGAACACCTTTGCCACAAATCAGATCACAGAGAAGGCCAGCACCTCAGAGGAAACAGGGCCAGCAACAGGACAAAGTCTCTACAACAGAGTAGAGAACTTACTTTTTATCATGGATGAGATCAAACATCTGTTTGAAGTGCCTCCCAACTTTTATAAATATACAGAGGCAGATGAGACATTAGAGGCAATTCTGAGACACCAATTGCCCACACAGGAATACTGGACCAAAATGATACAGCTGATATTGTAAGCCAGAGCCTGTAAATCAAGTTTTGTTATTTATTATTCAAATTTACAAGTGATCATGCACAGGAAAACTTGGAAAGATCAACATGCATGAAAAGGGAAGGGCTGAGCCAACTCAGCAGAACTATTTGGCCAACAAAGCACAATTGACAGCTAACAGGTAGCAGGGCCGAAAGTTACAGCACGACAACCATAAAGACGCATTTTCCAGCATTAAAGCAGAAAGGTCAGACCGACTCAGTGGCCTCCAAAGGCCAAAATATCTTCTGACAGACACAAAGAGCATTTATGTTGTATTAAAAGCAGTAGTAACTTCTTATCTACTGTTCTGTACAAGTTGGTGAAAACATTTATTTCTCAGATGACTCAACGCCTTAGATATTTTGTATGACCGTTTGTATATATTTCCCCCTCGCATAAGCTTGCAGGGGTTGTTGTTGATTTCTCTTCAAGAGTTCTTTTGCTGTAAATTTTCAGAGTTTAATACAAAGGCCGATGGAATTTCCAAAGTCTGTGTTGTCTGAGGGATTGTAATGCGATTGCTGAGTGCTACAGGATTCCTGCATGTTGTCATGGCTCAATAAGTTTCCTTTAAACTTTCGTTATGTTCTTTCTGTTATTTTCTCATAACTCATCCATGTTCTAGATTTCACAATTAATGGCAGAGAAAAAGACTAATTCCAGGATTTATTCATAGAATACCCTGAATTCAATCTATGCTATTACAAATGTTTTCTTCAGTTATGGTTATAAAGGTGTGATTCTTAATTGCTGCACCTCTACACTGTATCTTTCACAGGAGTTATTGTTTAGGAATTCAAGTCTGCTCCTTTACAATACATCTCTTTCTCACAACCCAGCTTAGTGGAAAATTCTTAATTGCTTTTCACTGGTTACACACATTTCATCATTATAATATCAAGTTTGTTTCATGAGATATTCAAAAGGCCCTGCAGTTTCAGCAATCCTAATCTACCTCTCAAACAACCAGTAACCAAAGACTCCATTGCCCAATGGACTAGAATTTATCTGAAGGTTTCCACCTTAGGTACAGAAGACATCCCTCAACCAAAACATAAAACCAAACCCTAAACATCACATCTAGCCTAAAATACTATCAGAACAGAGACAAATCATAAAGAGAGAGCCCTCTCTGATTACAGTTTGGCTAGAAACTGTAATCCAAAGATTGGTTAGTGGTTACCCCGGCCGTATTCCCTTGGGAGTCATAGGGAACAACCTGGGTGTTAACAAGAACTTTGTCACCAATACTGAAATCTTCAGCTTTAGCCCTCTTATCAAACATCTTCTTGAGCTTTTCTTGCAAAATTTGAGCTCTATCATAAACTTGTTCTCTGGTTTGCTGAATGTGAATTGTCTGATTAATCCTTCTTTGAATTTCATTTGCTTCAGCCTGCGTCTCTTGTAACAGCTTGATAGTAGGAATGCCTAGGGATGAAGGAAATCTAGCCTTCATGCCATATACTAGCTCATAAGGGCTCATCCCAATTGATCTTTTGCTTGAAAGTCTGTCTACCCATAGGGCATTTACCAGCTTTTTGTGTCAGTTCTTCTTGTTTTCTTCTAGCACCTTTTTTATGATGTTAATGAGGCTCTTGTTTGAAGATTCTGCCAATCCATTACCTTGAGGGTAATAAGTTGTGGAGTGGCCCAAGGTAATATGAAATCTGTGGCAAAAATTGATCATCTTTTTGGATTTAAAGGCAACGGCATTGTCAGTGATGATTTTCTCAGGGCAGCCAAATCTGGAAAGGATATTGCACTCAAGGAATTGGATAATGATGGTGTCATTGGCTTGTCTACAGGGAATGGCTTCAACCCACTTAGTGAAATAGTACGTGGCTGTTAGGATCCATTTGTGCTGGCCTGAGGAAGAGGGATGGATTTCTCCAATGAAGTCAAGACCCCATTGTTGAAAATGTTTTTTGATGGAGATTGGTTTAAGGGGCAGGGGCAACAATTTTCTCTTGCCTTCAAAAATTTGGCATTTGTGACATGATATGGAAAACGTTTTTACATCTGCGAAAAGAGTGGGCCAATAGAAACCAGCCCTTAGAATTTTGTCAGTCGTGGACTTCCAGTAGAGATGTCCTCCACAGTCACCTGCATGGAATTCTTTCATGACATTGTTAGTTTCATTCATGGTTAAATAATTAAGCAATATACCTTCATGATTTCTCCAAAATAAAGCACCATCTATAACACAAAACTTTAAAGCCTTCATTTTCAAAAATCTTTTCTTGGTTCTGGACAATCCTGGGGGAGCACACAGGTTTGACAATACAAAGCATATATCAGCGTACCATGGGGATTGTAAAAAGATTTCATTGATCTGTGGAGTCGTCAGCTCCGGTTCATTGTCCAGCTGGTTTATGTCTAAGGCCTAAAAGTTTGTTTCAAACATCAGTTTAGCTAAACCTTGTCCCTTTATCAGCTTGGTTGGTTTTATTTCTATGTCATATTCAAGGATGTTTGCAATCCACTTACCTCTTTTGCCTTCTAGTCCGTCTTGGGTCAATATGTCTTTTACAGCAGCGTGTGGGACATAGGAAATCATGTCTGAATATAAAATGTACACTCTAAAATCCTTGATGGCTTTGACAAGTGCGTAGGCTTGTTTTTCCATGATTGGGTATTTCATCGGGGCGTCTCTTAAAGCTTTGCTGAAAAAAGCGATTGGTTTTTCAGCTCCCTGTTCATCCTTTTGCAAAAGGACAACAACTATTGTATGCTCTGATGCAAATGAAAATATGATAAAATCTTTGTCAAACTGTGGACTAGTTAGGACAGGGGTTTGGGTTAAGGCGGATTTGATACTCTCAAATGCTTGCTTGGCTTCCAGGGACCATCTTACCTTGGCATTCTTCTTTAACATGTTGCTTAACAGTCTTATTAATTCAGCCAGATTTGGAATGAATCTTCTCAAAAAGTTGATTTTCCCAAGGAATGCTTGTAGCACTTTTATGTTTCTGGGGTATGGAATTTGGAGGATGGCCTGTATTCTCTGAGGATCAATTCTGATCCCATCCTTTGATATAATGTGGCCAAGTAATTTTCCTTCTTCAAGGCCAAATAAGGACTTCTTGGGGTTCAAGGAAATGCCATATTTCCTGCATGTTATGAAAATTTGCCTGAGGTGCTTGAGGTGTTCTTCATCAGATTTGGAAAATGGGGTTAAGTCATCCAGGTAGACAACTAGGAAGTCATGTATTTCTTTGGCAAAAGCAATATCCATTGCTCGTTGAAAGGTAGCACCAGTGTTTTTAAGTCCGAATGGCATCTTTACATACTTAAATGTTCCCCAGGGTGTGGTAAAAGCTGTTTTGTCTTGGTCATCTGGGTGAACAAGTATTTGGTTGAAACCTGAAAAACCATCTAGTAGAGAGATTCTAGATGATCCCACTACTCTCTGCAATATTTGCTCCATTTTGGGCAAAGGATAGTGGTTTTTTAAGGAGACTTGGTTTAAGTTTCTGAGGTCTACACAAAGTCTAATATCGCCTGTCTTTTTTCTCGTAGGGTCAAGATTGGATACCCATTCGGAGAATTTGATGGGTGCTATAATGTCTGCTTCAAACATCCTCTTTACTTCTTTCTCAATCGAGGGAAGAAGCATGGGGTTAATTCTTCTAAGTTTCTGCTTGAAGGGTTTTTGGTTTGGTTTTAAAGGAATGGTGTGCTGGATCATCGAGGTGTCATAGGATTTCAGATCCTCATAGCTCCAAGCAAATACATCTTGGAATTCCTTGAATAAATCAATGTACTTGGGTTTTTGATCAGGTGGTAGATTTTTGGACAGTTTGATCATTTTCGGATTCTCTGGTGTCCCGATGTTGTGTTCTTCTATCTCAGTGTTTATGGGCTGTAATTTTGGTTTTTTGGGAACGTCATTAGAGTCAAACATGTATTCTAGTGGGGTTAGACCAGCAGGCAAAAAATTGTCTTTTAGCTCAATGATTTCTGCCTCTGTTTTGTCTATTTCTTCTACTTGTGTTTGTTTCAGTTGTTCTATGTTTTCATTGTCAAAAATAGTTGGTTTCAAGATCTGTTTGGCTGTTGCAATTGTTACAGCCTGCTGATTTTCATTTGTTTGCTGTTCTGGATCTATCATGGCATCCATGTCAATGTCGATACTTGAAAACTCATGCTCAAGGGTGAGGAAATTATTAATCTGGGCATCATTTTCGAATACTTGCTAGTCTTTAACATTATTTGGGACTGCGGGCCTATGTTTTATTTCAGCTGTGAAGTGATGGTTTGGGTCAAAGGGAAGCTTGCATGTACTAGCAAAGGTGGCTAGGCTGTGTGCATGAATGTTGTGATTTCTGGAAATCTTGTCAAGCTTGAATTCAGTGAATTTCTGGAGTATGTTAGTAGCAGTAGTCCTATAGGCTCTCATTCTATTGTCATTGGTAACAAAATTACCTTTCATCTGTTTTATAACTAGGTCAGAGTCACCTAAGATAGACACTTTTACCACTCCTAGAGTTTTTAGCAATTTAAGGCCTAAAAGCAGAGCCTCATACTCTGCCATGTTATTTGTGCATTTGAATTTCAGTCTGTAGGCATGTCCTTCTGCATGGTTGTTATATGTGTTGTGAATCCAAACACCTGCCCCTGCTCCTAACTTGTTGACAGAGCCATCAAACTCTAGGTACCATGTGATTTCTTGTTTATGGTCAGTATCAAGAGTTTGAGCTGTTTCAGGATTGGGCAGATTTAAAATTTCTGTTTGGGGAACTTCTTTTGGTACGCTGGTTGCATCAGCTGCTGTGACAGTTTCGTGGGTATGTGCAACCGACTCTTCGTTGATGTGTGCTTGTTGCTCTAGAGTGAAGGACTCATTATCAATTGAAACATTTGTATCATCATTAAACAAAATAAATGAATCCATATCAGAGTGGATTGAATAAATGGAAAAATTTTCAGGCTTACTTTCACTACTCACTACATACTTCATGAGCGTTTCTCTGTACTGTCTCTTTGGTTGCCCAAAGACTGAAATAGTAGCGTAGGAAAGGTCTAATTGAAGGGATCCTTGGAGCTTTGCTCCCCATGATCTTGACAGGGGCATACCGTACTTTGGTGGAATGTCAGCAACCACTACATCCATGAGGATGGTCTTGTTGGGATATTGGACTAAGGAGACACACAAGTCTTTGACGAGGCCTAAACATTTCACTTGACTTGAGTCAAATGAGTACAGATCTTTGTAAGGTCTTGTAACATCAAGATTCAGTTTTTCCATAACTACTTTGGGCATAAGATTATGCGATGCCCCTGAGTCAAACATAGCATTGTGTAAAACTTTATCATGTATATGCAAGCTGACATAAAAGGGTGGGACAGGTCCATGGGTTGATTTTCTGTTAACTTCTGGGCCAAATAGCAGCTTTGGGGTGTCGTCTAAAACATTTACATCATCCTTATTTTCTGGGATTTGAAGTGACCTTTGAATTTGTTGCCTATATACATCGTGTTTTGCAAGTTCAGATAGAGGGATGGCTATCTTGAGTTCTCCTATTTTTGCCTCTAAGTTAAAGGGCTTTTCTAGTGGAGTTTTGCTGTTGATAATGGCAGTTTTTTCTTTTCCATTTGCATTCTCGGCAATCTGGTCTCGCTTATCAGTGTTATGGGAAATTTCTGCTTGCGGTTTTACATTTTCAGGAGTGCTTTTTGGGATGCTGTTTGAATTTTATTTTGAAGAGGGAGGTGGCAGAGGCTGCTCAACAGAAGGCTGGGTGTCTATTATATCTTCTACAGTCACTTGATGTGGGTTTGGGACAGTTATATCAGCTGGTTCTGTTACAACAACTTTGTTTTTAATCTTGTTGGACTGTTTGCCTTCCTTTGTCTTGCTAGGCTCAGAGATGTCAATGGTCCTAGTTCTGAGCTTATACTGTTTGTGTACTTCATACACAGCAGTATCATAACCCTATTTGAAATCAAAAGGCTCACCAGATTTAGTCTGAAATTGGTTACAATCATGTTCGTTTTGGTCTTCTTGTGTCAGGAAAGTTTGATGCTCACCCTTTAGATCCATTAAGTTCATGTGAGAATCATCTATAGGTTCACTTGAAGTGGAACCTTCAACATAGTTGTCTTGAAACAAGGGTCTTATATCATGGTCTTGGTTAGGCCTACCAGCATTTGTGTTCTGTGTCTTCCTGAAATTTGGGTTTTTTATAGTGTTGGACTGCTGTCCTTCCCATGATGCTTTTCTCTCAACATTTTCTACTCTTTCTCCTAGTCTTTGCAGGCCATTGATAATAGCATCAAGCTTCTGGTCAAAGGCTGAGGGTTCTTCTTTAAAGGTGGTTCTTCTTTCCATTCTCGCTCTGTTTCTCTTGGCAATTAAGTTAGCCTCTACGGTAACATCAACCTTTTGCGTGTCTTCAAGAGTTGCAGGGGCTCTTTCTTTCAACTGATATGCCATATCAGGGTCAAAACCATCCGGAAATTTATACAAAACAAGGTCAGGTGGAGGTCTTAAGTTTTGTGGTATTGCGTTATATACATTATTGAATCTTGCACAGTACTCCAAAACAGTCTCTTGAGGGCCTCTTTTGATTGTATCGTATCCGGCCAGTACGTGCAAGGTGTCTTTCTTTTTCTCCATCTGTTGGTAAAAGACTGATAAAGCTCATCTGGGGTGGTTATGGAATTTGTGGCAAGTGATCGGAACCAAGTTATAACATCACCTGTCAGACTCTGAACAAAAATTCTCATTCTTACACTATCGTCATCTATTTCATAGTTTTCGAAATAATCTTGCATCTTTTTGGTATGCCGAATGGCTGTGAAAGGACCGGTGCTGTCAAAATATGTGATTTTAGATTGGTACTCTTGAGGTAAAGCCCCAGCATTGGCAGGTAATTCCAGGGGTGCATATCTATTAGCCATATTGGCAGGTATAAGTGGAACAACGGGGATAAGTGGAACAATTGGAGTAACAGGGATAACAGGAGTAACTGGAACGCTGGAAACAACAGTAGTGTTAGCATGTGCAGTGGATGAAGGTGTGGAAGGGGTGCTACGGGATGTAGATGATGAACTGATGGAAATAGGGGATGAACAGAACAAAACCATGACAGGAGTCGGAAAACAGCTAGGGTACGTTGTTTCAGGGCTCAAATTAGCAGAATTTTCCTGTTTTTCTTGCTTCCTAATGATTTTGGGGATCATGTTAGGGTTTTCAAAAACAGCTCGAGGGTTGGGATCTGGATTTGACCTTGTATATCGTGGATTTTTCTTGGGAGCCAGCTTCCGAATTGTTTTTTGGGTATTTTTCCTGGGAACGTTTTTGTGATCGACAAGGGACTAATTAAAATATGGGACAGCTTGTTTGTAACTTAAAACTAGCATGAAGATTGACTGAAGCAGCATTTATTTACTCCTGTTAATGCAAAGCAAGAAACAGTCTCAAAGGCTTCCTGGCTGACATTCAGGCTTCATCTGTAGTTTTAAGAGATAAACAACAGTTGGAAAGTTTGATTTATGGTCTCGGTAGAGCTTTCTTACCTTCTTTGTGAAACTATCTAAGGAAGGTCCCCAGTGGAGTCGCCATTATGTTATCACTTAGGTTTTCCTTAAGCTCTAGAAAAGGATACGGCCGAGGTAACCACAGACCAACTTTAGACTGCAGGTTCTAGCCAACTTGCAATCAGAGAGGGCTCTCTCTTTAAGGATTTAGCTTTGTTGAAAATGATTTTAGGCTATGTCTCGAGTTCAGAGGGTTTTTGTTTTGTTTTTGGTGGGAAAATTGATGTTTTCAGACAGAGAGGCAAGGCATAGTCTGGAAGTTTCAAACCATTGGGTGTGGAGTCGAGGAGTTTTGAATGCTGGTGCTTTCACTTGGTCACAACAGAGGGAAAATGGAGCAAGATAGCTGCGCAGGAAACAATGCTTCAGGTCTAAGTGATGGAAAGAAATGCTAAGGGATGAGAGGCAATTAAGAATCTCTCAGTCAACTTAGCAGTGGGAAGTAACAGAGCGCTACCTAGGGGCAGTTAAGAATCCCTAGATAATTGGCAAACACAGGTGAATCAGGGTAAACATGAGCCGGAAGGAATTCATATCCATAACCAATTCATTCAGAGGAAAACATAAAGAAACAACAGAAATTGAGCATAGAGAGTATTTAAACTAATTCTAAGCTATTCTTTCTTTCTGCCATTTAGATAGTGATAACAATAAAACAGAGGTAAGATGCACTTATTGTTTCAAGCTACAGCATAGGAATTCCATCTTCAGTCTCCAAAACATTCATTTACAACAAACAATTTTCTCTCCAAGCTTTCTGCAATCTTTGATTATAGAAACAGTCAGGTATACAGTGCGGGTCTCTAATGAAAATTCTCAATTGACCAACCCTTAAAACTATATAGAGGGTGGTATATATATGGCAAAACTTTCTACAGAGTTCTTTATTACATATTGACCTAATTGACCTACTCCTATCTGAAATAAATGCATGAAAATATCTCAGGCTGCGCTGGGGGCGGCCGTATCAAAAACTGAATAACTTATGTAGTCCTTGGTGGCTTGGTGCAGGTGCTTCTGAAATAAATGCGTATGGGTTTCTGCTTCTTTGCTGTCCTGTGGCTTTGAATGCCTTAATTGTGATTTGAGGGCAAGGATGGGCTTACGCCTCTTGATTTGACTTTCTGGGGGGCTCATCAATGTTCAGGTGCTTTGAGCCCCTAAAAAATCTTCGGCTGATACTCTTTGGCTTTTCTTATTCCTCTGATACTCTTTGGCACTAAACCGATGCTGTTCTGACGTGCTCGGGGTCTAAATCATCATTTAATGGCCGCTGTTCGGCCTCTGTATCCTTTGAAATTGTTTTCTGCTCCTTACGGTATGCTCTGGGAAGAAAACGAATCATTTTTGGGCCTTTCGGGCTTGCCGGGGACTGCATAACGAAAGATTCCCTGAAGATTCCTTGAAGATTCTCCATTTCGGCCTAAAAAATCCTGCGATGAGCAATTTGTGCTAGGCGCAAATCGCTCATCAAAAACTGCCTCAGAATCAGATTTCGGGGCTTCGAAGTGCGATTTTTGCGCCTTTGCGCCCAAAAAGTGCTGATGACGTCAGCATGATGTGACATTGTATGGTGGATGACGTTAGCATGATGTCAACAGGATGAGGTGGCGGGATGACATCAGCATGACGTCATCATGTACGGATGGTGACGTGGTAGGTACGGTGGCAAGGATACGTGGCAGGAGGCCACGCAGGCAGGTGACTCGACATGGTGACTGGGCAGGGGGTGACGTGGGATGTGACGTCACGGGCGGTAAGCGGTTTTGTGGCGCACCGCTTATGGACAAAGGTGGTTTCGGGGGAGAGGGATCCGCCACAGCCCAACGCTTGACGCATGGCGGGAGGTACGACGGTAATACCGCCCATCTCCCGGACGCCAAACGTCAGGCAGGTCGGGGATGGGACGGCCCGCTCACCGTTTATCTGTGGGGCGAGTGATCCAACGGTTGGCTGGGAGTGCGATATGACGGAGGGATAAGGGGCGGCATATGCACAGGAATATTCCCTTTTTAATTATTTGCGACGGCGGGTTTAGACTTAGGGAATGGAGTTTTTATGTGTTAAAAAGGCGCGGGTTAATATATTTACATTCGAACTTAGGGACAAGGTTGGAATATGGGTTTTTTGACAAGCGGGGTTAATATTTTATGTATAGAATGTAGGAAACAGGTGCAAAAATGGGTTTTTTAAGGTTTTTGAGGGGTTTTTGGGCTAGGGGAGAGGTTACTAGCTGACCAGATGTCAAACTAGCTCCTTAATGACTCGGATGGGCTAAAGACAACCCCAGATGGACTGTAATTTCCCGGACTTAGTAGAATTATGGCTATAATGCCCGGGAGGGAGTATTTACATAAGGGAGTTTTATATACATGATTTTAATAGGGGAAGGGAAAAACTGATAGGGAGTTATATAATAAAGTTATTAGTTAATATGGAGATGAACAGAGGGTGCTAAGGTATGAGACCTTAGGCTTTGTTGGGAAAAGAAGGCTCACAGAAGATGAGTGAGCAATCCTTGGGTGAAGCAGATCCTCACCAAGGCGAATGTCATGGAAATGATGAAACTGAGAGGCTCAAGCAGATCTTGACCTCTTGGGGGGTGTTAGTGAATGACTTGGGGGAAATGAGAAGAAGGGGAGGTTAGTGAATTCCAGCTTGAGTACCTCCTTTGAAATAAAACTGCCTGATAACTGTGATCTGAAAAGATAAGACATTGCGAGACACAAAATTTATCATCAGTCATCATTCTGCCACCAAACAGCTACCTACCCAGCCTATTGTTCTAACACTTTTTCTTCTTTTCTGATTAGGGTGCACTTAGACTTGCAAACCCAGAATTACAATTTTTCTTTTGAATGTTTCCTATCTAAATATGCACTTATTTCTGCCAGGGCCCAGATTAAACAGTTGGGTCCCTTTGATTCTCTACCTATCTACAAATCTTCCAAGCTTAAACTGTTTGGACAGATGCATTCTCTATATTCTACAACAGGAAATTGAAACCTATGGAGGCCAAGATTAGACTGTTTGGACCCCCCTTAAATGAAAACTCTCCAAAATTGGGACACCTCATCAAAATGGAATCTCAGCAGTGGCATTTGGACTAGCACACTCTAATGGTATCTTCTGGAAATATGGAACACTGCAGCTTGCCAAGTATGACATATTTGGCATGTAAAAATGTCAATCATTAAAAATGAAACCCTGTTGCAATAGGAGGCTAACAAAATTATTGAAGAATACAAGGGGATAGGAATATTTTCAGTATTTGGTCAAGTGGAAAGATCAACCAACTGTTGAAGCTACCTGGGTAATAGATGCTACACTATAGAAATTAAGCATTTTTGTAGAAGATCTCATGGACAGGAGCCCATGAATAATTTTGTCCTTGGGAATATGATGTAGGAGTATGAGGCTTAAAGGCAAAAGCCTTCGTATTATTCCAAAAATACAAAAAAAGCTACAAGCAAAAGAGTGGGGTCCTTTAGCTGTCAACTTTCAAAGATTTCTATATAGGATTTAGACTAGAATCTAGGATATAGATTATCATGTATTAAATTTAAGTAGTTAGATGTTGGAGATTCTCGAGGAGAAAATCATGTAGATTAGATAGGATTAGTTAATTTGGTCCTTTGATTTAGGACCTGGCTGTTAATTGAAACAATACTTATGTAAGTTCTGAACCATAATGAGGGGATTTTGACTGATTCGGCTTGTTGGCCAGATATAAGATTTCGTTGCTGAAAATATCTCTCTATGTCTTTCTGTGTATATTTGGTCAATCCCGTAGGTGTTTCATCCCTATGTAATATCATTGTCTTTTGTTGAATTTCCTGTTTAATTCTAAAAAGTTTGAGTATTGTGTAAGCAAGTTTAATTCTCCTTCCGCATATTATGAACTATGGAGTTTGAAGGTTTATGTGTTCCTTGATTGGGCTTGAAAGATTACATTCGTCTTAAGCCATTGATCTTAAATATCAACGCCTTACGACTAGTCCATAGTGGGGTTAGCCTGGTCTTAACTCATGGTTTTTTTGAAGTCTCTACAAGTCAGAGGACCAACGACCATCGTTATCTGACAAGTATTGGATATAGAATTGGGCAAACGTTAACTCCTGAGCCAAACCCAACATCGACTATATTACAGTCTATAAACCCCATTTGGTTTATCCTAAGGAAATAAGCATGTTGGAAAAGCCGAACCCAAACTTTTATAGGCCAAGTGGTTATAAACCTCATTGGGTCCATAAGGTTAGTTAAAGGTAGCGCAGATTGTTTGAGCGATGAGACAGTGATCGTTGGATCACTAAGGTGGTTGACCATTTGATGAACCTCGCATCACTTAGTCAAAAGTAAGTAAACCTTACCAAATATCCTCGCGATTATGATTTTGTGTAGGTTTAGAAGATTTATAAGGCTCACCATGTTGGGGAAAATCGAAGTGGTTCTACTAGGTTAGTGGAATAGATAACTTAGTGATAGATGAGTGATACTCCATGGGAAAGAGAAGAAAGGGTCTAGCCTGAATTAGAAGAGATTGTGTCTAGTTTTGAATGTTTGTCAATAATGCCTGCAAGTTTGCCACCAGTGCACCACATTTTATAATGCAACTTTAAGTTATCATTGTTTTATACATCTACATCGAATTATACTTTATTCATTCAACTGCAAAATGCATACCACATTTTGTAATTTTCAATTTTAATAGATTCATTTTAAATAAGTTAAGACAAAAAAACTTTAAACAAAACCTAAGAATCATATACTAACATTATAGGAATGATTGAATTCAAAATATACCAACTAAATGAAAATATGTAAAAAATTTAAAAGAATCAAGCAATGCATGCATCATGCAAATTGTGGGCCATGTTTTATAATGCAATTTGTTTGAGAAAGATTATATATGACAGAGAAATGAAAGACATATAATATGTTGAAAAGCAACAAACACTTAAACCCAGAGAGACACAGATATACGTGGTTCACCCAGTTTGGGCTACATCCACCCTGAACAGTCAGTACTTCCTTTCTATTATCCAGCAAAATGAAGAGACACAACCTACAGCAAATCCGCTGTAATATCCTATGTTTCTCGCACAACCTCACCTCTCTTTTTCTTGCTCAGAGAATACACATCTATTACCTAGCCTTAATACTATTCCCTCATACAAAGAGAGGGGTTGCCTTCTAGGGCAAAAAACCCTAAACTAAACTTAAGTTCTACCATCAGATCATCCGCCCAATGAATGGCCCAGATTGACTAGAAATTACTATACTTTTACAAGGCAATTTTACATATGTTTCTAGCTTTGGGGGCGCTACCCCCGAAACCCCCATCAGGGGACCACTGGCCCTCAGACCCCCCAGCTGGAGGGGATTGGGCCCCGCAAACCCCCATGGGGGGGACAAGTCCCCTCCGCACCCCCTATGTGGAGGGGTGTATAATATTCCTGTGGTATACATCCAGCTAAAACAAATACCTCTAAATAATCATGCTCCACACCCAACACAATTTATCTAACTTATGTAAATATGCATTTGAAGAACTTTATATCAAAAGTTAACTATCAACCAACATCCATAGTAGTATTTCTATACATGAATACAAAATGTACATGTACCATATTTTATAATGAAATTTAAAGTGATCATTGTTTTAGACAACTACATTGGATTATACTTGATTCATTCAAATGCAAAATGCAGACCACATTTTGTAATTTGCAATTTTAATAGATTCTTTTTAAATAATTCAAAACAAAACAACTTTAAGCAAAATGTAAGAATCATCTAATAACATTATAGGAATGATTGAATGCAAAATGTACCAACTAAATGCAATATTACTTTCATTGCACTACATATTCATGATCTTAAATATGTAAAACCAAGTTTATGTGTCAAACCATACACCAATTGTACCATGCAAAATGTTCATAAACTCCAAAATTAGCATGTATTAAATGAAAATTTACTTTCATTGCACTACATATTCATGAAGTTAAATATGTAAAACCAAGTTTTAAGCATGAAAGCATACATAAATTGTACCATGCAAAAATGTACATAAACTGCAAAATTAGCATGTATTAAATGCAAATTTACTTTCATTGCACTACATTTTCATGAACTTAAATATGTAAAACCATGTTTTAAGCATGAAACCATATATCAATTGTACTATGCTAAATGTACATAAACTACAAAATTAGAATGTATTAAATCAGAATAAAGAGTTCAACATTTAAAATATGTCAAAAAATTTAAAATATATAATAAAAGTTGCCAACTAATAAGTTTCATCAATTCATAATAAACAATTTTACTTTAAATATCTCCAAAAGTTATATCATGATATAAGTAAATATAACATTAAAAAACTATCAAATAAAAAATTACATCAATTTACACAAACTCGCTCTAATATACAATCTATCAACCACCTCGTTGTTATAGACATTTTTGGGCACTGCAACCCCAAGCATAAATGTCCATAAACCAAGGGCTTGTAAGTCCCTAAAGGTGTTGTTCCAACCCCTAGAAGAACAAGGTCAACTAATTACAGCATCTCCCAAAAGTTCTCCATGAAAAACTACTCAGAAGTGGTCAAAACTGGACCATTTCACCTTCTCCATAAGCAAAGTGCGTTGCATCCCACCTAAATACACACAGTAGGTGTGTTGCATGTCAAAAAGCCCTTCTATGGGGTGCGATGGGCGAGAAGGGACAAATGGCAGGGTCAATCCGCAAGGTGGAGAAGCATGGAATCTTTTAGAAACTTCTCCTGTGACACTTGCCTCTCTGAATTCGACCAGGGATGAGTAAGATATCATCAATCTCCAAGCGGAATCAAGAACTATCAAAGGGGAGACACTAATCAAATCTCAAAAGCTGACTCACCTCCCTTGCAGACATCTATATATGGATCCCTCATCCCAGAGATCCAGAGGCTGGAATTTTGTATCTTGTAAGAAAGTGTTGTTGGTTTCTTAGTGCAACATCATAGTGTTGGGTGATCTAAGCTTTTCATGAGGTGAAGAAGGGCTTCTTGCTGAGAGGATGATGCTAGGTCAGAACAATTAGTTGTAATTCTCTTGGCTCTTTCTTGATTATCAATAAAACTATTCAAGTTTTCCTCCATACTCTTGTACGATTTATGTTTTATGCATTTGTATGGTCAATTTACATCTGATCCTATATTGTTTATGATAATAGATCTATGTTCTCATATAGTGTTATGCTGCTTTGATTCTACAGGTACTCTATGAAGCTGGGTACATAGGAAAGCAAGTAGCAAAGGACTATCAGAAGAGAGAGGAATCGAGCAAGGAACCAAGTGCAAGACAGAGGTTGGTCTCCTTTATTCTTCTCTCATCTATCTCTCATAAAGGAAAACGAAAGTAGTTTTAGTTTGTTTGTTTCTAAGGTAGCTACCAGCCTTAGTGGGATTAGCAGCTCTACATAGACACTATTCCCGGAAACAAAATGGCGACTCTTCTGGTGAGCGAGTAGATTGTTTGTTCATCTACATTTGTTTACTTTATAAACTTACAGACGGAGCCTGAAGTTAAGCCAGCTAGCCTTCGAACTACATTTGCTATGCAAGTGCAAAGTAGATCAACGCTACTTCTGTCAATCTTCAGGTTTTGTTTATGAATTAAGCAATTGATTTACAAGCTCTCTAATTGCCCTTGTGGTGGCTCTAGTAACCTCCTTAGATCTACCCCTGTGATTGATTTACTGATTACCACTTTGTTGGCCTAAATCCCTGAACTGAACTGCAAATTGTGACCCGAAATCCAATCAAACTCTCGTCCCTAGTCCAGCGCACTGTCTATTCTGTGAACTTCAAATGCAGTGCACTTCCCGAGTGTAGTAGGTGCATTGAATTTCAGTTTCATTGTGTTACAAGTGCGCTGATCAGACAAGGCCTTGTTCCTAAATTTTGGTTTCTGTGTTCACTCTTTTCAGATCTATTCAGGAGTTTTGCTGCCTGTAGTTAGTACACCTCTGTTTGAAACCCCTTTCCTTGCTATTATTCTGCCTCCATTGTGCAAAGAACTGTAAATGTTTTTATGTATTTTTTGAGTCATTTTCAGTTCTCCTTTACAAAGAAGTAGTGTAGTTGTACTGTCGTTTCTTGATTTGAAAGTGTCGCAAGTGTCGTTTTCAGTCATAGAAGAGAATCTGATTGTTCTTGATAGTCGATTACCCTGTTATTATTGTACTCGATCTGAATTAGTAGTTTTTCTAGTGTCGAAAGCAAGTTTTCAATTCCAAATTGCAAAGTGTTGTCATTGTCCTCATTTTGTCTTGAAAAGAAACTTGTTAGTAATTGTTGCTTTGAAAAATAATTCAAATTTGTGCATTAGCTTTCTTTTTATCATTTACACATTAAGAAGGCTGAAAAAAAACACATGCATGTGCATTTTCATTTAGACTGATTTTCGGTTTGATTTAGGACAGTGCATATAGTGTGTGCTCTTTGATCTTTGTTGAAAGAACGCCATCTCTCTTTCCTTAGTAGCTAGGATTTTCATTTGCAAAAAGAAGACTAAACGACTGTTTATCATCTTAGATTGCATTTTAGGAATTGTACATCTACATCACGCGGTGAACCTGAAAGGAAAATTTCTTAAGCAACATCAACTATAAAATAAATTTAATGAATCTAAAATCACTTTGGAACCTAACGCACAACTTCTAGAAGTCTAGGCTAGAGACATATTTCGGCGTTGTAAAGCCTGGTAACTGTTTCTTTCACTATTGGTTGGGTGATTCCTCCACTTTGAGACGATAAGTGCCAGTACGGACTTGTGCTCCCACGTACCGTCGAGTATATTTTGGGAGACCACAATAGGCTTAATCCTTTATCCATAGGAAGACGTGTCTGTCGCCCTATCGATCGCAATGCACTGAACACAGCATTCGGGAAGATTGACTGTCATACCGTAAAAAGTATTTTGCAGTTTCGCAATTGGTTTGGTAATCCCTCTATCTATATTTCCAGAGCAGTCCCTTTCATTCCTTTTTAGACTCCTTAACGAAAAAGGTCCATCTGAGCACTTGTCACTTCAGGCTCATTAAAAATCGAAGGCGACTAGAGTCATCTTTTGTTTTTTCTCGACTCTCAAAAATTGAAAAAACAAGTTGTGTCAAAGCGTCTAAAATTCATCTAATTCGAAAACATACTTCCCTTTGATTTTTAGTTTATCGAGTAATCCACAATCGTGGAAGAAAGTCAATTGAAACCCCGTCGTTCGCGGAGGCTTACGAGTCAATCGTCTTTGTCTCCGGAATCGAAACTATTATGGACAAAGCGAACTCATTTAACCGGTTCCAAATCTCCTGGTAAAGTTAGAACAAGTGTTCCAACACCATCAGAGACTCCGATTACTCCAAACATTTCTGGTATCCCTGCCTTTACATAAGAAGTTCAGCAGCTACCGAAGGACAGTAGCACTTATCCTAGTGTGAGGGTAAACACTTGTGTTACTGAACCAGTTCCATCTACAGCTGATTCGGAGGGTGTTCTTCCCCAAGCATTTGTCCCTGCAGATTCTATACCTTCTTCGGCAACAGAAATATTTTACGGACCTGACGGTCTACCTCTTCCACCTGGTCTGATTGCTATAGAAGAGATTGTGGAGGATCCTCCATCGAGTACTCCATCACAATTTGGAGTCGGGATCACTTTGTATCCTTCTTCATCAGAAATTAGTCTACCGCCATCGGAAGCTCCTATAGAATCGCTAGGCAATCTTTTGGATAGACTAGAAATGTCTGAACAACCATCGACATCTAGGACTATGTCGTCCGACACAGCGACGACAGAACTTCCTGCTGGCACTCCAACAATGTTCGCTGGTATACCATCTCTCCCAACTAGCTCTCAATCGCTAGAAGGGGCCCACTCAAGGGCTATTTCGACAGTATGGTCCGTTCCTGTTTGTTCATATGGAATAGTATCCAGAAACTCTTATGTTGAGTCTCAGTAAATTGATCCTTCAGGGTGTCAATTTGGGCAGTCCGGTCCTCAAGGGCAAACAATTCCTTTAAGTACCGGATTACCGCCGTATGGGGGGCTGTTAGGCCCCTATACTACTAGTGTAACCCCTTATTGTTATTAGTATATCCCACTTATTATATTGATGTACCCATGTAGTGCCCATATTGTTACTATTGTGCCCCATAGAAGCCCACTATTGTTATTATTGTGCCCTTACATTATTATTGTTATGTCGGCTCTGATTATGTTATGACCCCTTAGACTCCTATATATAGAAAGGAGGTCTTTTCATTTGTATCATCCAAGAATTGTTCATTTATGTAATGTAAAGGAGGTTTCCCCTTCGAAGAGGCTGAATTCTAAGGCGTTGATCTATCTTTTCTATCTTTTCTTGAGCTGGTTTCATAACATTTGGTATGAGAGCTTTGGATTCTAGGGTTTCGCTGCTCCAAACAGGTCATCGTGACATTTTTGCTATAACTTTGTTTCTGTGATGTTTTAGAAGTCACAAAAAAAACCTATTTGAGAAGAAATCGTGCTGAACCTTGGGTCCGAATTTCAGATCTTTTCGCGTGATATTTGCGGAAATATGATCTGAGGAAGTTGGTCTTTTTGCAGACTCCTGAATTACATTCAAAATAGGTGACCTGGGGAAAATCGTCATAACTTTCTCTCTGGGGATCGGATTAAAATTTATTAAGAAGGTATAGAAAGAGGGCGGACTGTAGTTTGTTGTATGCATTTTTTAGATCCAAAGGTTGAAACAGTGACTCGTGGAACGTCGTACAATTTTGCTATACTGAACTAGTCTATAATCAGGTCATCTTGGGAGATTGTGCATAACTCTTTCTTGGAGAATCCAATTTGGATTAGACCGGTAGCATTGGAAAGAGGACACAGAGGGCTACTATAGGTCACAATTTTAGAACTTAAAGATACAAAAGTATAGATTTACAGTCATTTCAAGGTCGAGCTCCTAAAATCAAGAAAAAGCAAGATGAGGAAGTTTGATGGCAAGGATCCGGTAAATTGGATACTTCAGATGGAGCAATATTTTGATCTACATGGTGTACAACTGTTACAAAAGGTATGTATTGCATCTTCATATTTAGAACCAGATCAATTTTTATGGTACAAAGGGCTTTGTTCTCTTAAACAACTTGTTACGTGGTCAATTTTAATGGAGGAAATGATAGCACATTATGAGGATACAAAGAGCAACACCTTCTTTAGAGCAACACCACAACAATTGGAAAGAGTAAAAGGGCTTTGTGACATAGTGGAAAGCAAAATTATGGAAACCAAGAAGTGTACCCCTCACAACTATAACGATGGAAGTGTTGTTTCTCCTAGCCTTCCACAACCTACAAGGGTTACACCACAACAATTGGAAGAAAAAAGAGAAAAAGGGCTTTGTTACAATTGTGATAGCAAATGCACTAAAGGTCATAAGTGTGCTGAGAAGAAATTATTTTACATAGAATATGAAGAGGAGGAAGAAAAGGATCAAGAAACAACAAAAGAAGAAGATATACGTCAGGACCTCACCCCAGATAAAGAAGAAATGAATCAGACCATATCTTGTAAAGCATTGGCAAGAATTACCACTCCTCAAACTCTCAAGATAGAAGGACATATCAAGAAGAAAAAGGTGCAAGAAGTGAAAGATCACATTGAGAAAGAAGAAATGAGTCCAACCATATCTTGTAATTCATTGTTCGAAATTACCACTCCTCAAACTATCAAGATAGAAGGACATATAAAGAAGAAAAATGTTCAAGAAGTGAAAGATCACACCGAGCATCAAGAAATGAATCCGACCATATCTTGTAAAGGATTGGAAGAAATTACCACTCCTCAAACTCTAGAGATAGAAGGACATGTCGAGAAGAAAAAGGTTCAAGCAGTGAAGGATCACATCGAGCATCAACAACAAGTTCTCCAACTTTTAAAGGATAGCGCCACTTCGGTGCAAAACCAAACGAAACAACAGGTGGATCAACATCGTAGTGAAAAATGTTTTGATGTAGGTGATTGGTTATTTTTACTGCTACATCTCAAGCAAGCTATTTATGAGAAGGAAACGTTGGCAATACTACATGCACTTAAAAAATGGCGACCTTACCGAATGGGAAGACTCTTCAAGGATGAGGATGTGGAAGCATTGTTTTGTGCTATTTATATTATCCAACCAGATTGGATAAAGGAAGCAAGGGATGAATGGAAGAAGGATGAAGAAGTATGGCCACTTATTCAAAAGTCGCAAAAGATCCCAATTCAAAAAATATTACCAGAAATTGAAGAGGAAAGAAAAATCATATTGGAACCAGGAGCAGTCACAGAAACAAGAACTTGACAGCTACAAAATCGATCAATTTCAGAGTATCTCATCAAGTGGAAGAACTTACCTGCTAAATATTCCACATGGGAGGACAAGAATTTTATCCAAAAGCATCAAGAACTACTCAAGCGTTGAGGACAACACTTTTTGAATGAGAGGGGCATGTTAGGCCCCTATACTACTAGTGTAACCCCTTATTGTTATTAGTATAACCCACTTATTATATTGATGTACCCATGTAGTGCCCATATTGTTACTATTGTGCCCCATAGAAGCCCACTATTGTTATTATTGTGCCCTTACATTATTATTGTTATGTCGGCTCTGATTATGTTATGACCCCTTAGACTCCTATATATAGAAAGGAGGTCTTTTCATTTGTATCATCCAAGAATTGTTCATTTATGTAATGTGAAGGAGGTTTCCCCCTCGAAGAGGCTGAATTCTAAGGCGTTGATCTATCTTTTCTATCTTTTCTTGAGCTGGTTTCATAACAGGGGCAATATACCCTTTCATTGTCTCCTCCGAGAGGACAACCATATGGGAGTTCACAAAAAAATTCAGGTTATGCTGGAATTACATCTAGCGGTTGGGTGCTGATACTACCTCAACAACCAAGAGTTGTGTATTCGATGCAACAATGTTTACCTATGTCAAATATACCAACTACGCCGACTATTGTGACAGTGTCGCAAGTACAAGCATTGCCTTTTGTATGCCAACCTTAGGTTTCTCAGGTTGTAATGCAACAACCTCTTGACCCTGCGACTCAACCACAATCGCCAACTAGTGGAATGACACAGGCCCAAATGGGTACAATTACCCCTCATCTTGGTCAAATAGTTAGTATCGGAAAACAGCACATGGTTTCGCAACCATGGCTGGTGCAATACCAACAACCGCAATTCCAACAGGTATACCAAGGATCTGAGCAAAAGATCTTTGCAAATAGTGGGCAACCGTATATTCAAAACGGTCAAAATCAACCATTCTACAATGGTTATGCCCATCAACCTTACCAAAGTTACCAGCATCAAATGAATTATGTTGGTAAGCTGAGACCAACTGCTCAGGCGATTCCATCTTATCCTAGGTATGCTTCGCCTAACCTGAATCAACAGTTACCCTTCATGGCGACTTTAGAGTTACCGGATCTAAATCGGTTAAAAAACGATCCAATCGCCTACGCCCCTTGGTGGCCAGCGATTCCACATAAAATTCCGTCATATATTCCTAAATTTAATGGAAATTGAGGTGAAGATCCGTCGAATCATGTGATGACCTTTCATCTATGGTGTTCATCAAACACCCTAAACGATGATTTGATTAGGCTTTGCCTTTTTTAGAGGACGTTAATTGTTCCAGCAGCAAAATGGTATATCGAATTACCAAGAGCTTCGTTTGACAACTTCAGTACCCTAGCCACAACCTTTTTAACCCATTTTTAGTTACCGATAAGGTACGAAATGGGAACGGAACTTCTTACCAATTTCAAACAAGAAATGGCCACTCACATATCCGATCATAGTCATGAGTGGCGACGTCCTTGTAGAATGGTAAAAATGTATGTTCTTGATCAGCTTTTAGTTGAATGGTTTATTAAGTCTTTATTACCTTCCATTACAGAAGATGTGGCAAAAGGAGGAGTCGTCACTGAAGAGCAAGTTATTGCTCATGCGCAATATTTAGACTTGATTTATACTCAGTCTGGCACGCTCTATGATAAAATCCCTGACGCTCCCAGACCGGAATTTTCTGTCCCCCCTCCTCCTAAATCGAACAATGACTCTCATGCCGGCGATGGCGTGATTGGTATGACAGACACGAAATCGACAAAGGCTACATCTAAAAAGGCCCGTAAGATTTCTAGTCAAAATGCAAAAGAAGAACTTCTTGCCTCGGAAGTAAATGTCATCTCGACATATAAAGGCAAAGAAACCAAGCAACTGGGAGGCAAGAAGAAAAATAAAGGTAAGAAGAAAAAACAGGAGGAATCATCACCTGAAAAATCTTCTGCAAACACTCCTAGAGATAGGAAACGAAAAAATACATGCGTAATATGTAATGAGGATCATTGGACAAGAGAATGCCCACATAAGGCTGAGCTTAAAAGATTCATCAAGAAGTCAAAAACCTCGGCAGTATTGACTGATCCATTTCCAAATCCAGGCACAAATCTGGTTGCTAGTGAAAATGCTTCCCCATCCCAAGTATCGATGTTGTCGGTTTCGAAACAGCAAAATGATGCTTTGATATCGACAAGGAACAAAGATTACGGGAATCCACAGTTGTCGAACAACAAGGGTAAATATTAACCTAGTAGTTTGACAACAACTTCAACAGAAGTTGCACCGCCCATCATTCCAGAACTAACAATAAAACCACCAAAGGGAGTAGTACACAAGTCGACATTTAATCCTCATGCTAGAGCAACACAGCATTATAATATAGTGGAAGATCTAGCCCAATCGCCATCCGCTATGTCGACACTTGAAGTACTGCAAAATTGCCCAACCCAAAAGCAGGCTTTATTATCAGCTATTGGTGGGATAGACCCAAAGGATTCTAATCTTGTGTCCTTTAATCATGAAGGATACGATCCTCAGTTACCAGCTCAACTAGCTTTCCTCATTCAAGTGAAAGCCCTCAACAAAACAGTTCATCGAACAATTATTGATGAGGGGGCATCTACATGTATTATGTCGATGAGTTGTTGGAAAACTTTAGGATCTCCAACCTTGTCGTGATCTTCAACGACATTAAAAGCATTCGACGGACGAACGTATACCCTATATGGTATTCTAAGTAACTTGCAAGTGGAACTAGGAGGAAAAACAATAGAAATAGATGTCGAAGTAATCGATGGAAACCTCGATTACAACATCCTACTGGGAAGACCATGGATATATGCTATGGCTGCTATTGTGTCGACCTATTTTAGGAAGATTGCATTTCCCTTTCAAGGATGGATTACAATCGTCGATCAACAAACTTTCCTCCCCAATGGTTCCCAAGTTACGGGAAGCATTCTGATGATCCATGGAAGCCCCCATTCGCTTCAAAATACCTTAGTAGGCCTACTAAAAGACCCTATATTAATGGGTACTTTTGCCCTTCCACCTCCAATCAACCTGGCGGAAGTGGAAACTATAGGAACCTGCAATATGATATGTTCTATTAACAAGATCTCAGAAAACAATATTAACATGGATCATCAATTGGCGTTGCCTCCAAGCCAAATGGAAATATTGTAGCAATCAATGTTCCTAGCATGGGAGGCAAACCCAAATCAACGCTCATCAAGTGTTTGGATAGATAGGTCTAAGGAATATGGCACCCCTTCAGATCCTTGGTTGCAAGTGCATTACACCGACGAAGGAATTGTTCAATCAATAGTAATTGAAGGGGCACCATGGGAAGATTACCACCATCGTTCCCATCTTCCGACTTGTAAAGAAGATACTCCTGATGACCTTCATCATCCGCCAATTTTTTATTTCCTATCAAACACTGTAAACACGGTGGATTCCAAGTGAAACTTGTCCAACATTGAAGAGACTATTGCCATAAATATCTCGACCAAAACAGATGTTGTAGAGAATATTTATGTTGGCAAATGTTGTTCCCCTTCAGAACTGGAAACATATAACGCTCTTTTTCACGAATTTAGAGATGTATTTGCTTGGTCGTATGATGAAATGCCAAGCATTGACTTGAGTATAGTTGGACACGAAATTAAGATGTATCCAGATGTCAAACCAGTGCGACAATGGCTACGACAGGTGCACCCCAAGAAAGTTGCTGCCATCAAGGCAGAAGTTGAAAAGATTCTCCATGCTGGTTTCATTTACCCGGTTCCTCTAACCGGTTGGGTATCGAACATTGTTCCTGTTATGAAAAAACAAGGAACGATTAGAATGTGCCTCAATTATAGGGATGTAAATCAAGCTTGTCCAAAAGACAACTACCCTACACGCTTTATTGACCAGATAATTGATGAATGCGCTGGATGCGAAATCTTTTCATTCATGGATGGATTCCCCGGGTATAATCAAATAAATATCCGCCCACAGGACCAGTCAAAGACTGCATTTATTTGTCCGTGGGGAACATTCGCATATCGCAAATTACCCTTTGGTTTAAAGAACATAGGGGCAACATTTCAGAGGGCAATGAATTATGCCTTCCATGACATCAAAAATATCGTTCAACCATATCTCGATGACCTTCCAGCTTATTCGCGAAAGCGGACTGATCATCCGCAGCATTTAAGAGTGATATTTCTACGTTGCCGACACTACAAGATATGACTCAATCCACACAAATGTGTGTTCTGTGTCAGTTCTGGTCATTTACTTGGCTTTGTAGTCTCAAAGGACAGGATTCGTCTCGACCCATGTAAGGTTTAGGCAATCATTAATTTGCCTCCACCTTCAAATTTGCTTCAGATTCAGAAACTCCAAGGGAAAGAAAACTTTCTGAGGAGGTTCATTCCAAATTACGCCGAACTTGCTAAAGGTTATACATGTCTATTGAAAAAGGAAGTGCCCTTAGTCTGGGACCAGGTCGCGCAAGCTTCCTTTGATGCTTTAAAGGAATCCCTAATGAAAGCATCATTAATGTACGCTCCTGATTATCAAAAAGACTTTAACCTGTATCTGGCTGCAGTGGATACAACCATCGCAATGGTTTTAGTTCAAGAAGACAACGGAATTGAACATCCTATATATTATTTAAGTAGAAACTTAAATGATACAGAGAGAAAATATTCCTATGTTGAAAAGCTGGCGCTCGCAGCTGTTCAAGCGATACAGAGATTTCGACACTATGTCCTCTTTCGAAAAACTACCATTCTGTCAGATTTCAACCCCATGACTTATATATTGTTGCGACACTTGCTGGGGGGCAAATATTCAAAATGGATAGCAATTCTAAAAGAGTTTGATCTGGAATTTGTAAAATCCAAGTCAAAGAAAGCCCTGGTTTTTGTAGAATTATTATGCGATCTCCCATCGTCGTCTAATGATGAAACATCCGAAGAAACAATCGCGGATGAATATTTGTTTCTAATATCTTCAAGCAATCCGTGGTATGGAGATATAATCATCTATCTCCAAACCCAAAAATAAAGGCCTAATACCTCCCACTCCGAACAAAAACGTATTCGATACCAATCAAAAGACTACATGATCGTCGGTGACACGCTTTACCGTCATGGAGTCGATACAGTTCTGAGGAGGTGCCTCACCCATGAGGAAGCTGAAAAAGTCTTGAATGATTGCCATTCAGGCGCGTGTGGGGGGCATCAATCCGGTTACGCTACGGCGCAAAATTTTTTACGAGCATGATACTTCTAGCCAACAATGTTCAAAGATTGCATAACCGCAGTCAGAAATTGCCATGCCTGTCAAATTTTCGATAGCAAAACCAGAAGACCACCCACACCTCTGCAGCCAATAGTTGTTGTTGGGCCATTCGCCAAATGGGGCATCGATTTCATGACATGTAACCCCACCTCGACCGAGGGGCATGGGTATATCATAGTCATAGTGGACTATTTTACCAAATGGGTCGAGGCGATGCCTACATTAGATAACACTGGTGAAACAGCTGCCCTTCTCTTTTTCAATCGTGTAGTCGCCAGATTCGGCGTTCCACAGGCTATAGTCACAGGTCATGGATCGCATTTTCGTAATCACATGATGGCCGAATTAGCTGCCAAATTAGGGTTGTCTCATGACAGCTCTACTCCATATTACCCGCAGGCCAAGGGACAAGTTGAAGCAATCAACAAGGTCCTGAAGCGCATGCTGCAAAGGATGATTGGAGTCCACAAAAGGAGTTTGCACCTGATCCTGTACTTAGCCTTGTGGGCATATTGAACATCAGTAAGGAATGCAACCGGGTTTACACCCTTCCAACTGGTGTATGGCCTAGAAGCAATCTTACTAGTTCAGTGTAAAATCTCGTCCCTCAAACTCGCAATCGACCTTATCCCCGGAACTTCAGAAGAGGAGGTGTGTTTCTTGGAACTAATCCAATTGGATGAAACCCATCGTGATGCCTCTTCGGCTAACGATACCCATAAGAAATGACTCAAGGCGCAGTTCGACAAGAATGTCAAACCCCGTGTCTTCTCAGAAGGTGACCTGGTCTTACTTTACGACCAAGAATCCGATAAATTGGGAGCAGGTAAATTCAAGTCTTTATGGATGGGCCCCTATATTGTTAAACATGTATTAGTAAAAGGAGCCTACGAGTTAATGGATTATGATGGAATTCCACTCGCGCAACCCTGTAACGGGTTGTACCTTAAGCGTTACTATGCATAATCAGTATGGTAACCTATATGCTTTTGTTACATTTTTTTTTTCACTAAGGTTAATCATTTTGGTCAAGTAAATCCACTTTTTACATTTTTCGCATATGTCGAACCTATTGGAATCGTTTGCTGGATATGCCAACGGAGAAAGTCGTAGTTCGCGGAACCTATCTTCTGCGGCTTGGGCCATTTTTGATCCAAGCGGTGAGTTAGTAAGTTTCAGAGGGGTATTTATTGGTCAATCAATGAATAACATCGTTGAATATAGCGTGTTGATAGAACTTCTCTCTGATGCCATCACACATGGCATACGCCGACTAGTCGTCAAGCTAGACTCATAGCTCGTCATACTACAACCCACTGGTATCTACTCCGTCCGAAATCCAGCTATCTATCGCATGTTTCTAAGGGTCAAGATTTCGAAAAGGAAATTTGATTTTATTCAATATCAGCATATTTCCAGAATCTTAAACACATTAACTAACTCATTGGCAAATTATGTGTTAGATAGACATTTGCAAAATTTATAAAAAGAAGTATTTCATCAACATTTGCATTCGAATTATGTAACTTAACCAAAACAAAACTCCGAAAATAAAAAATATATATATAATTGTTTATGGTTTACACATAATGTTTTGTAACCAAGACAAAATTAGTCAAATGAACCAAAAATCAAAACGCTAGGGGGTACCCTAGTCTAATGATGCTGGTGATAACAAGTCATCGCCTGTGCAATCATGCATAAAAGCCTAGTCCATCGACTAGCACGCCAGTGGTATGTCGCTGCAACTTCAAAGGAAGCTCGTCAGTCCTCACATCTGGAATACCGAGAGTGAGGCCCTCGACCTGATCTTGTAATGCTGAAAGAGTCTCGGCCACATCAAGGTCGCAAAGGATAGCCCTTCCCACAGCCTCTCCTGCTGGAGCGGCGGCCGGCACTCTCAGGCGTACTACTGGCCGAACGGGACCAATATCTGCATGAGCACATGAGTTTTGATTAGTCTTGAGAGAATAAAGCACAAGGACATTATAAATAGAAACGATAAACAGAAAAATGGTCAAAGAATTTACCAATGGCACCCCACTGCTCGCCAGCCGACAATACCAAATCCGGGTCACCCCGGAAGTCCATACCAGCATATGGATACTCGGAAAAAACCATCTCCTGAAGATTGAAGCACCCGAAGAAGGTATCAGAAAAGGAAATCTGAGACTGACTAGCATGTCTGGACATATGGTCGACCCATCTCTGCATCCTTGGTGAGATATACTGCGGCTGCATCACTGGGATCTTTTCCAAGGCGAAGGCGGTCAAAATAGAACCATATCCAAAGTTCTTCAATCTTCCATTTTTCACCTTGGTCAACTGTTCTTTCATCACAAGGAGTACTGCATCACACCAGTTGAACACCTTCAGTTTGAGACATTCTAAGGCGTACTGCATATAAGACTGGTTGGCCACATGAAGAGCCGCACCACCAGCCATCCTAACAAAGGTGAACAAAATGGTCCTCAAAGACATGTCAGCGACATCTCGGATGATGATCTTGCCGTCTTTACTCGGCTGAGATCCCTCTCTACAATACCTACGAACGTAATCTCTCACCGATTCGCCTCCACGGGCCGAACCTGATAAAGAGATAGGGGCACCTCACCTCGATAAGCCGGTCAAAAAATAGATGTCCGCGACAGTCAAGGGGATGGATTTGCCCCTAATCTGGAACACCTGGCTGGTAGGGTCCCAAGCATCGAGCAAATACTGCAGCAAGTTGATTTGTTGCCTCATGCTAGAGATGCGGAAAACGTTCAGCTGGCCACAGTTCCACAGTGCGTTTACTGTAATCGGATCATGTAAAGCAAGCATGTCCTCTTCTTCATGCTCACATTCTCGCCATGTAACAATCATTTTTCTCCAATAAATCTCTGAAAACAAACAAGAGAAGGGTTAAATCCTGATTTGGTGAGAAACAGGCAAAAATTACCATTGAAAACTATGCACAAATTTCCCTCCTTGTGCCCATCGCACCTCCAGCATTGTTTTGGGTGCATTGCATGACAACTGTCCAGTGAGTAGGCCAACATGCAATGCACCTTTCGATATAGAAAGGGTGCGATGGAGCCAGAGCGAGTTTTTAAAAACCCAAAGGCTCAGAAAAACCAGAAATCAGGCTCAGAATGCAAAATGGAAAAGATGAAATGAAAGAGCTCAAGTTTAGCTCCTACCTGGTCCAGACGGTGCCAAAAATCGTCCACAGAATCTCCCAGAATCAGCTGGTGAAAATCAAAAGGGAAAACACCTCCAAAGCTCCAACAAGCCAAAGTTCAAATGAAATGGTAAAATGAGGGGTAAAAGCACTTTTAAAATAATTTTTACGTAATTCAAGTAAAATATTAGTGTATTAAATCATTTTCCAAACTTATATTGTTCATTTCTAACTAGTTTGATGAAGCAATTGAGCATGCAGCGCAACCTTTGAAGGAACAAAGTCATTAATGGTAAAGTCAAGAAATGACCATTTTATCGAGCAGTTTTAACGCAGACTTCATGCTTGTTAAAAAATAAACATAAGCAATGAGCAAGTGTTTCCCCTAGTGTTTAAGCTCATTTTAAAATAAAAAATGAACCAATTTCCGGTAAATAACCAGCGTGAATGTAGTACTTCAACCTTTAAAGCCTTGGTCGTGTTCTCATCATCACCTCCACTCTGTATTGGCCGATCATTCACCTCCACTTGATTGTTTACCCCTTTTGAGGAACAGCTGCGAAGAGTGATCCTGTTAGCCATCCTTGTAACACTGTCGTGATTGGAAAATTCCAAACCTTACCTGGAATCAGCTGCTACCCAAATTTATCACTCGTTCCTCAAAGACGAGTCTCCTTTATGCTCTTTTCAGCTGACTCGTAAAATATGAAAAGATTGCCGAGATATTGGCCTCTCCAGCTCGTTAAAGCGACCGAAAGTGCTATCCCTCATTTAGATTTTAATATTTTTGGACCTGAGGGATTATTACACAAAAATATCGAGTGCTTTTCTTGTTCGGCTCGTTAAAATTACCGAAAATTCATCCCTTTCATATTATTTTATACTTTTTCGGACTTAAGGGATTAGATGATGAAAAAGGATTTTGGAGTTTCCTTTACATTCCTTTTCAGACTCTCTAAAATTGAAAAGGACCGAGTTATCTTTGTCGTTAAACTCGTTAAAACCTAATAGCGAAAAACTTGTCCACAACAGACAAGAACGAGTTTCACTATCACTAGGCTCGTTAAAACATAGCGATGGGTTTGCCCGAAGGGAAAATTATAGAACAAGCATATGTTATCCTCCTCAAGCTTGACAAAAATAAAGAGGTACTGGTTAGCAATGACTGGGGAAAAATTGGGAAGAAAACCTGAAGAAACTTTGTTGGTAGCAAGTTGCTTTTGAACATGACACTTTCACTCCGCATTCGAGTCAGGTTGGGTTGTTCCATTCATTGGTCACATCACCATGGTTCCATCACACCATCCACATTTGGTGTTAATGCTACCAATCCATCATGTCAGTGTCGCTGATATGTTCAAGAGAAGTCACTTAGAGAATTCACCTGTGTCTCACCCACTATAATACATTTTCGCTCCATTCTTTCATGACCGCCACCCTGAACCGTATATCACCAGATTGTTTTCACCTCCATTAAAATCATTTACTCTTTTCCGTGTCATTGAAGTGGGATTCACTCAGGCCCTCCTATGACAGATCGCTTCTTGTCAACATCAGCTCATTATCCAAGAAGTCGATCTAGGAACAACCCTTTCAGTACTTTGAAGCTTGCATGCCTCAATGGCAAGTTTCTCACCTCCGGCGACAAGTTTACATCAATGGCCTTCGACCGAAAGATTTTACGTGGTGTTCGACGCCAAGTCCCTTATTCACACCACGTGAAATGTACTGCAGTACCTTGAGGATCATTATCATTACCGGTGATTCCTCTTGTGCCTGTTAACAACTTACATCATTGGTTGGTAATTAGGCGATGTCTTTCCATGTTCGACTCCAGAACATCTCTCACATGGATTGACTTGTACTTTGAGTGAAGATCGAATGAGATTGAAGACCTCGGATCTAGTTTCATCCATCCGGGCTGCGATATATATTCAGGAAAATAAAGACATCAAGTGTACATCATTGCTGCACAGATAATCATCCAATCTAAGGGATGATGGCTCTACCAGGATCATCAGTCACTCAGACGATTGTCTGTCCTATGTACATGAAAATGAATTTATAAAGCTGAGCATGGGAATGCCTGCCTCATCTAGATCTTGAAAATAAAATGAAGATAATGTATTGTATTGTATCTTGTTACAGGTCTCCTTCCAGCTTGAAAAAACTTTGGATCCTCATGATAAAGCATTTCACCTAACATCAAAAGATTAACGACCTCATGCTTTAGGGGGCAACTGTTATAGACATTTTTGGGCACTGCAACCCCAAGCATAAATGTCCATAAACCAAGGGCTCCTAAGTCCCTAAAGGTGTTGTTCCAACCCCTAGAAGAACAAGGTCAACTAATTACAGCATCTACCAAAAGTTCTCCATGAAAAACTACCCAGAACTGGTCAAAACTGGACCATTTCACCTACTCCATAGGCAAAGTGCATTGCATCCCACCTAAATACACACAGTAGGTGAATTGCATGTCAAAAAGCCCTTCTATGGGGTGCGATGGGCAAGAAGGGACAAATGGTGGGTCAATCCGCAAGGTGGAGAAGCATGTAATCTTCCAGAAACTTCTCCTGTGACACTTGCCTCTTTGAATTCGACTAGGGATGAGTAAGAGATCATCAATCTCCAAGTGGAATCAAGAACTATCAGAGGGGAGACACTAATCAAATCTCAAAAGCTGACACACCTCCCTTACAGACATCTATATATGGATCCCTCATCCTAGAGATCCAAAGGCTGGAATTTTGTATCTTGTAAGGAAGTGCTATTGGTTTGTTGGTGCAACATCATAGTGTTGGGTGATCTAAGCTTTTCATGAGGTGAAGAAGGGCTTCTTGCTAAGAGGATGATGCTGGGTCAGAACAATAGGTTGTAATTCTCTTGGCTCTTTCTTGATTATCAATAAAACTATTCAAGTTTTCCTCCATTCTCTTGTAGGATTTATGTTTTATGCATTTGTATGGTCAATTTACATCTGATCCTATATTGTTTATGATAATAGATCTATGTTCTCGTATAGTGTTATGTTGTTTTGATTCTACAGGTACTCTGTGAAGCTGGGTACATAGGAAGGCAAGTAGCAAAGGACTATCAGAAGAGAGAGGAATCGAGCAAGGAACCAAGCACAAGATAGAGGTTGGTCTCCTTTATTCTTCTCTCATCTATCTCTCTGTTGAAGCCCTGAAAATCAGGTCGACAACAAGGGGGATACCTGCCCGGTCCGGACCTTGGTTGGCATCTCCTTATCCGTTTGGTATAGCAGGTCCGACTGGGGATAATGGGACCAGTTTCCCAATCTATGAGTGTGTGTGTGTAGAATTGGATGTTTCTGATCTAATAGTTCCTATCTAAGCTATTCTAATTCAAACTTTAATCTAATTCTATGCTATTGTAATCTAATAAATAACACATCTAAATATATGCTAACCCGAGATGTAATTCTTCTATTAGGGGATCTAAAGAGATTTCAAATAACAACTAGTAATAAAGATCATTCAGCGATTATAAGAAAGGAAATCAATTAAGATGAACCACTTCGTATAAAAAGTTAGACGAAACAGTTGTGAAAAGCATATCCCATAATGAGCTATTTATACATTAGGCATAAATAAATAGCTATCACCGTACAAAAGTGCCAAATGATAACTCAAGCATTCATGCAATAATACATCAAAAACTAAAAACTGTATATCACTTCAACATATAAGAAGAAATGGTCAAGAGATAAAAGTACCATTTATGACTGGTCCTACTCATAAGCTTCAAGCAACAATGATTTATCTCTCCTTGCTCTAACATCCACTAAGAGTACAGAAGTGCAACATCAGTAGCACATGTCAAATGCAAACATCAACAAATATTGATCCATTCATTCAACAAAACCTCCTCTGAGGGTGCAAAAGTGCATGTTCTAAGGACAAGTTTTTGATAAATTTCTGGACCCTTCTCTAAATGCATGAGAAGGGTTTAAATACTACTAACTAAATAACTTAATTACACAGATTCAGGATACGGTTTAAATGACTGCCCTTTTTCTAAGCAAAACTATTTCTAAAAATTAAATCTAATATCTAACTATTTCTTCATTTGCTCCTTAATGTTGCGAGCATTCAATATTTGCCTAGGTAGAGTCGGCTGACTGTCTTCCGCTTTTGGTTGAGCTAAGCAAACAGAAATGGTAAGAGCTGGCACCATTTTTTAAGCAAAATTGATGATATACTCGAGAATCATTCTCTGGCTATGTGGATTTACTGTGTATGCCCAGTAATAATCCAAGTTCCACTTGGTTAACTCTCGAATTGCTTTTTCCTTTGCTTTCTTGTGTTTTCTAGGCTTACGAGTGACTGAGCAGTTAGAGGCTTTGCTTTTTGAGCAATTTTCTCAGCAATGCACAATTAGTGCTAGGCGCTAATCATGCATCGGAAACTGCCTCCATTCTTTGATCCGGGCCTTTCTGATGCATTTTTCGCCTTTAGCACCTTTTCCTTCACTGGGTATAAGCCTCAAAATTTTGTAAACATACTGCTTTCGTGAGATTCTGACCTTGAGTGTTAAATCGTGTATTGATATCAACATTGTTCAACTACTCATTCAACCATAGATGTGACTGAAAGATCTGTAATGGATAGCTCAACAGCGTTTTGCGAATCTGCGGCTTGGTTACATGCGGTATCCGCTTATGAGGGCATCTTTTCTCTATCTCTGAGCATTGGAGCTTTACCCTTTTCCTTTATTGCTTCCTGCACATTGCTTCATGTTTTTTCTGTTTTTCATTCTTGCAGTTCACACATGAGGAGAGAGTAATGATAATAAAAATCGAAAAGAAAGCTCTAAGCTCTACGGATGTACAAAAACATGCCACTTGATGTGAACTGACTCTTCGAAAAACACAAAACTATCTTTCATCAACACTTGGCGTATCATTAATTAATTATCATTAAAGCGCGTATCCAATTTTTGGTTTATGGACAGCTTTTCTTGAATGTTGAGCTGGGGAAAATCTGCAATGGAAAGTTTCTGTGATTCGCATCGCAGCATCACAGTGTCGCATTATCGCATTTTTCATTAAGATGTGTTATCGCAGGGTTGCTCGATCACGTTTATCACAGAATCGCAGATCGCAGTATCGCGTGATCGCAAGATCGCAGATTGCAGTATCGCGCTATCGCAAGATCGCAGATTGCTATAATCATTAAATGGTTATGTGTTTTTCATGCGACATTGCGATATCGCATATCAGATATCGGCGATTTTTTTAAGGTTTCCCAATGTGAGTGTTTCTTAATGCATGCGATGCGATGGAATTTGTGTCGCACTTTCACAGTTTATCATTTTTACTCATAAGGAAATGCCCTATCAGTCTTTCGTGATGCGATGTTTTCTTAAGGAGTAAAATACATGAGCCTTAATTGAATTTTTTGAATTTTTACTAAGGGTCCCCACTTACCTAGTGTTATTGCTAATACTAAATAAGGAGGGGGGTTGTTGGTGGCCACAACAATTGGCGATTCACTTGGAAGAACCAGTTATCTCTGTTTTTCTATTGAATTTTTCAAACTTCCAAAACATAAAAATTTTCAGAAAAGTAAATTTTGTTATGGAAAGATAGAGTACATTATGCTCTAAACTGTTAATGATATTTTGTTTCAACCAGTTTCTACTTTAATTATTTTCTTCCTCGGGCTAGTCCTTGTATTTACATCAGGCATTACTTGGTCTTGTAAAGATAAAACAAAGTCTCCTCTGTAAACAAGTTTTAAATATGCTCATTTGTCATAGGTAGAGCCTCTGCTTCCAGCGGGCGTTTATAGCCTCGACGGGGTTACTTGTTACCCAACAATGATCCTGTATCCTACTTAAGGTGACCTACAACTTTCAAAGAAAAATCCATATCCACACTTATTGCTTTGATTTTCTTTTTATTCTTAAAGAACAATGTCTTGGTTTGGTAGCCAAATTATGACACAGTCATTCACTTGATTTATAAATTTGCTGAACAAGTTGGCTCGTGATGAGACCCCTTGTCTTTTGATTACAACAATCTTAAGTCATTGCCCTGTTGTGGTGTACAGTATTGGCAAAGTCAGCAAATTATAATATCTGTGATAATGATAAGTTGGCTCCTGATGAGACCTCTCATTCTTCAAGATAAAGTGTATCCTTGGATCATTCCTCTGAAAGCTGCGATTTCCTTAGCAGGGAGGAAGTCATTGTTTCCTTAAGATAGCTCTGGATGACAATAATAGAGTTTTTGGAAACAGCTGTTCTACAAAGAATATTTATTTTGTTATTGATACCTTTCATTGTACTGAGATAAAACAATTTCTTCACTAAAGGTTGCTTTCATCAAATTCTTTGAAGTTGAAACTAGTATCATATCTAGGCTAAAGTTTTTAACTGTATCTGTCAATAACAAAGATCAGTTTTCCAAAAGATTTGCTATTTATACAAGCGAAAAGTTCAA
This sequence comes from Pinus tabuliformis, assembly GCA_031772625.1. Classification (NCBI taxonomy): domain Eukaryota; kingdom Viridiplantae; phylum Streptophyta; class Pinopsida; order Pinales; family Pinaceae; genus Pinus; species Pinus tabuliformis. The sequence goes on from CM062819.1 coordinate 1,804,916,784, forward strand.
AATCTGCAAGAGAATTGGTGTCCTTTTCCGTAAATGCCTAATGTAACCACTCACAACTGGTTTTATTATGAAAAAGAAAAACAACTATTCTACAAAAATAGAAGAATAATCTTCTATGGAAAATATTTCTTGAGAATTTGTCCATTAACAGGCAAAGGATCCCTCTTACCTGCTAAATCCTGTAACACAAACGTTGATGGACCTATGACTTCAACAATCTGAAAAGGACCAAGCCACATGCTTTGAAATTTTGTATGTTTTCCCTTTTCTTCATGAGCCTTGTCCCACTTTAAAACTAAATCTCCCATCTGAAAATCTTTTTTGGTCATTATGTTTGAATCAAAAGAGGATTTTACTAGTGCTTGATGATGAGCATGTGTTTTCCTAGCTTGTTCTCGTTGTTCTTCTAATTTAATTATTTCCATTTGTCTTAGCTATAAGGAGGAAGTGGGTACTTCATCAATGTATTGTACTAAAGACAAAGAGGGAATGTCTAAGTGAGTCGGAAGAACCACTTCTTTCCTATAAACTAAATTAAAGGGAGAAGTGCCGATAGAAGCTTTTTGCGTTATCTAATCTGCCCATAAAGCATATATCAAAGCCTTGTGCCAATTATTTTGATTTTGGTCAACTGTTCTTTTAATAATCCTAATTAGGTTTTAATTTGTTGACTCAGCTAACCCATTACCTTGTGGGTAGTAATTGGCTGAATATTTAAGTTTGAATCCTCTTTTAAGTGAAAATTTAGTCATTGCATTTCTAGAAAAGTATGATGCATTATCAAACATTAGAGCGGATGGAAATCCAAACCTGGTAATTATAAATTGATCTATGAACTTAATGGTATTTTCAGAATTAGCCGTCTTGAGTGGAACTGCTTCTACCCACTTAGTAAAATAATATGTTGCTGTGAGGATGTATCTATGCTGCTTAGATGAGTGAGGAACGATCTCACCTATTATGTCCAAGCCCCACTGACTGAAAGGTTGCGCAATGTTTACCGGCTGTAGTGGCAGTGACGACATCTTTTTTCTCCTAGCAGTTGTTTGGCAGAATTGACATCTTCTCACATAACTGTGCGAGTCTTTAAACAGCGTGGGCCAGTAATATCCTGCGCGTAAGATTTTATGTGCAGTAGCATCTCCAGCGTAGTGTCCGCCTGCCGGCCCATCGTGGAGTTCCTGCAAAATGTTTTCAGCTTCAGCTTTCTCAAGACACCTAAGAAGAACATAATCATAATTTTTATCATTTATGAACTGATATTGTTTAGCTTTCAACCTTAGGGATCTTTTCTTAGTATGATCAAGGTGTGAAGGAGCATACCCGTTCTTGAGATAATAAATGCTATCAGCATATAATGATTCTGCATCATTTAGGCTTACCTCACACATTTGTACCTCTTCAAATGGAATTTCAGAAATTTGCGATGCTCCAACCAGCATTTTGCAGAAGCCTTGACCTCTTGCAATGTTTTCTGGTTTGATCTCAATGTCATATTCCTGTAAGGCAGTAACCCAATTAGCTCTTTTCCCACCCACATCTTTCTGTACTAGAAGATTCCTTACCGCTGGAAACAGTACTATGATCTTAGTATGGGTTTTAAGTAAGAAAGGTCTGAAGTATTTGACCGCTTTGAAAACAGCATAAGCCTATTTCTCCACGTTTGAATAATTTAGTTCAACACCCTGTAAATTTGAGCTAGAAAACGCAATTGGAGCTTCCGCTTTTTCTTGATTTTCTTGAGTTAGAATCGCGGCATATGACTTATCTGAGGCAAATGTGTATAAAATAAAAGGCTCTGAAAAATTCGGTGTTGCTAAAGATGGAGCATTAATAATAGCTTGTTTGATCAGGTTGAATGCTTCATGTTCATCTTGACCCAATTTAAAATTTGAATTCTTTTTAATCATGGTTTGCAAAGGAGACACGATTCATGAAAAATTTGGAACGAATCTCTTTACAAAATTGATTTGACTAAGGAAAGATTGCATGGCTTTTTTGTTATGAGGTAGGGATATTTCAGAAATTTCTTTGATTCTGTCGGGATTAGTGTGAATACCGGATTTTGACACTATGAATCCTAGAAGTTTCCCTTCACTTAGCGCGAAAAAAGATTTCTTTGGGTTAAGTGAAATTCCATACCTTAAACACCGTTGAAAGATTTGTTTCAGGTCTTTGAGATGGTCGCTTTGCTTCTTCGAGTACGCTATTATATCATCCAAATAAATTACTACAGATTTATTGACTAAACCTCTGAATGCGATGTCCATGGCTCTCTGAAATGTGGCACCAGCATTAATCAAACCAAATGGCATCTTCCGATATGCGTATGTGCCCCATTTAGTTCTGAATGTGGTTTTCAACTGATCATCAGGATGTACCAACACTTGATTGTATCCTGAAAATCCATCCAAGAAAGACATTAATTATGAGCCCACCACTGCGTGTAGTATCTGTTCCATAGGAGGTAGAGGAAAATTATCTTTTTGACAGGCTTTGTTAAGGTTCCGAAAGTCTATGCAAATCCTAATATCTCCGTTTTTATTTCTAACGGGCACCATATTGGAGACCCATTTGGAATGTCTGACAGGAAATATTATCCTGGCTTTCAATAACTTATTGAGCTCTGTTTTTATCTGATTTTCTAAATTGGGGTGGATTTTTCTCAGCTTTTGTTGGACAGGTTTTTCATTATCGATCATGGGAATAGTATGCCAGATGATGGAAGTGTCGTATGTTTTCAGCTCATCATAATTCCAGGCAAAAACAATTTTATATTGTCTCAAAAGACGAATATACGCTAGTTTCTCTTCAGGGGCTAGGCCGAGGCCTAGATTAATGTTTTGTGGTTTAGCATCGGTCCCTAGGTTTACTAATTCGTAGTTCAAGGTTGAACTTTGGAGTTTTGAATTGGTAGACCTCTTAAACTGATCTTCCAAATCGTATAAATCTTCTAACTTGACCACCGACTTAGGTATAGCATTATTAGTGCTATTTTGTTGCAATTGTTGGTCGTGCTGGTCTTCGTCAATTATTTGATTGGAGTAGGATCCTTCAGACGTGAGGAAATTTACGATATCAGGATCATCATTTAATACTCTCCAATTTGTAATGTTGTCAGGAATGGACGGTCTAAAGATTAATTCTATTGAGAATCTATCTGGACTAAAATCTTTGAATGGAATAAGCTTAGAAGATACGTTAGCCAAAAGGTCTGCACTTGCGTTTTGGAGTCTGGGGATTGAAGAAATATTAAACGCTATGAAATGCTCAGCTAGATCTTGTACTAAAGATTGATAGTGTTTTAAATGACCTGATAAGCAATGTATAGTGTTACGTACCTGTTTAACCACAATCTCAGAGTCTCAAAAAACTTGAAGATGCTTGATGTCTAACCCAATTGCTTTGTACAGGCCTTGAACCAAAGCCTCGTATTCTGCTGTATTTTTTGTGCAATCGAATTCGAGTCTGCATGTGAGCATGATTTTATCTCCTTCTGGACTAATCAGAACGCATCCTGCTCTTGCTCCTTCGTTAGATCTAGAACCATCAAAAAATAATTTCCAAAACAAAGATTTATTTACAATTTTATCTAAAAAATTGATACATTTCGAACTATCAGTTCGAGAAAAAATTTCGACTTGGGAAAAAACAAAGTTTTCTAAATAGGGTGATGCATGAGCATTGAAATTTCCGAGGAAAGAATCTACCGAGTAATTGCCAATAATGTTGTTGTTATATGCTACTGGTTCATTTTCTCCCTCTAACTTCATTACTATGTACTTCTGGTGTAGCTCTCGTTCAACTTTTATTTGATTTGGTTTACCATTGTAGGGTAGCCACATGTGCGACCAGTCGGTTGCGAAGTATCCATGGAGTTTTTCTGACCAATCCCTGCTAAGAATTAAGCCATAGAGTTCTGGGATATTGGCAACTAGAATGTCAATAACCTGACATATCTTCGGGTTGGATGGCAATCTTATGGTTACTTGATTTAGTTCACCAATCACTTCGACTTGAGATCGATCTAGCTGAACTATGTGCACTGCGGATTTTTGTGGTTGAACATTTAACTTGGCACATATATATTTGGGTAAAATATTCGACGAAGCACCGGAATCTACCAAACAATTGTGCACATTTTTATTGAAGATTTCATAAGTAAGGAGAAACGGGGGAGTGTGAGATCTTGATCTTCCTCCAATTAGGGCGATGTCATTTGGATCAATATTATTGATCGCGTTAGTTGGAGGTCTTCCCATGTTATGGGAAGCTTGAGAAAGTACAGCAGCAGGCAAAGGTGCAACTGGCATGGAATGTAACTCTTTCATCATTATCTTCTGTTGATGTTTCAACTTGCTCAGTTCGTAAAGGGTGATATTAGCCCTAGTCTTGTTCATGTCATCAATAATATTGTACTCCATTTCATCTGACACTATCAGTGTTTTAGATGGAGTCGTTTCATCTGCTTGGACTGGGCTAGTTTGAGTTGCTTTAGATGTCGTTTTCTTTGTCGCAACCTTATCTTTTGTTGTAGAGCTTGCGCTCTTTGGCTTAGGGGTAGTTTGGGGAGGATCAAGCTGATTTTTGCTTCGTGTGATAACTGGAAATACTTCTTGATCTTCTTCTTGTGGGAGGATGAAATCCCACATTCCTTGTAATTCCACAACTTCTTCATCATCAGTCTGCCCTTCAGTGGCAATTTCCTCTTCCTCTTCCTCGGATTCAGCATTTTAAATGGCGTTGGGTGGCTTTGCGTCCGTTGAAGGACCTCTTTTAAAAGTTCTGTAGGGATTTTCTGAAGAAGTTTCTGCTACTTGCTTTTTTATGTCGACCATCTCATTGGACATGGTCTTTAGAACTTTCTGCAATCCTTCCAAATCAAAAGGATCTTTTGCTTGTTTCTTCTTGGAGTCTTCCTTGAAGGTGACATTTTTGGACTTACGTTCCTCTATCGCGGATCTCTTTTCCAGGGCTATTATTCGTTTCTCTACTGTTATCGCCTCTTTCATGTTATCAGCTAAGGTTATTTTATTTGCCCTGTCCATGAAGATTTCTATGTTCGATGGTAGAGCGGTGATATACCATTCACATCGTACTTCTTCGCTGGGCTGGGAAGCAATAGGGATTTTGTTGAAAATTTTGTTGAACCGTAAATTGAAATCCTTGATAGGCTCTCTAGCTTCGGCTTTAAGATTGGATAGGTCAATTATTAACATTGCTGTAGACCTGTCATCACCAAAATTGGTTAGGAATTGGTCTTGGAAGATGTCCCAACTTGTGATGGACCCAGAGGGTAATGAAAAGTACCATGACCTGGCAGTTCCTTGTAGTGTATAGGGAAAAAGTCGAACAACAGCATCTTCATTAGTAACTCCATTGAGATTAATGGAAAACATGAAGTTGTTTATGTGCTCTTCTGCTAGCATGCCTGCCTCGGGATTGAATTTAGGCAGCCATTTCTCAAGATGGGTCGGTATTTGACTCAAGGGTGCAAGCATTAAGACTGCCCCAGGGTTATTCCATAGAGACTGGGCCATTGTTGCACTGCTAACAGAGGAAAGTGCAGAAGATGATTCCTGCGGCTAGGAGGATGAGGATACTATGATCGTAGATGATTGAAGAGGGATTGTGGGGGTTCCAGTGGATGGATGGACGATGATCTGGAGTGGAGGAGTGGATGGTTGACTTCACGGTGAAGTAGTTGAGATGGACGATTTTGACGAAAGAGTCTCACTGTCAGACTCTTGCGGTGACTTCCTCGCTATTTTCCTGGTGGGAAGAGGTAATTCGGTTGGTTGGATGCCAAACTTTTCACTCTTTAGCCTGGTCAGGGGATGAGCAGGGTTGTACTGCGAAGTGATGCTGCCTTGAGATTTATCAGACCTCTGAGGAGAAATGGAAAATCGCTGAAGTTTGTGAATTAGGGATTCAACTTCAGGAAGTTCAACGGTAGATTGTTCTGAAATATCAGGGTGTGTAGCAGCGGATGATACTCGAGCAACTTCTGACTCTGGATTTAAATGTAATGGAGAATTTGGGGGAGATGATGAGGGCGATTTACTCTTAGAATGGTATTCAGATTTGGATTTACTTGTCATTCATAGTTCAGGCCCTCCTTCTAGTGCCAAATATGTTGAAGCCCCAAAAATCGGGTCGACAACAAGGGGGATACCCACCCGGCCCGGACCTTGGTTGGCAGCTCCTTATCCGTTTGGTATAGTGGGTCCAACTGGAGATAATGGGACCAGTTTCCCAATCTATGAGTGTGTGTGTGTAGAATTGGATGTTGTTGATCTAACAGTTCCTATCTAAGCTCTTCTAATTCAAACCTTAATCTAATTCTATGCTATTGTAATCTAATAAACAACACATCTAAATCTATGCTAACTCGGGATGTAATTCTTCTATTATGTGATCTAAACAGATTTCAAATAACAACTGGTAATAAATATCATTCAACGATTATAAGAAAGGAAATCAATTAAGATGAACCACTTCGCATAAAAATTTAGACGAAACAGTTGTGAACAACATATTGCATAATGAGCTATTTATACATTAGGCATAAATAAATAGCTATCACCATACAAAAGTGCCAAATGATAACTCAAGCATTCATGCAATAATACATAAACAACTAAAAACTGTATATCACTTTAACATATAAGCAGAAATGGTTAAGAGATTAAAGTACCATTTATGACTGGTCCTACTCATAAGCTTCAAGCAACAATGATTTATGTCTCCTTGCTCTAACATTCACTAAGAGTACAGAAGTGCAACATCAGTAGTAGATATCAAATGCAAACATCAACAAATCTTGATCCATTCATTCAACAAAACCTCCTCTGAGGGTGCAAAAGTGCATGTTCTAAGGACAAGTTTTTGATAAATTTCTGGACCGTTCTCTAAATGCATGAGAAGGGTTTAAATACTACTAACTAAATAACTTAATTACACAGATTCAAGATATGGTTTAAATGACCGCCCTTTTTCTAAGCAAAACTATTTTTAAAAATTAAATCTAATATCTAACTATTTCTACATTTGCTCCTTAATGTTGCGAGCATTCAATATTTGCCTGGGTAGAGTCGGCTGACTGTCTTCCGCTTTTGGTTGAGCTAAGAAAACAAAAATGGTAAGAGTTGGCACCATTTTTTAAGCAAAATTGATGATATACTCGAGAATCATTCTCTGGCTATGTGGATTTACTGTGTATGCCCAGTAATAATCCAAGTTCCACTTGGTTAACCCTCAAATTGCTTCTGCCTTTGCTTTCTTGCGTTTTCCGGGCTTACGAGTGACTGAGCAATTAGAGGCTTTGCTTTTTGAGCAATTTTCTCAGCGATGCGCGATTAGCGCTCGGAAACTGCCTCTGTTCTTTGATCCGGGCCTTTCTGATGCGTTTTTCGCCTTTAGCGCCTTTTCCTTCACCGGGTATAAGCTTCAAAATTTTGTAAACATACTGCTTTCGTGAGCTTCTAACCTTGAGCGTTAAACCATCTGTTGATATCAGCATTGTTCAAATACTCATTCAACCATAGATGTGACTAAGAGATCTATAATGGATAGCTCAACAGCGTTCTGCGAATCTGCGGCTCTGTTACATGCAGTATCCGCTTATGAGGGCATCTTTTCTTTGTCTCTGAGCATTGGAGATTTACCCTTTTCCTTTATTTCTTCCTGCACATTGCTTCATGTTGTTTCTGTTTTTCATTCCTGCAGTTCACACATGAGGAGAGAGTAATGATAATAAAAATCGACAAGAAAGCTCTAAGCTCTACGGATGTACAAAAACATGCCACCTGATGTGAACTGACTCTTCGAAAAACACAAAACCGTATTTCATCAACACTTGGCGTATCATTCATTAATTATCATCAAAGCGCGTATCCAATTTTTGGTTTATGGACAGCTTTTCTTGAATGTTGATCCGGGGAAAATCTGCAATGGAAAGTTTCTGCGATTCGCATCGCAGTGTCGCATTATCCATTTTTCATTAAGATGTGTTATCGCAGGGTTGCTCGATCACGTTTATCGCAGAATCACAGATCACAGTATCGCATGATCGTAGATCGCAGTATCGCATTATCGCAAGATCGTGGATTGCTATAATCGTTAAATGGTTATGTGTTTTTCATGCGACATTGCGATATGCGATATCTCATATCAGATATCGGCGATTTTTTAAGGTTTTCCAATGTGAGTGTTTCTTAATGCATGCGATGCGATGGAATTCGCGACGCACTTTCGCAGTTTATCATTTTTACTCATAAGGAAATGCCCTATCAGTCTTTGCGTGATGCAATGTTTTCTTAAGGAGTAAAATACATGAACCTTAATTGAATTTTTTGAATTTTCACTAAGGGTCCCCACCTACCTAGTGTTATTACTAATACTAAATAAGGAGGGGGGTTGTTGGTGGCCACAACACTGTCATAAAGGAAAACGAAAGTAGTTTTAGTTTTTTTGTTTGTAAGGTAGCTACCAGCCTTAGTGGGATTAGCAGCTCTGCATAGACACTATTCCCGGTAACACTCGTGCTCTCCTCTGAATCATGGGTGCCCTCTACAACATGTGTAATTGCATATATTCATAAGATTATGTACTTTAAAATTAAATTTTAATGTTTTAAAATTAAATGATAATGTAAGATCATCAAAACAAAATTATAAAAAATTTCAGATTCCATGCAATACCTCATGGTGTTCACTCTCCATTGTGCCCTTTTTGTGTTCATCTTGCATTGCGCCCTCTTGGATGCCTTGTGCAATACATGCACATGTATATTAGAAATTTTAAATTTCATGTATGAAAATGCATAAACTCACAATATTAAAAAAAAATGTTACACAACTTTTTCAAATGGTTTAATGATCCTATCCCCATTATCTACTCCATCGCTAAAGTCCTTGGACAATGGAAATCTCCCCAAACCTAAAATTCCAAAATTTTAAAATTACAAGATGAATCTATAAATAATTTTTTAATGAATCTTGCACTTCAATTTATAACAAAACATAAGTGAAATATTAAATACTTGTGGCACATCTCATAATAGAGATGAAGAGGGTGGCAATATGTCCAAAGAATTTCCTAACATTTAATTATATATACATTTAATTATTTCCTTTAAAAATATGTCAAGTCACAATATACTAATATAATAAAACTAGAATAATAAATGTATCAACATTAACTCTTAAAAAAAATAACATCTTTCAAAATATCTTCATTGGCGCCTGAACTTGGAACTGCAAAATTATCAAAATTTCTATTCAACAAACGAGTTAACTGCAAATGGTGAACATATGATACATTTTTGCTAGATTATATCTAAAAAAATAACAAAATCTATGTGAATCAACATTAACACATCATTACAAATTACATTAAAATATCAACCCTGAACATTGACACATACTGATCCCACGCCCTCTTCTTAATGAACAATTATGTATTTCCAACCACTACAAAAATCCTTTGCATATGCTTTAAGTTCTTTAGTCTTCATATTATCTATCTCCTCATTTGTTTCATATACTAAACTTGCACATGCATTATCTCATGTTCTTTTCCGATTTAGAACGATATCAATTTTCGTCAATGCATTTTGTATGATATCTATAATGGCATCCATTCGTTCTCGACTAATTTGAGAAGTGGCATCCATCTCTGACCGCAAATTTACCACACGAGAAGGTTGGCGTACCAAAGGTGGCTGAGTGTGAGGAAATTGAGCATCACATAATGTGCCCTTACGATTATATAACAGACCTTTCCTAGTATCGTAATATTTGGATGGATGGTCATTGTAATCGGGTTTCATACACAAAAAAATTGCATAAAATAATTTTGAAAAATAAACTAGAACCTCATCATTCCATGGCATATTTCCATACACTGCAAGGAACCTATCATACAAATTGCAAGCTATATCAAGGTGCTTGAAATATTGCACCTTCAACATTTTTCTTTTCGGCCCTTCTTTAAAATTAAACATAGATTTTGTATCTTCTTTTGTAACCCTTTTATTACCCTCGGCCCATTTAGTGGTACCCATCACCACTTCCTTTCTATACCTCATCATATTTATAAATGAATCTGTGGTTGGCCCAAGCTTCTCGTAAACTTCATGAAATGAGCTTAGAGAGTGTGTAACTATTTCTAAACTTTCTCTATTCTCTGCAGGGAGCTCCACACTCCCAAGGTCTTTTGTGAATTTAGAATAGTGAGTTTTGCACTTTTGTAATGTGCATTGTAAGAGTTTTTTCTTTTGAGGAAGCTCATTCGGAATATCAAATGGATAAAAAGTACTTGGTATCTAGCCTTCCTCTTGAAATGTTTGGCTTCTCTTACGTCTACTTGGACCAGGATTTTCACCCTCTGGATCAATATATATAAAATTTTAAAAATATAAAAACATATGAACAAAGGTATTCATACATGTATGCAATATAGACATGTATAATTTACCAAAATGATGTTGACCACCATCAGATTGATGACCACTCAGAGAATGTTGACCACATTAAGATTGATGACGACTTGGAGAATACTGACCACCGTCACATGACAACATTGTTAGTGAATCATCTAAAAAAATAGAAAATAAATTTTCAATATTTATATGTACATACATATGATTCTACTTATTTATCATTTCAGTAAATGCATGAACACAAACACACACACACACATATATATACCACGATGTGAACGATGGACCTCCCCCAATTCATTTGATATTCTCTTTGATCCATGACCTCGACCTCCCACTCTAGTAGATGCATGAGACTCTATTGATGTTCACCTCGAAGAATCATGTGGAAAATGTGCATCCATGATATGGATATCTATAGATATATAAACATGCATGATATTTAAAATGTTACCTTGCGGATTTACAATTTTTTTTAAAATTCTATTTAAAAAGATCATGAATTCAAAAAATTGTTGTAACTCTTCAAGTTACAACATAAAATTAAAAATATTCAAATTTCTATTTAAAAAGATTAAAAATTCAGAAAATTGAGATAACCCTTGAAGTTACCTCATGCATTTAATTGATTTAACCCTTGAAATTACATCATGCATTTTAAGATCTTAAAATTGATATTTAAAAACATTGGAAGAAAAGAAACACAAGTATTGAAGCATATTGTTGGGTCGTGGAAAAGGTATGTTTTATCCTCATATTAGCTTAATTAATCATTTTTCTTTATGTGTTTATCTTCGTTTTAGGAATAAATATAGAAGAAACAATTGTAGAAGCTGGATAAAATCGATCATTAACGAATTGGGTAAATTTGGGCATGAAAAACTAACTTTCACTATCTTTATATGCAGGAACATGAATTGAATGATTGTTGTTCAAACGATGGAACAACAACAACCAAGAAAGGAAAAAGGACAACGTCTCAATTATGAAGGCCAGCGGAAGACTAGGAGAACCAAGTCTATTCTATGATGAAATTAGATTGTCGGTTGCGAAATCCTCAAGATCTCCTAATCCTGAGGATTCACTTTTATCTATTTGTCTTTCCTAGGTTATATAAAGCCAACAGGTGAAATGAACAGCTAGCTAGAAATTTGGAGATTGTAACTATTCATTTTTGACACAGAGTACTCTCATTACTATGACGTTGTAACTCTATTATCAAGTTTAATGAAGAAGATTGTGCTTCACCTATATTCGCATTGTGAGTTTCTTTCGACAGTGACTTCTGGAGACTCTGGGCTTGGTTGATAGGAGATTTACTGCTTTAATTGTGTCATATTTATTTCTGTTTACTCTTACAATTGTTTATTACTGTTATTTCATGAAATTAGAATTATTCTGATTGTTGTGAGTATTGATTGTTATGATTTTCCTTTTTCCGTTCAAACTAGATTCTAGATCTTGCTATGTTTACATTTGTGTGTTAATATTTAATGAATTTATCAGTTGGATTAAGTATTTGATTGTTGTTCATTCTGAGGTAGTGTTATCATAGATCTTAAGTTTATAGTTGATTGTTTCCAGTTAATCGTTTGAATAGTTACTTACTTTTCATTTGCTGTAGTTTTTCTTTCTCACTAAATGAGTTATAACTGATGCTAGTTAGATTTGCTAAGGGTGATTCCTTCTACTTGCATTCAGATTCAATTTTCTGCACAATAGGTTAAAATAGATTTGAGACTTTTTTAAGGTTTTTCTTTCATATTTTCTTGGATTGAACTTCGCGAATTAGATCTTAATTATTGAAATGATTCTAAATCATTTCATTTTGAATTAACCTATGAATTCACTTGCACAGACAATGCCGGACACTCTTGAAATAAACAGACTTACCCTGGGTTGATAATAAATGTAGGTATTAAGATTTATTTTAATAGTCATCTTAGTGAACCAACATTTTGGTGTTATTTCCTGGGAGAGTGTTTCAAAGTGATTTCTTTTTGTTATTCTTGCTATAAAAGAATTGGGTTTTAAAAATGGGAGGTAAGAACTTGCGTAACCAGCAAGTAGATTTCTTTCTCATCAGCCTACTTTTCAGCAAATGCATAGAGGTTAAATAGGCATAGGGGTTTTATGAATGACTAGGATTAAAAAGATAGAAAAAGATTAGAACCTCCCACCCAAATCCGCAAAACCCAAGGGATCAGTGAACCTTGGAAGATCAACTTTTATAGATGTAATCACAAGAAAAATAGAATCACAGGCATCAGTAGGACTTTGAACTATGTCTTGAAAAATCACTACTGTAATCCCTCAGGCAGTAGGCTCACCATTTGTAGCCTACATTGAGATTCATAGTGTTGTAGGGAAAAGTATCCGACTCGGATGACCCTATCCCACTCTAAGGGTGATAGTACCTTAGTAACAACTGTAAAACAAACTACTTAAGGTTTACTTCTTTATGAAAGCAAAAAAGAATGGAGAAATGCACTAACCGTTGCCTTGCGCTTAATGTCGAATCCAAACTCCTCTCTTTGGCTGCTTGCTCCCAGCTCTTTGCTCTTTTACTGGCCCAACTACAATGAGATCCTGCAAAATAACAAAGAAGGAAACTACAAGAAGCATGCAATCATAACTGGTTCAAGGATTAGTGTAAACCAAACATGCAATTATCACAATATATTATTGAAACAAGAGCACATAGAAGAACCTCAATAGCTTTTATTAATGAAGAAGTAAAGGTTCTGAGAGTATTACAACCATTGAAGGCTCCAATCCAGCAACACCTCCCAGCAGAAAGAATTTCTCCTCTTCACCTCTCTCAAACAATCACCCAATAGCTCTATAGTGAAACCAACAGCATATCATTACTTTGCACCAAATTCCAGCCTCTTGAGCTCATAGGAGAGAGATCAATATATAGATGAATTGAGAAAGGATGAGTCAGCTTGCAACTGATGTGTAGCTGCCTTGTGTCCTCTCTCTCTTCAGTTAATCTTTAGTTGATCTTCAGTTCTTGAGTCCACTTGGTGAACTTTGCTTCCACTTGGAGAAACAGAGCCTCTGACTCATCACAAGGCGAAATCCCTGATCCAAGTGTCATTTTTGGAAGATTCCAAAGCAATGACTCATTGTGCCACTTGTCCCATCTCGCTCAGCGCAGGTGGCCTTTGTCCCACTTGCTTTGCAACGCAGGTACACCATGGAGCAATTGAGTTTCAGCGCAGAAACCTAGTGGAGCACCTGCTTTGATTTCAGGATTGCTTGTTTTTGAGTGTTTTCAAGTGGAGAACTGATCTGAGAGCTGTTGGTTTGCTGACCTTGTTCCTCTAGGGGTAGGAACATCATGTTTAGGGAACTTTGGATCCGTTGGATTATTGACAATTCATGCTTGTTGCTGGAAGGCACAAAATTGTCTATAACAGATGCCCCCTAAAGTATGAGGTCGTTTATCGGGTGAAATGCTTTATTGAGAGGATCCGAAGTTCATTCAATCTGCTGAGAAGTGTCCTGTAATAAGATACAATACAATACATTATTTTTCATACATTTTCATGATCTAGCTGAGGCGGGCATTCCCATGCTCAGCTTTATAAATACATTTTGGTACATAGAACAGACGATCGTCTGATTGTAGACTGATAATTCTCTGCTGAAATTATCATCCTTTGAGAAGGATGATCATCTGCTGTAATGATGTACATATAAAATGTCTTTATGTCCTGAATATATATCGCAGCCCGGATGGATGAAACTAGATCCGGGGTCTTCAATCTCTTCCGATCTTCACTCGATGTACAAGTCGATCCATGTGAGAATTTCTTGAAGTCGAACATGGAAAGACATCGCTTGATTACCGGTCAATGATGTAAACCGTTAACAAGCGCGAGAGGAATCACCGATAAGGATGATGACCCTCAAGGTACGGCAGTACAGTTCACATGGCGGGAATAAAGGACTTGGCGTCGACCACCATGCAAAATCTTCTGGTCGAAGGTCATTGATGTATACCTGTCGCCGGAAGTGAGAAACTTGCCATTGAGGCATGCAAGCTTCAAAGTACTGAAGGGGGTGTTCCTAGATCAACTCCTTGGATAATGAGCTGATGTCGACAAGGAGCGATCCGTCAAAGGAGGGCCTTAATGAATCCCACATCAGTGACACGGAACGGAGCTAGTGATTGTGATGAGGTGAAAACAAACTGTGATGTATGATTCAGGGTGGCGGTCATGAAGTGGATGAAGGATAATGTATGGCAGTGGATGGAACACGGTTGACTCTTTACAGAACCACATCTCTTGAACATATAACGACACTGATGTGATGGATTGGTAGCATTACCCCAATTGTGGATGGTGTGGCGAGGACCATGGTTATGAGACCGGTGAATGAAACAACCCAACCCGATGTGATACGGAGGACAAAGTGTCATGTTCAAGAGCGACTTGCTACCATTAATGCTGTGAGGTTCTACCAATTTTTCCCCAGTCATTGCTGACTAGTACCTCTTTATTTTTGTCAAGCTTGAGGAGGATAACATATGCTTGTTCTATAACCTACCCTTCGGGCAAGCCCATCGCTATGTTTTAACGAGCCTAGCGATAGGGAAACTCGTTCTCGTCTAAAGACAAGTTTGTCGCTATTTAATCATTTTAACGAGTCTAACGACAAGGAAAACTCGGTCCTTTTCATTTTTAGAGAGTCTGAAAAGGTACGAAAAGTTAACTCCAAAATTCCTTTTTCGTCTTCTAATCCCTTAAGTCCGAAAAAGTATAAAACCATACAGAAGGGATGAATTTTCGATTTCTTTAACGAGCCGAACAAAACAAGCGCTCGATCTTTTTGTGTAATAATCCCTCAGGTCCAAAAAGATTAAAATCTAGAGGAGGGATAGCTCTTCCGGTCCTTTTAACGAGCTGGAAGGCCAAAACTCGGCAAACTTTTCATATTTTACGAGTCAGTGAAAAGAGCTCAAAGAAGACTCATCTTTTGAGGAACGAGTGATGAACAGGGATAGCAGCAGATTCCAGGTACAGGTTGGAATTTTCCAATCACGGCAGTGTCACAAGGATGGCTAAGTGAAATCACTCTTCGCAGCTGTTCCTCAAAATGGGTAAACAAACATATGGAGGTGAACGATTGGCCAAATGAACGGATGGAGGTGATGGCATATAAACACGACCAAGGGCTTTTAATATGGCTTTCAGAGGTTACATTTCTCGAGGTTGTTTACCGGTTCATTTTTTCTGGGTGAGCTTGAACTGTTAGGGAAAGATTGCTCACAATTTATGTTTATTTTTTAACGAGCATGAACTCTACACAAAAACTGCTCGATTCTTGCGTTTATTTTTTAACGAGCATGAACATTGCTAAAACTGCTCGATTTACCAGTCTTAATACAAGGAATGCCTTAGGTGAGGTAATCTTATTTAAGGAGCGATACCTCACTAATTACTCCAATTTGGCAGGTTTTAACTTTTGCCTTTCATCCTTTCTTTATGCAAGCTGGAAACGGCTAATCCTACGAGTTTAACGGGTTAGACCTACAGGTTTAAAGGGAGGACCTAAAAATTTAAAAAAAATAAATAGTCGTCCCGTGCTTGCACTCCAAAAGGTTCGCATGCCCCCAGGTATAAAGTATAATTTCAAGGCTCTTCTTCTCCTCTGTCCCACCTTTGTTTTTCTACTTGTCGTCTTGCTATATTTTTAACGATACTTGTCTTCTCGTTATTTTTCGGTGCCGACGGTACTTGTCTTCCCATCAGTTCACTTTTTAATTTTTGCAAGATCGCAACAGATAAAACATTGATGTTACGGAGGAGAGGTCCTCTTACTTATTATCCGAAAAATGGTTTTGTTTGCTGCCGCAAACTAAACTCTCTTTTCGGCGATGTCTATCATTAGGTTGCTAAGGATGGTGACTACTTGTTTCAGCAATTTCATCTCTTTCTTTGGAGACTGCCCCTACTTATCCTTCAAAACATATTGTTTTAATGGGTGAGGCTTGACATTCAAAGATGGTGGCTACTTGCTGCCACAAGTGGATCTCCTCCTTAGGAGAGCCTACTTTTTTAGACAAAGGGAGCGATTCTTCCGCTTCACATAACTTTGACAAAATAATTTTATCCTAGAACAACCCTCTCTTCCTTTTTCGGACGGGGTACGGACTAGTCCATTCTTCTGCGGAAATTAACTTTATACCCAAGGTTTTCTCTGCCCAAGGCAGGCCAGGGTGCATGCCCCCTGGGTCCCAGTTCTTTCTTTCCGAATTACTCACATTCATCGGGAAGTAGAACCGGGGGTGGTGGCATTCCTTGAGTGAATAAACCGTTAAGGGATGGTATTTGACTATTTGCGATGCGTGATCCTGGAAATGAAAGTTGGTCTACGAGCTTGACCATTCTTCCTTCGTGCGGAAAACACATGACTCTGAAGAGGGAGGACACTATCGCCTCCATGCAATATATATAGTCTCGTCCAAGGAGTAAGTTATAAACCAAGGGTCCCTGGACGACCATGATGTTCATATGAACTGTCTTCCCTTTCAATGTAACTGGAACATTGGGGAGAATCCCTAACGGATGACTGGTTCCTTTATCAAAACCTGATAGATTTCTCATCTCAAGTAAAAGCGCTGGGCAACCCAGTGCTTTCCAAGCAATAGAGGAAAGGATACTCACAGATGCCCCTTCATCAATGATAGTTCCAGCAATCACCATTCTGTAGATTTGGACTATGATTCTGAATGGGATACTGGCTGGTAACCGGGGTCTACCTAGTTGATTCCAATCAAAGGATACGACTACGTTGCTTGGTGGTGGGACCGAATATACGGCCGGATACGACCCTGACGATGTTCCTTCCTGCGATAAAGGAATGGGCGCATTGCCCTGATGCTCATCAGAGTCTGTGTTGATGAAAAGAATATGGACGGTGTCATCCTTATCCTCTTCAGTGAGGGTGTCATTGGAGGATGAAACCTCTGAAGGAAGAACCGGGTCAACTGCCGTTTCGACCTTTAGGCTTTCGTCTGGTCTGGATTCAGTAGCTTCATTCTCAATGACCGACACTTCAGCCGACCACTTGAGCGGGTCAGCTGGATTTTCAACTATCGAGGGATTAGGCACGAGTTTTTGGTATCCAGGAGGAAGTCGTAACGGTGAAACCGGACGATCTTCCAAAACTCTCTTTGCCTCATCTAAGAATGGACATCGATGGATGGCATGATCGCCTTCACACAACATACAGGGTGATCTTGGTCTCCCTCTTCGTCCTTCACTCTCGCTAGTTGACAGACTGCAATCAACATGACTACCAGAGGTTGATGCTACCGGATTGTGCAACCTTGGGGACCAGTCCCTTAGTATCCGGGGAATACAAGGACAATCACGATGGAAGTGGGTCCCTTTACAAATGACACATGGCGATTTAGGCCCGGTCGGTACAGTGTGTGGGTTTTTGTCAGCTGTCTTTTGCTTGCCCCCAGTCGCCTTCGCCATAGGCCCCTTCTGCTTCTTTTCTCTTTTCTTCTTTTCCTTCTTCTCCATGGGAGGCTGACTTTTGCCGGCTCTACCTTGTGAAGATGAAGGATCAGAGGAAGAATTGTAAGAAGTGGAAGGCTGGTGGGTAGTTTTAGACTGGTCTGACTATTGATTCGACTGCTCAGGATTAGTGGCGATCTGAACTACATTAGTTGAAAAGAGCCATACAGGTAGGCCGATTGTCAATCCTGGAAGTGACAGTGTGGCCATATGAGGCGCACCAACATCTCCCCAAGAGGAGAAGGGATTTGGACTTCCGCCAAGGTTACCTCCTTGGTTGGTGGGCTCCATACTTTTCAATTGAAAGATCAACGTGGGAATAACAGGTGATTATGTTCTGTTTAAAATAAATTTTATTAACGACGCTTTTAGACACAAACTTGCTTTTTCATGTTTTAAGAGTCGAGAAAAAGCTAAAGATGACTCTAGTCGCCTTCGATGTTTTAACGAGCCCGAAGTGACAAATGCTCGGATGGACTTTTTCAGTTATAGAGTTTGAAAAAGGCCAAAAGAAACTTCTCTGGAGTTCTAGGAAGAGGGTGTGCCAAACTTTTCGCGAAACCACAGAATACGTTTTACGGTACGGGTGGTCGATCTTCGTGAATGCTGTGTTCACTGCATCGCGATCAGTAGGGCGGCCGACACGGCTTCCTATGGATAAAGGATAATTGCCTATAGGGGTCTCCCAATATATACTCGACGGTACGTGGGAGCACAAGTCCGTATTAGTGCCACCGACTCTCAGGAGGAATCACCCACCTTCGTAGAGATCGACAGTCACTATGCTTAACGACGCCGGAACACGTCTCTACCTAGACCTCTATGTGTTTGCGTTATGTTACAAAGCGTTGTTATGTAAATTAGATTTATTTTAATGTTGATCTTGCTTAGCAGTTTGCCTTTAAGGATCACCACGAGATGTATATAACAAATTCCTGAATGCAGTCTACGATGAGAAGCAAACTTTTCAATCTTTCAACTTTGAAAACCTTAACTACTGAGGGAAGAGAAAGGCAAATCTTTTCTCACAGATCATAGAGCACACACTAAATGCAAATTTTTTCTAAATCGTCAAGCAAACAGTCAAATGCAAAATGCACAATGCATGTATTTTCTTTTCCCTTTCTTAATGTGGATGGGTTACAAAAAGAAAGTGGTTATATAACTTTGATTTCAATTTAGAGCGAAAACAAACAAGTTGTCCAAAATCAAAAGACACCTTAAGATTCACTTGCTTAATCACTGGAAATATATGAAATCAAACCATACTGACGAAAGTAAAATGACTAATCAGCTATGGACAACAAACAAGCTAACTCTTTAGACCAACAAAATGCCTAACACAGGTTCAGATCTAAGAGGCCAAAAGCAAGACTAGTTTACTCTTCGTTATGGGAAATTGTAAATGAGTAAGAAATACAACGAACAAGTACAATTTCGTTATATAACAGAGGCAGAATGATGGCAAGTAATATTGGTTTCAGAACAGGTACAAGACTGATACCTAGCAGCAAAATCTAAGTGAAAACAGGCAAGAGAAAGTGAGGAAACCCCAAATGCACTAGGCAAATTTGGGCCAACGCAGGTGCTGCACAGCCAATCTAGCTCTCAGCGCAGGTAGCCCCTTCGGGACCTGCATTGCAAAGCAGGTAGCCTGTGTACTACCTGCTTTGGAAAACGAAACTTGCGTTTTCACAGTTTCCGGGTCATAATTTTCTAAAAAATGCACAGTTTTTGCTCAAATCAGAGACAATCAGTCAAGCACACTCAAAGGGATGATTAGGAAGGTGAAAAGCTATCACTAAGAGCTTACAAGGATCCTTGTAGATCAGCTCTTCAAATCATGAACTTGCTCAGAAATGAGCTAGAGTAGCTGTCCTCTACTTCGCTTTTGATATAGTCAAAAGCTTTTCGATTTGGTACTCTTTTGTTCAGGAAATGAATAGCAAAATTCTACAAACACAATCAAACGGATACGATCCCCAGCGGAGTCGCCAGTTTGTTGTAGGGAAAAGTATCCGACTCGGATGACCCTATCCCACTCTAAGGGTGATAGTACCTTAGCAACAACTGTAAAACAAACTACTTAAGGTTTACTTCTTTATGAAAGCAAAAAAGAATGGAGAAATGCACTAACCGTTGCCTTGCGCTTAATGTCGAATCCAAACTCTTCTCTGTGGCTGCTTGCTCCCAGCTCTTTGCTCTTTTACTGGCCCAGCTACAATGAGATCCTGCAAAATAACAAAGAAGGAAACTACAAGAAGCATGCAATCATAACTGGTTCAAGGATTAGTGTAAACCAAACATGCAATTATCACAATATATTATTGAAACAAGAGCACATAGAAGAACCTCAATAGCTTTTATTAATGAAGAAGTAAAGGTTCTGAGAGTATTACAACCATTGAAGGCTCCAATCCAGCAACACCTCCCAGCAGAAAGAATTTCTCTTCTTCACCTCTCTCAAACAATCACCCAATAGCTCTATAGTGAAACCAACAGCATATCATTACTTTGCACCAAATTCCAGCCTCTTGAGCTCATAGGAGAGAGCTCAATATATAGATGAATTGAGAAAGGATGAGTCAGCTTGCAACTGATGTGTAGCTGCCTTGTGTCCTCTCTCTCTTC
The DNA here is from genome assembly GCA_031772625.1 of Pinus tabuliformis. NCBI lineage: Eukaryota > Viridiplantae > Streptophyta > Pinopsida > Pinales > Pinaceae > Pinus > Pinus tabuliformis. Next base: position 1,804,937,400 of record CM062819.1, read on the forward strand.
AGTTAATCTTTAGTTGATCTTCAGTTCTTGAGTCCACTTGGTGAACTTTGCTTCCACTTGGAGAAACAGAGCCTCTGACTCATCACAAGGCGAAATCCCTGATCCAAGTGTCATTTTTGGAAGATTCCAAAGCAATGACTCATTGTGCCACTTGTCCCATCTCGCTCAGCGCAGGTGGCCTCTGTCCCACTTGCTTTGCAACGCAGGTACACCATGGAGCAACTGAGTTTCAGCGCAGAAACCTAGTGGAGCGCCTGCTTTGATTTCAGGATTGCTTGTTTTTGAGTGTTTTCAAGTGGAGAACTGATCTGAGAGCTGTTGGTTTGCTGACCTTGTTCCTCTAGGGGTAGGAACATCATGTTTAGGGAACTTTGGATCCCTTGGATTATTGACAATTCATGCTTGTTGCTGTAAGGCACAAAATTGTCTATAACACATAGCCAAACTGGAGGATCTAAACAGAGCTTTCAGATCACTAACAATTTACATGTTGATCCTTCACAAGAGGGAAAATTGTGAAATTTAAGAGAAGGAGAGGGAGAAACCAGTGGAACTGCTAAGGCAAAACCACATTTTTCTAAACTAGGATCCCTCATGATCCTAGAACTGGGTAGTTCCAGAAAACTACCTCGGATTGAAAATACTCCACTTACATAGATAGAATCCCATGAATTCCTTGAATAATATTCGCACATTTTCAACCAAATAGTGAATCAAGTATCTCAAGGTTAGACCTCGACATTGGAATACCCCATAGTCGACCCAGTAGCCAATGCCCTGATGAAAGTTATTCCCTTGCAAAACCTCCCAACCTTTCATGGGACGACGACTGATGATATAGATGCCTGCTTATTTGAGTTTGACTTTCTTTGTATAGGATACGATTACACCATCGATCCTCAAAAAATGAAGTTGTTCCATTCTACTCTAAAAGGAGAAGCTTTGTGGTGGTTCATAGGTTTAGGTGGGTGCATTATTAACTCTTTAGATGACATGAAAACTTACTTTCTCACAAAATATCAAAAATATTTTAGAACTAAGGAATTAAAAGATGAAATCTTTAAGAAGTCTGCAAAGGATAATGAAACTATAGAGGAATATACCAAACGGTTTCACTATAATATGCAAAGATCCCCTCACTCCACACTACCAAAATAAGTCCTGAAAGCCATCTTAATTAAAGGAATGAAAGAAGAATGCATATAAAATTTAAATTTTATGGGGAAGGGAGACATTTCTCAAGAGGATTATGATGAAATTGTTCGCTTGTGTATCAGGTGTTTGCAAGGTAGCACACACACCAGGTCAGGGAGATGAGATCTTATGACTAGAGGAAGAAAACTGCACAGTGGAGGTATAACAAGAATGGAAATCAGTAACCTCCTTGAGGACTTCAAGGCAGACATCCTGGGCACCCTTACAACACAGTTGGATGTACTATAGGCCAAATAGAGACAATCCTTAGCATAACATAATTTAGCCATTTTTTTCCCACATTTCTGGAGGAACCACAATGAATGGGAGTGTCCATTGGACATGGCCCAGACATGCGTTATTTACACCAAAGACCATGCCACCGATACAGAAGCAGAAGAAGAGACAGAACCATTATACTTAATGAACCAGTATCAACAGTGGCAAGGCCAACCTACAGGTGTGTCACAAGATGCCTCTCAGTTCTTTCCTCTTTTTCATTTAATCAGCAACATAATTCTGGAATAGCGTGGAAAGGACAATCACCTTTCTCAAATTGGCAGTCCCAACCATTTCCTATGACACCTTGGCCAACTCAATCCTTTGGTTGGATGAATTATCCTTTTACTCCCTTTTGGCAAAATAATCCATACCCATCCTAGTTTCCTACCTCTACTTCACAAAATTCGAACTAGTCTTTGAATTGGCAGAGACCTCTAGGGATAAATAATAAACCTATGGGGAAGGTCCTCAACCTCAACCTACATTATCAGTCCCATATCCATTACAGCAAAATCCTTAGTCCCTTTTGTGTCCCCAACTACCAGATCAACCAAACCCAAATCCCAATAACAGGATGATTCAGCTGATACAAACTGTTGACAACTTGTATTATGAAACCAAACAAAAAGAATGCAGTGAACTTAGACTAAGGTCAGGATGCATTATCACTCCTAAGGAAGATAGGAATCAACCACCAATTGAGTTAGAAACATCACCTATAAATACACCATCGATTGTGACTGACACAACAATAAAATAATGAGAAGACACAATTGAGCATAAATATCCTGAAAAACTTTTAGTTACTTCTCCCCTGGTCCCTGAAAGATTAACAATACCTAAACTAGTTGTTTATCCAGAATTTGATCTCGTAGGGGAACTGAAAAATAATTGCATTAAAATTCCTCTTCTCCAGGTCATCCAAGATATTCCTATTTATGCTAAAACAATTAAATAACTATGTGTGAAAAAATCTGTGAGGAGAGTAAAAGCTCTACCCACTATTCATGTGTAGGTACCTTATCTTATTTACTCTTGGGTGGGGAAACACCGTAAAATATGAAGATCATGGGAATCCCATAGTTACAGTCCAAATATATGGTTGCTCCTTTCGAAACACACTAGTTGACTTGGGTGCAACCATTAACATCTTAACTGTGGAAACTTGTAAGACACTTGGTATCACAGCTTTTGAACCAACCACCACCCTACTAGAACTTGTTGATTGTTTGGTGGTAAGACCAGAGGGACCTTTATAGGATATTATGGTTTCTTTTGATTCATGGGAGTACCCAGTGGATTTTGTCATCATAAACCCAAAAAGTTAATTAGATGGGCACCTTTTAATTTTGGGCCGACCTTAGTTGGCAACAATTGATGTTTAAATAGGTTTCAATGAGGGAAACATGAGCATTGCTAAGGCAGACGCAGGAAAAAATCTTTTCTTATATCCTCCTTCCAAACCATGTCTGTCCATTATGAAAATACATAAAAAACACCCTCATTCCTGGAAGAAAGGATTTGTTCACCGCTTACAGTAGCAGAGGCACTTGAGTTCAAGAATGAGACTGAAGATGATGCGATCAATAATTTTATTAATCATCCAACCATTGTGAATAATGCCAAATGTTAAATGTTAAAATAAATTCTTGAAAATGAAGCCTTGGAAGACCCTTTGAAAGATATTGATGATTAGCATATACAGACAATTGTCGTTCATAACAGAAATCGTATTGAAATTGAACGAGGCAAGATTTTAAACATTAATGATAGTCTAGAGAGTGACCAACAACAAAAGCTTAGTCAAGTTATACAAAAATATAAAGGGGTTTTTACTTGGGACTATCTAGACATGAAGGGCATAGATCCACAATTATGTACACATCATATCTACACTAAAAAGGATGCTCGTCCTATCTGGCAACCTCAACGGAAACTAAATCCCCATCTCAAAGATATTGTAAAAGAAGAACTACAAAAGTTGTTGGATGTAAATTTTATTTATCCCATTTTGGATAGTAATTGGGTATCTCCGCTGGTAGTTGTTCCTAGGAAAAATGGGAAGTGACACATCTATGTGGATTATTGGGAATTGAACAAGGCCACACATAAAGATCACTTCCATCTTCCATTTATTAATCAAATCCTTGATACACTCATAGGAAAATAGTTCTTTTCCTTTGTTTATGGCTTTAGTAGCTACAATCAGATCCATATCGCCCCTGAAGACCAAGGCAAAACCACTTGTACCTGCTTGTGAGGTAAATTCACTTACATAATGTTATCGTTTGGCTTATGCAATGCCCCAGCTATGTTTACAAGGGCCATACTCAGTGTTTTTGCTGATCTAGTAAATAAAGGATTTGAAATTTACATAGATGACTTTACCCCATATGGGGATGACTTTGATCAAGTGTTATAGACATTAGAGAAGTTTTTGGAATGATGCATTACCAGGAGGTTGTGTTTAAGTAATTTCAAGTGTCACATGATGATGACGGAAGGCATAATCCTAGGACACTACATTTCTGCAGCTGGGATACAGGTAGATCCATCAAAGATACAGGTAGTTCCCCTACTACCTACACCTTTTACTCAGACAGAGGTACCTATCTTCCTTGGATATGCAAGTTATTATCGCAGGTTTATAAAAAAAAAAAATCACAAATTGTTGCACCTTTGTATGCTTTAACAAAAAATGATGAATTTAAATGGTCTGATAAATGTGACACTTATTTTACATATTTGAATAAGTTGGTTTCAACGACACAAGTATTGCATGGACCCAACTGGGAACTACCCTTTCACATCTCTACGGATGCATCAGATGTAGCAATAGGTTTTTTCCTCGGCCAAGAGAAGGAAAAAATGCCTTATGCTATTTATTATATCAGCAAAAAACTTACTGTTGTTGAACTTAATTATACAGTAACATAAAATGAATTTTTAGCTATAATTAATGCCATAAACAAATTTAGACATTATATAACTCGCTATCAAATTTTTTTGTATACTGATCGTTCCACCATTAGATACTTAGCTAAGAAACCCATTACGAATGGTCGAGTGACTTGTTGGTTGTTACTTTTGCGGGAGTTTGATATCACCATTAATGACCATCTAGGGAAGGAAAGCCTAGTTGCGGATTTTCTGTCTTGGGTTCCAAAGATAAATGATCCGTTGGTAGTAGATGAACAATTTCCAGATGAGCATTTCTTTGTCGTAGCAGTTAAAATGACATAGTACTTAGATGTAGCAAACTATCTTGTGGTAGGAAAGTTGCCCAGACACTTGACACCAAGGGAAAGGAAATAGATTGTCTAGTGCAACACTCGATTTTCTTGGATTGGTCGATACCTTTTTCATACAGGGTTTGATATGTGCATACGCAGATGCATTCGTGAAGATAAAATCCATGACATTCTAAAGGCTTTCCATGACAAGCCCTGGAGAGGACACTTCGTAGATCACAGAACTGGGCGAAAGATCCTACCAGTGGGCTATTATTGGCCAACCATTTCTAAAGACGCTAAGAAATATGTCCATCCCTATGATAGCTGCCAAAGGATGGGTCATCCTGCTCAATCTGACGAAATGTTAGTGCAGCCCCAATTGGTAATAGAACCTTTCAAACAATGGGCATTGGATTTTTTTGGCCCATTTCATCCGCCATCAAACCAAAATGCCTACATGCTGGTTGCTACAAACTATGTAACAAAGTGGGTAGAAATAGTAGATTTTTCAAAAGCTATAGAAGAAGCGGTAATTAATTTCCTTTTTTGGTTATTTGTGTGGTATGGTTCACCTGGGGAAGTGATAACATATGGAGAAGGGGAATTTGTAGGACATAAGATTACAACCACTCTACGGAACCACCATATCCCACATAGAGTTACTTCCCCATATCACCTACAGGCGAACGAACAGGTTGAAATCACTAATACAGTCATCGAAGAAATTCTGACCAAGGCAGTTTTGACACATCGACGGGACTGGGCTGCTAGACTGCTAGAGGCCTTGTGGGCCTATCACACAACTTGGAGAAATACTACTAGATATTCTCCATACCAACTTGTATTTGGAAAAGAACCTATCTTTCCTATTGGATTTGTATTAAAGACTCCTAGAACATCCCAAGATGTGGGATTGGACCTGATGGAGGCCCAAACTAAATGACTTCAACAAGTAAATGAATTGGACGAGGTTCGACTACAAGCTCTACAATGCACCGCAATTATTCAGTAGCGAAGGGAAAAGTGGCATGATAGTCCTATTAAAAATAAGACGTTTCAGAAAGGATATTGGGTGCTCCTCTATGATTCTAGATTCCAAGACTTTCTAGGCAAGCTATAGACAAGGTGGTTTGGCCCTTATGGAATTCAAGAGGTACACAACAATGACACTCTCACTCTGACTACCATTGATGATTCTATCCATTCTTTCCAAGTGAACCGACATAGGGTGCATCTTTATCATAAACCACTCACCAAAGAGTCTTTTTTCCAACATGTACATGATGATGTTATTGGGACATGGTCAATTTTGGGGCAAAAGCCCAAGTTTTGTGGCAAAATGCCCAAGTTTTATTGTAAAATGTGTAAAGTCTCCACAAGCTATAGCCATGGAATGCATAGATAGTAAAGTGTCATAAAGGGCTTTACCCTTATTTTATGTAAGTTGTGTCAGCTTGTATAGACCTACCCATGTTCCACAGACCATGGGATTGTATAAAAAGGAGAGTCTTAGAGAGTCTAAGAAAAAAATGAAGGATGAAGATGAATGTAATGGGTTAGTAGAAGAAAGAGAGAAGAAATATTAGAGTAAAAGAAAGGCTTTGCAGCTATGTGCACAGAGGCCTGGAGTAGAGTCTATAGCTCAGTGTGTCGACCCCTGCAACTGACTGTGCAGGGAGGTCTTGAGTCTGTAAGAAGAACTGAAGTATTAATAAAGAGATTATTCTAGAAATTCCTCTATTTATCTATTTCCTTATGTTATGAATGAATGTGATATTATGTTATGATGAATGATGGGTTTACAAATTAATTATTGTATTGATGCACAATTTTACATGATTTACCTTATTATATGGATTGTTGGGTAGCGGAAGCCCCACGCAATGGTTATAGGGCACGAAGTTGGACATTTTGGGTAAAGTCAGGATAAAGATTCTGGTGAACATGCGGAGTACGAATTGTAATAGGATGAGTCAAAGGGTAGTCCGCCCGAAAATAATAAAAAGTAATGTAAATATGGTCGGCCCACATAGGGATCGCGGGCCAGGAAAGGTATAAATAGAGCATGGCTCTATGAGGGAAGGGAAGTTCTTTTGGCATGAAATGTAATGGGTTATTGAATTTAGGCTTCTGTGATCCATATCAATTTAGAGAAGAATCTTCGGCGAAAATCACATAGAGATAATTTTTTGTTGACGCGTTTCGAACCAACCAGTGTGGTTCATCGTCAAGACAAGTTGAATGAGCAGATCTTGCTATGCATTATAAATAGATCGGGCAGAATATCCAGGTAACGGCTAGATTTGACCAGGAAACGGCTAGTTAGACCAAAATATTTATTTATTTATTTTTATTTTTATTCAAATCAGTTAAATCTAGTTATTAATTTTCTTATTAACGTAAATAGACCATTTTATAAATATATACTAAAATAAGTGAGTTAATATACTATAAACATAAGTAATAGATAATAGTTGACTATATTTTAAATAGATATAAGTTAATTATATTTCAAATAAAATATCATAGAAAGGGAGATTTAAATCTTAAAATAAATTAATTATAAATCAATGAGGTTATATAAATATTAGTTAGTTGTAAAGGTTGAAAATAGAATAGTTAATTCTAATTTAAAATATAAATAAATAAATAAATAAGTTTCATAGTCATCGTTACAAAACAACCTGATAAAAATATTTACTTAATAGTTTATTAAGGGTAAAAATTAGTATATTCGTTTAAAAAATAAAAATAAAATAAAATATTAATTATAAATTAAGAATCTAAGTGCTTGCCAAAAAATAAAAATAAATAATAATAATAATAATAATAATAATAAATAGACAATATATATATATATATATATATATATATATATATATATATATATATATATATTTAGATATATATATATATATATATATATATATATATATATATATATATATATATATATATATATATAAGTAAATAAATAAATTAAAAAAATAATAATAAAAAAATAAACAAAAGTCTAACTAGCCATTTCCTGGTCAAATCTAGCCGTTACCTGGATATTTTGCCCGATCTATTTATAATGCATAGCAAGATCTACTCATTCAACTTGTCCTAACGATGAACCACACTGGTTGGTTCGAAATGCGTCGACAAAAAATTATCTCTATGTGATTTTCGCCGAAGATTCTTCTCTAAAATGTAATGGGTTCTTAAAAAAATATAGTCTGAAAACATCTGTAAGTCCGAGTGGAGGGTTAGGTAGGAGTTAGAGGCTCTGTAGCTATGTGTGCAGAGGCCTAGAAAGTCCGCAACTGTGTGCGCAAACCCCTGCAGCTAAGTGCCCAGGGTAGATCTAGATGTATTGGTAAAGAATTTTAATAAAGATAAGTTTTCTTCTGTAATTATGTATTATCATGCATATGTCTTTATGATTTATCTTTCTATATCTGGTTAACGCAAATTTGATGAATGTATGCGAATCCAAGTTCATTTTGTGCGCAAATAAATTATGTTGGTTAAATGTTTGCTTAAAGACCCTATTGAATAGTTCTGAATCATAACTGCCTCCTTCAAGTAGAATAGTGCATGAATAAGAAAATTATAATCACCCTGGATCAGCGCGAAGGTAAAGCAGTGTGGAGTTATATAATAGTGCGTGAACCATCCAGTACACATCTAGACATCCCTAGGGTGCGGAAACCTAGTTCCAGCACCCTCCCTGCTACCTCGAGTGAGACCTTAGTCCGCGCTTTGTAGGCTGTTGCTGAAAGGGCCGTTAGCTACGGGATTTGTTCGGCTAAATAACTCTTCCAAACCTAGGTTAGGCCCAAAAAAGCCAACAAATGGTTCTGTTTCCGGGAACAGGATCTACCTAAGGGGTGTTTAGGTGTGGAACATAGAGAACCAATAGAGAAAGAACATTGAAAAATTTGAGAGAACCAGGGACGGTGATAGATTAAGAGTAACAATGGCAAATGCAATTCAGTTACCTGTATTTAAGGGAGCAGGAGGTGAAGACCCAGAACAATTTTGGTTTGTGCTAACATCAGTATGGAATGTGCAACAAGTCACAGATGATAATATCAAGAAAGCCATTTTAGTCAGTGCACTGCAAGACCGGGCGCTAACATGGTACATGAAGTATTCAAACACCAACCCAATGACAGGGATAGCAGATATTCATACTTAATTGAAAAAGAAGTTTAGCCGGCCAAAGATAGAAGCACAATCGGTCATAGGACTCAAAAAGATCACGATGATGCCTGGCGAGACTCTGTGGGATCTAGATCAGAGGCTAAAAAGCACCATTCGCGAGGCCAACATGACCCTGATGAATGCAAAACATTGTGCTTGGTTCGTCGCATCGTTAACGCCATGTCTAAAGATGGCTTTGTCACAAGAAAAGATCTCAACCCAAGCAGAGGTGCTGGAAGTAGCAATGCGGCTGCACGAAACCCCGGTATAGGACCTAGGGTTGGGAGTTCTACAAATCCAAGTGCAGGTCCAAAATTTGTGTTTGGAGATACAAAAGTTAAAACACGACTAGATGCCGCGTTCAGAAATCCCAGAGGAGGTATGGTGCATCAAGTACAGAGGCCAGGGACACGATAAGGATCATTGTCCAGTGTCAGTGAATTTTGTGGTCACAGGGGGATCAACACCATTGCAATTAGAGGCACAAATAGGGCCGAGCATAGTCTTCCCACTCTGGTGCACAATCTGTTAGGTAGGAGGAAAGAACACCACGGATAATTGTCATCTATTACCAAAATACAACCAGACCCCCCAGCAGCTCTTTTACAACTTTTGTAGATCAGTGGGTCACGAGGAAAGGGATTGCCATAGTTATCAAATGTTGATGGTCTAGGCACCTGCCTATAGAGTGCACACTGAGGGGAGAGGTCAGGATCCAGCCACAACAATTGGGCGCGGTGGGTTCCCAGGACGGGGTCGAGGACAGGGTGGAATGGGACTAGGAAGGGGTCGTAGGTAGCTAATTTGTTACAACTGTGGAGGACCAGGACATTATGTGCGAGATTGTACCAATCTGACCCGAATATCGTGTCTGTATTGTGAGTAATTCGATCATGAGCTACAAGATTGCCCCATGCTAATAGCACAGATTTGCAAAAAGAAGGAAGTGCCTCCTACAACAACACAAAACATGCAGATGATGAGATCCGAACCCTGTGACTACGAACCCACGGTCAATAGGATATTGCGACACGGCACAGCTACAGGAAAGGTCGTTGGGAAGACTAATATGGAAGCTAGGGAAAGCTTCACAGACATCTCTACCCAAGGTATTAGGGATTTGCCTAAGCCAACTCAGGATCCCTCGATGATGACTACCTTCTTAGAGACATGCCTAAAACTGCTTCGAGACAACTAGGTAGTTAGAGGGTTACAGGAAGTGATTAACAGATATGCAGGGTGGGGTGAACCTCGCGCAGTCTGGAAAATAGGAAAGCATGCATCACAGATGGGTCGGGAAATGTGGCTAACAACACAAATTGGTGACTACGAGATGAAGCAAGGCATTCTAGACGTGGGTTCTAATGCAAATGTATTGCCTAAACAGACTTGGGAGCGCATGGGTAAGCCTACACTACAACGGTCCCCTATCCAATTATGGTTGGCCAACCAACAGAAGATCTTGCCCATGGGAAGACTGCAAGGGGTTACAGTAGACATTGATGGTGTGAGTACCCAGATGGATTTTGAAGTTATTGAAAACATGAACAAACATAGTCTCTATCCTACGTTGCTAGTGATAGACTAGGCCATTGATTTGAATGGGGTTATTAACCTCAAGCAGAGGAAGATGATATTCAAGAAGAATTTTCTCCGGGTTGTTGTTCCACTGGACCCAATAGACGGACCGCGCTACACAGAACTAGCGCGTAGCGAAGAGAGGGGCGATGTATTAGATAGTATCTACAAACTTGCTACAACAGAGGAGAACAGATTCTCACGGGGTTACGCCAATGATTTAGATGACGAGGACGAATGACGGTGCAACAGGGTGAATGAGGCAACCACATTGCACTGTAATATGATGATGACATCCCTGTATTGTGTTAAAGTTCAGAACTGCGAACTGCCAACATATGATGGGCTGATAGTACTAGAGGAATTCCTGGATAAGTTCGAAAGCACGGTACTAGAGTACCAACGGTTCAATGCACTAAAATGGGCATTCCGCGTGACACCAACGCGATGGTGGGATACCCATGTAGGAACCTTCGATGATTGGCAAAGTGGTAGGTGCATGATGCAGATAAGATTTGGGAAGACCGAGCTATGAAT